>JAODUI010000008.1:3779814-3805731 GCA_027563995.1 Papilio gigon | reverse complement strand
GACACCGAGTTGCACGTGAGTTAAGCCGTTTTATAAGTAGTATAGTGAAATTTCTCACGAAAGTTTTAATAGTTTAAGTATGAAATTGTATCAGAGATTATCCCTTCTTTCAGCTAAATAACAACAGCTCGGTACTAATAGCGAATGGTCCCGGCGGTGCTTCATACACGGTGCGCACGGTAGAAGGCACTGGGTCGGCGCGGGCGCGCACCACGCTGTCCGCGCTGCAGAAGCACACCGCGTACGCCGTGGTGGTGCAGGCCTACAACAGCCGCGGCGCCGGGCCCGCCTCGCCGCCCACGACTGCCACCACTATGGAGGACGGTAATACTGGACATTTAATTTAATGAAACTTTTTTGAGCTAAGCTTAGATGATTTTTAGTAAATTTCATGCGTCTTAAATTCGTAAATTTGACTTCAAAGTTTGAACCAGTGTACTAGCATAATACATTCTTTAAACGGTATATCAGCAGTTTTTTTTTGTCTGTGATAGTGCCAAGTCTTCCGCCCGGATCGCTGCAATGCGCCGCACTGAGCTCACAGTCGGTGCGCGTCACGTGGGAGCCGCCACCCGTCAGAGGGCGCAACGGAGTGTTACAAGGATACAGGGTTACCTATGCACCTGTCACTGATTGGTATGGTAAGAAACATACATATTTTACAATTAGCAATTACTTGCGACGTTGCTAGCGTAGTATTAAATAAATAATATAAAGTATTTAAAGTTCAATTTGTGACCATTAACGGTTCATATACAGGTATAGAAGAGGCAGTTACGAAACAAATATCAGCATTGCACACAACGTTATCAGGTTTACGAAGGTATACCAACTATTCCGTGACTGTGTGTGCCTTCACCGCCGCTGGAGACGGTGTGAGAGCTGCGCCTGTTTATTGTCAGACTGAAGAAGATGGTAATTTTTATGTTCATTTATAAACTAATTAATTTACAATCCGTCCAAGATTGAATACTAATATAAAAAGACAGAAGAAAATATATTGTAATAATTATGGATTCAATTACTGTGTGGATTCTTCGTACAAAGTGTTTGAGAATCTGCTTTTTTCTTTAGTTCCACTTGTAAAAGCAGTTCTCTATTTTTGAATTCAATAATCAACACGAAGGCCTTATAGGTTTAATTACAATAATAACTCAAGATACAAAGTTATGGATTTAATGTGTGCACGACGGCTGACAAACACGAACAGGGCGAGGCAGAGTGCAGTCTGAAGTTGCAACGAATAAACATAGATAACATAAACTAATTGTCATCATCAATCGAGTATTAATTTTAATTAGTTTATGTTTTATTATTTTAAATTATTTATAGGTATTGTTATTAAACACGAAGTAAGACAGAAAGATGACGAAAAAATGCTATTATTTAAAAAAAAATCTTTTCAGTACCATCCGCTCCAGCTGATATCAAAGCAGTTGTTTCATCACGCAACAAGATTCTTGTATCATGGCTTCCACCGACATCACCTAATGGTGTTCTAGTTGGATATACTTTATATATGAGCGTTATAGAAGATGGTCGAGAAGTAAGTAACGAATCTATAATAATGAAGCTTATAATGTTTAATAACGATATAAATTTTATTGTGTTTGTTTCTAGGAAGGTACACATAAACGAATGCTGTCCCCAAGTACATTATCACACGAAACCGCAAGATCTCCACCGAGAGGAACACATCAGTTCTGGGTATCAGCGTCAACGAGACTTGGGGAAGGAGAGGCGACCAGAGTGGTTACAGTTTTACCATCAGATTCAGGTATTTGAGATCGTAAATTTTTTGATAAGTTATTTTGTTCTGTATAATGTAAATTGTATTAACTACGTCAACAGTGCCAGCGAGAATAACGTCGTTCAGTCGAAGTATAGTTACACCATGGAAGGAAAACATATCGTTATCGTGTAACAAAGTTGGCGTCCCAACTCCATCTACCACTTGGAGCATGAACGGCGCTGTGCTTGAATCGACTTTGAGAAAAAACGTTACCAACGACGGGACTTTAATAATCAGGTAAAATTTCATTACATTCTCTGAACTGTAGCATCTCTGTTTAAAACTATATTGCCGATCGAACCGTGCATCCGAAGCGTGAATCATTGGATATACTATCGAGTTTATGTTTTTTAATTTAATAATCTTTGTTGCCAGTATGACACAATACGCCGACAGTGGTAACTATACGTGCGCCGTGGAAAATGCTCACGGGCGCGATGAGGTTACGTACAGCGTGGAAGTGAAGGTGCCTCCGCAGCCGCCGGTGCTGGCGGTTGTCGATTCCTATGCAGACTCTCTGCACCTACAGTGGAGTGACCAGGGTGACGGAGGCAGTCCTATATTAGGTCAGTATTGAAACGTTACTTTATTTTTTTGTCTCAAGAACCAAACAATTTTAAAAGCATTGACAGAACAAAATGTGTTTGTGACTATAGTCTTCTGAAGGTAAAACAAATAAAATTATTTACGAGTAGTCAATAAGGGAATTTCTGAATGTAAATTTCACATACTAATTCTACACTAAAGTAGACCATTTAACCACTGTATGTGCGACCGTTACTTTTAACTTTTATATTCTATTACGTAGGCTACGTGATCAACTACAAGCGCGAGCACGGCGACTGGGAAGAGCTGCAAGTCGAGGCGGGCACCTCGGAGCACGTGCTGCCCAACCTGTGGTGCGGCACACGCTATCAGCTCTACATCACCGCATTCAACCGCATCGGCACCGGCTTGCCCTGCGACATCGTGCACGCCTACACTAAGGGCACCGGTTAGTTACCTTAACTTGCAATATGTGACATCCCCGCATAATAACGAGGCGAGAACAACAAAGAAATATCCCAAATCCCAGCATACTATAATCATCATCATCAGCCTGCTGAAAACAAGCCTTCCGCAATGCCTCCCACGCTACGCTATCCTATGTTACAATATCGTGTTAAAAATATTATAGTTTACGAATGATCTAATTCCTATTAATTCTGATTACAAGACGAAAACGTTATTCTTTTAGTCATCAAGGTTCATTTAAATATAACTTCTACTTGCAGTGCCCGTGAAACCAAAGCACTCACAGATGATAACGCTCAATACAACGACGGTAACAGTTTGGTTGGACTCGTGGGGGGACGGCGGCTGCGGAATATTGTACTTCGTTATAGAGTATAGAGAAATAAGTCAAACACCGGTAAGCATTAAAAGATTTTCCATGATAACATATACGTAAGATAGTGATTTTGGATGATAGATTTAAAAGGGAAAAGTATAACTAGAAGGACAATGTCTTAGTGTTAGTAGTTAGTAGTGTTCAATGGTCTAACGAAGAAGCGAATGGCGTGTACCAGGATAATGGTTTTAATTTAATAATAATAATCTAACCAGCTTATTAATAATCATATAAATTTATTTCAGTGGCGCCTGGTGTCGAACAGCGTGCAGGCGACGGAGCGCGTGTTCAGCGTGACGGGCCTGGCGCCCGCGACACACTATCAGCTGCGCATCACCGCCCACAACAACGCCGGCCACGCCCTCGCTCTGTACAACTTCACCACGCACTCCCTCACTGGCAGTCAGTCTTAATTCTTATTCACAACTTCAATGTTCTCGTCGAGAACCATTAAGTCTTTATACTACTATAGAAACAATTTTTTTACGCTGCGTTAATCTGAGTCTAAATGTAAATTAATCGCCTAACCCTATGCCCGCTTACATTATTCCAGTCCAGCGATCGAAATCAACGCTGGATTATACCTCACTATCTAGAGGAAGGCCAATGTTTGCCATTTTTTTTTGAAGCGTCAATAACCTAATAGTTAAGAGTACGGACTACCGATATAGCGGTCCTGGCTACGAATCCCGCCGTTCGACTATTGTCGTGGACCGTACCCAACACAAGCTTTTTCAAGCTTACCATGAATGGTTACAAGAAATATTAGTAAATTAACAGAAATCTTGTAGTATTTAAAAAAAATGTGGCCTTCGACAATAAGTCTCCACTTATCTCGATCCCGCGTCATTCTACCCAGTCCTGGACAGACAACAACCAGATAAAGCATTCCGATGTGAGATTATATTTTACCAATTGTAATCCAGCGCTGAATTTCTTCAATAGCGTGGAATAATGTAAATACTCGATTAGAGTATTAGGAGTGGTCACCCGTGTTTTTTTAATGTTTTCGAAATGTCAATTCGTTGTGTATCCTGACGTGTGGTTGTGGTGTGCATGTGGCGCAGTGGTGGAGGGCGAGGTGTCGCCGGCGGTGCCCGCGGCAGGCGCGCGCTCGCTTGGGGGCGCGCGCGTGCTGCTGCCGGCCGCGCTCTCGCTGCTCGTGCTCGCCGCGCTCATCGCTATAGTACTGCTCGTGCGACGTAACAGTAAGTGTACAATCTACTTCGCCGCTGTATGATCCCAATTTCACATGAACTAGCATCTATCGTCGAAGCCACAAGGTTCTAATCTAATATTGCTTTGATTTGATATCTATGAGTCAAATACATAAAATTGTACATTTCCCTGCACAGAAGCGGGCACGACTGAGAGTGCAGCTCCAGTGGCGGGCGTGGGCGAGTCGCCGTCGGTGGCGCAACTGCAGAACAAGGTGAACCGCGACCAGCAATACTTGGCCGCGCGCGCGCAGCACCCCGCGCCACAGCACCACTACAAACACGCCTCAAATGGTACGTATAACATGAATACTCCTAACATTCTTATTAACCTATCTTCGTTCATATGTAATTATAAATCGCCTACACCCACATAACAACGTTGCAATATGAACATGTTATGATTGTATTTAGAATACATCGAGGACATCTGCCCGTACGCCACGTTCCAACTGACCAAACCCGCGTACAGTGAGAGCAGTTACAGCGGGAATGTGTACAGCGGCCCTTACCACTCCGTGCGCGGATCTTTCGTCTACCACGACCTCAAGCAGAACGACAAGTACAAGGTGCGTATACATTACAAAAGGAAAATACCATAGAAGAGAAATTTGAATTGATACTTTGTTTGCAACTCCAATGTTAGTGTGTAAAGAATATCGATAACACACTCTATATAAGTAACTATCTACTATGTTATCAGGGCAAAGAACCGGAGTATACAAAAGTCAGAAGAAAAGGCGCGAGACTCAGAGACCCGCACTCGGAGAGCCAAGGTACGGTCCGCCCGTCACTTAGTCTGCATTCAATTACAGAGCGTATCTATGAGTAGTTAGTCTAACATTTGTTTAGTTAGCTAGATTGCACTTTCTATTGATTACGTTTACTTTAACCCGTTTAAGTTTTAAGTACAGATTTGAATTTGACATAATGATCGCCTTTTATGCAACCTGATGGGAGCGTAACTGGTGTTGTAATTTATAAAGGTAAGCATGCACACAGTGTATCGTATTAATCGATGTTGACTTCGATATATCGTTCGATTGCTTCCTATCGTAGCGAATCGATTCCATCGTCACATCATTCGATTAAATAGAACGACGAATGACCACTATCTGTTATCATAGCTTATACCTTGCCAATCATGACTTCTGTTTACCCGCTATCCTAGAGTTCATACACCGCGAGCTCATGAGCAATACCACTGTATTCTTTTCTAACATGACATTGTATAACCATTCGTGTGTCATTTGCTTCCTGCTGATGGAATATTTCACGAAAACTTACTTTACAAATCGATGCTTTATATAATATTCATTTCTAAATTTCATTCAATATTGGAACTTGAAACTTAGACATTTTCGTGCGAAGGTTTTCGTGTGGATATAATCAGCTTCACCATGCGGGCTGTCACTGCACCGAGTTGAGATGCGGGCTTGTGTTGCAGAGTCGGACAACTTGGGCTCGACGGACTCGGAGGTGAAGAAGATATTAACGCTGCACCTGCCCATTACAGAGTACGAGGACGACGCCAGCGACGACGCTAGCGCCCCCCACTCCGACAGCGAACCCGCCGCGAGGATACGACCTGCGCACCCCACTACCTGTAAATTACATGTTTATATGCGTACATACATTGAGTAGATTGACAGGCACTGATAGGCACTCAATGCTACTTTCAAAAAGGGAAGGAACTTCGCATTGTCTTAAACTGTAGTCTACTGAAATGACATTTAGTTTCATTTGTCTCATTCACTTATGGCCATTAAACTTCACGACAAATCTATCGATATGCTCATGTCGAGTTGACTTTGAAATGGGATTGCTGACTAATATAGCCGCTGACTGTGAGTGAACGTTGAGCAGTTTGTTGTTAGTTTCAATTCAAACATTTTTACATAACGGAGTTATGACATTAGTAAAAATGCAGTAGGTATCTTTAGCATGTAGGAAATCTGCTCACGGACGGCGATTGATAATACAATATGATCTAATTATTAGTATGTCTTATTGGTAATTACATATTGAATTATTGTGATCAGACCCGAGTGTAGAGCGCGAGGAGTCATCGTCTTCGTCGGAGAATTCGGTAGGTGGCGTTGTCCGCAAGGCGTTCCCGAGCCGCAAAGGCAAGGCGGGCGCGCTCGGCAAGCGGCACGTGCGCTCCTCTAGCGGCTACAGCAGTCACAATGATGAAACTACATTCAGGTGATTTGATTTTTTAATCTATGACAATGGATCTATAATCTATGGTTTTATCTTACATTCGTGCATGACGAGGCGAGTTTAAATATTGGGCTTTGAATTTATGTTGGCTTTTTACACTCACATTTGAGTTACATTATTATACACTTAACATATTAACTACTGAAAATAAAAAAATATTTTGAGTGAATATTTTTCTTCACTATGTACTATAAGGTATAATAAATCAGCACTCGCGAGATTTTTCCGGGTATTATTTACTCTGTATTTATAAAAAGTTTTTTTCGTATGTTTCAATGAACTGTATGTAGTTTTTGATTAAATTTACATTTTAGCACTTTTTAACATTTTTGATAACGTAATCTTGTTGATTTAATTACTTGAGGAATCATTCAAAAATAAAAACAGTTTCTACTAATTCAGTAAATAGTGTAAAAAATTAATTGTATTATTTGTTGGAATTAAATTTTTTAAAACAACATTAGCATGTTTCGAAAATTATTTTTTCGACGAAACTCTAATATTTCACTAATTACGAATCTTTTTTTGAAATTAACTTAAAATTAATTTCCTAATTCGAATTGTGTCGTTTTAATTTTTTACAAATGTAACAGAAACGTTTTTTTCCTTTAACGGTCTAATCAATAATTCAAAATAAGTAATATTAAATTTAAAAAATTCTGTTACATTTTTAAAAACAATTTTATAATGTAACGTCTCATGTTCATAAATCATGTAATTCATTAAATTTTGAATATTTTCGCTAATTTATCTTTTGTTCTTTACATTTTTGTTGTTCGATGTCATACAATTATCGCTGATACGTTTAAAACGTCCAAACAAAGTTACTTGCCGATGCAGCATATCAAACTACCCGTCGTTCAACGAGCACATTCACCCGCCTTCGAGGTTCTCGGACGACACAGAGTGCGAGAGTCACCATCGCCGCAAACCAAGCCGCGCCCACGACAAGACCTCGCGTGAAGCATTCCAGATTAATGTATGAAAACGTATTAATATTACGTCAAAACATGTAAACACGTCTTCAAATGACGCAGTACTATAATGTATGAACAAATTATCACATGAACACGATTTCAAATTTAAACACATTTTATCATGAATCGTGAACACCATTTGTAATGTAAACCCGATGTATAATGGTGTGTAAAATTATCATTATAACACATTTTAATATATTGTACAAACTCTTTAACGAGTATATTGTAATTTTTCCAAGAATTTGGTAAATTAATACAAGCCAAAATAATTAAAACACATTTTCATATTATTACATTTTTTGATAAAAAACCAATAAATGTGTTAGTTAAATAAGAAAACTGTACCTTTGTTTTACAGATCAATTTGTTATTTGTAGTGGTTTTATACGACATCAATTAATATTAAAATTAGAAATGAAAAATGCAACCGATACTTTGTTAACTATTACGATACAATTAATGTAAATCAAACGTGTAAATGATTTACATATTTTTTAATGTAAATTGTTATTTAATTTTTACCTTCTGGGACCTCTTCAAAGGAATTGGTACTCGGATCGTCTGTTGTTTTTATAATTTTGTATTTCTTTAAAATATGCAATCAGTTGCTTACTTGTTAAAGTGCAGTATAACGGTGGGATTCTACTGTCGTAAAAAAATGCAAGAACACATGTATTTATAAAAAAAAAAGAATAATTTGAGGATTTCAAAAAATATTGAAAAGCAATTTTTGAGGTTAAGTTTTGTTTGCTACTGGTCAAATAATTAGTTTTAACTGAGACATTAAATTATTCATCTTAAATTATTTAAGATAGTATTCGAAGTTAAATACGAGTCATTTTGTTAAAAAAAATCAAAGGAGAAATCGTTTTGTTTTGATATTAAAATGATTGTGATTTTTTCAATGCTGTAATACCAATGATAACTGTTTAAATCGATGAATTATAAGATACTTATAATTAACGAAACTTGCCAAATCAATTTAATGTTTGTAAATGCATATAAATATATGGTTGTAGATTTAGTTTTAGCAAGTACGTACAGTTACGTTTAGTGCCATACAATAATCATTTTTTATACGTTATTTAATTAATGAATAACATCATTTTACTGTGCGAGAGTCAAAGTGCGCATTGAGAATATTTTCGGCCCTAATAATTGTAAAAGTTAACTTAAAAGTTTAGCATTGATAATGGTCTAGCTAGGTTCTAATGTCGACTTCGCGTCGTTGTAAATAGTGTTGTAATCTAAAGGACAAGTAACGAAGGTTTAACTTAAGAAGAACAATAATTAAAATAATACATGTAATATAATATATTAAACTTAATGCCTTATTGACCAAAGTCTTAAAACTAGTTACAGATGTAATTGTTAAAAAATTACGTCTTAAATTCGACTATGAATTGTTTAAAAGTTATAAAGTTTATTAAAAACTTTTTCATTGGCAAATCTTATCACTGTATTAAATATTTACATATATTATAACCGTTGATTATAGGGGTTTGATAAACTTAAAACATTCATAATTCTAATAAAACGAAGACTGGTTTTCATTTCGAAAGTGTTCAATTTTAATTGCTTGCAATACTGACCTAGACAATAGTAAATATGAAACAATTGTGCCATCAAGCATTGAGGCTAAGGCCCATTATGCTGTAATTAAAATTCATTGATTCAATATTTTTAAAGACAAATAAGTACGATCTAAAAAAAAACCCCTTAAAAATATTTTATTAAATCATAGTAAGTTAACGAACACCAGTTTGTAAGGCATTTTTTATCCACACGGGCGAAGGTATCACTACGATTCAGCCATAAATGTCAGAATTATAAATGAGCCGTGAATAGTAAATGTTATAATACTAGGTTTATAAACTGCGCCATCTTGTGTCAATACAATACATCGTCAATTTAAATCACTAAATTGTAGGTTAGACTTGTTTCAATTACAGTTTTATTAATATTACGTCGTGATACAGTCGTCCGTGTTCCTCGCCACGTCACAAATATATCCTCAACAAACAAAGACACAAGACAATATGTATCCATAGCTTTTTTGGTGAATACGGCAGAAAGTTGTATATGTTTAAAATGTATATTTCAATTGTATCGTAGTTGTATTTCTGTGAGTGATATTACATAAAAACTTTTTGTATTACAATTTTTATTAAGGGATTAAAGTGTGTATGTTTGTTTGTTTTTTTTTTTTAATAATTTACAATTGTTTAAGTTGTCTATGTTTCGTAATTCCAACGAAGACTGCCCTATATTTAATTGAGATCTATTTTATATAATCTAGACACAAATATTTAATGCTAGTCAATCGAAGTAAAAGTAAAGACTTAGAATTTAGTGAGCTGAAATATTTATGTTACAATATTAATAGTTTGTTTTTAAAAACGTGAGGGAAAAAACTAGTTATTCCGTGTATAATTTTCATGTACCAGAACAAACCACATAAATTTTGCATTACCTTAAATCATGTTTAGCTGAAAGTTTGTATTTTTTAACGTTCAACGTATCGAGTCAAGACTTACGGTATCTGCCAAGACTCAAACTTAACCTAATTTATGGGTAACCAAGCCATAGTCAAGCTGACGCAGTAAGGATTCGTTTTACGCATTTTTTTAATATCGTCACAGTTTTGTAGGTTGTACTATGTATGTAGAAAGAAGTGTACAATGTAGAAGTGCCAATAGTCTAATGGTTATGGACTATCGATTTAGCGGTCGTGGGTTCGAATCCCACCATTGGACTATTGTCGTGAACCATTCCTAACACTTTTTCAAGCTTACCAGGAATGGTTGTAAGAAATATTAGTAAATTAACAAAAATCTACTTATATTTTTACAAAAAAAAACATGTTTTATTTCAAGATAAAATGTAAATTAAAAAGTAAATGAATCTGACATCTTTCATTCATTTCTTGGAATTGCATTGTCAAATGCTTTTTTTCAATTAAAAAAAAACTTTCAGCTAAATTTCGATTTGAATTAAGTGTATCTTTAGTGTATCCGTTAGCAGGGCTCAAATAGTATTTGTATAGTAATTCTCCAATATTGTCCCCCTTTAGTCTCCCTGCATGGTTATTGTAATATTTATTGATACATGTATGTTATTTATTTAATAGTTGCATGAGATACTGACGTTTGAACAACTTTTATTATAAAAATGTGTATCCAGCGCTGGTGTGCGTACCATATCATTTTGAACAATCCGTTACCGAGGATAAGCATAATGTAAGCGTTACTAATGTTATAACAGATCTGTTTTTATAAAGCAAACAAAAAAAGTTGGAACTGTACGATGTGAACAAAAATAAAAATACATTAACTTGAAGCGACAGTTTTATTTACTCCTCTTACCTTTTAACACTGCGGGACGTAACTTTTTATGAACAATATACCGTCTGACCACGATCCCACCTATGTCGTCGATAGATCCACGCGAGTATTAAGTACCTATTCACACTACTCTTTCAAAACTCGAACTTATCGAAAACACTGACAACGTCATCACGAAGTCTAGGCTAAGCGCCCTCTACCCCGGCCACCTCAAGCCTTGAAAACTGTAAATGACTCTTAAAGGCAAACAGTGACAATGATGTCACAAAAAAAAACACTAACATGCACAATGAACGATGTATCAAATCAAAAAAAATTCAAACGTCAACTGTTTATAAACATAGGTAAATTATTGAATCGGTGAATTGCATACAAAATTCAAAATCTATTAATTGTTTCGTTTCTCATCATCTAAATAAAAAATGTTTGAACGTATTTTGCTAAATAAGTACTAGTTTAAAATAATAGTCGTAGATTGTTATTCCCAATGCAATTGAACTAGAAAATTCTCGTGTCAATGAGCAAGCACGCTTTGGTAACTGGCGAATCTTTTATTCGCCAACTAGAGGGCACATTAATTGTTCAAGCTTATTTTCTCAACTAAATTGTAAGGTAATTTAAACTATTAAAGAACAAAGTAATCCAATACAGCATCAAATAATTCAAAACTTCGTAATCAACGCGAAAGATAATCAGAAATTGTTCGGTGAATCAATCAAATGTTTTATCATTTCATATTTCCTTTGGTGTTGTTACCTATGAAATTTCAAAACTAGGTGTTGCAATATAAAAAAAATACACAAATATCTCGAAAAGTATATTTGGTAAAAAGCTGGAATGGAACATTAAATGCCTTAATTTACAAAGCAAACCCAGCAAATTATTGATTAAACATATAATTATATATATTATATATTGAAAATTAAATCTATAAAAATGTGCAAGTAATATATTGGCATTTATTGTAAAAAAAAATTAAAACAATTTCATTAAAAATATATCCTTAATGAACATAATAATATTAAGTTTTAATTAACATGAAGCTTTAAACATTGTCACTTTGTCACATTTGGTGGGCTTAGATAGTTTTAATCACCTCCTTAGAATTTAACAGTAAGTTTTCACTGTTAATTGTTACAAAAACTCACTAGCCCGGTGTTTTTTTAATTAATAGAAACATATTTTAGAACAGTCAGTGGACTTAGTGATTTAAATGTTTGTGACTGATACGAATAAATGCTTGGTGAACATTTTTATCTCCGAGTGAGGTGACAACTTACAAATCTGATTTTAGTCAAATATTATAAAATGTGGAATTACAAGTTGTTTAAAGATGCAATTTTTTATTAAAGGTTACTACAAAAATAACACTTCTATTGCTTTAATTTTTGTTATTCTTTCCAATTTATCTGACCAATTAAATTCATAACTTCTACTCTCACTATTTTTACTACAAAGATTGTAACATGTTCATCTTGTTACTAACTAAATATTTAAATCCTGAATATTTAAAACTTCATGCCTAAGCAAGAATACTGATCTAGCATTAACAATAGTCTTAAATCATAGTGCCGAAAACTGGGTTGTGTCTGCAAATACTTGGTCCATATTCCATGTATGCTTGCTTAGTGTGACACACTTGGTAAAACTCCGGTGTAGACCCTAGCAGGCTCCCTCCGAACCACACTGCATACCGTTGCATATTGTGTGACACTACTTGCACATCAATAGGTTTTGGTGTAATCCGTCCTTCCGATAGCATCGTTGACAACTTCAGTCTTGCATCAACAGTACGCTTAATGTCTCTTTGCAGTCTCCTATCAAAGTCTCGGAACATTGTAGAACCACCGGATAAAACAATATTTCCATACAATCCTCTTCTTACATCAATCGGACACGATTGTATAACATCATCTACCATCTCATTAAGTGGTACAGTAAAATCAGCATTGGAAAACTCTGGATGGAAAAATATTTCTGGTCCTAAGAACCTTTCATATCCAACATCGACTGAGAATGGGTTTTTAGTTATAGCATTGATTCCAGTATACTTCTTCATCCATTTACCTGGGTCTGAATCATATTTTGCAAACTCCTTGGCAATGTCGGGACATATATAGCTATATCTTTCCTTAATAGCTTTCGCAGTTTCCAAGCTTTGCTCCGGTGGGATACCAACTTCTCTTTCACGCAACAGTGACTGTATAAATGATGTAATATTCCTTCCTGCAATTGGTATATGTTTGATGCAGGAGCCAATGACATAACCCTCGGCCACTGGAACAATGTGGGTTACACCATCACCACTATCTACAACTATTCCTGTAAACGTGCGTTTTGCACACGTACGCGACTTCCATGATGCGGCGAGCGCGAGTACAGCTTGAACAGCAATGTACAAACCAGGTACATTGAAAGATTCAAACATAATTTCAGCCAAATATTCTCGATTCTCTGGAGTGTTTAATGGTGGCTCGGTAAGTAGGAAATGATGGTCTTCTGGCTCCGCTCTTAAATACTTAAAAATACATTGCTCTATATACCGTTCCATGAGATCCCAATCTTCAACCAATCCATGCCGAACTGGATATTTAACCGAATAACCGGTGGCATCGAAAGCTTCGTCTCCAATAAAAAAGTCCAAATCTTCCACAGCTTTAGTCATACGTCGAGTACTTTGATCGCCAACTTTAGCAGTTTCCTTTATCGCTATGGCTGACGGAATGATAAACTGAGGTTCCTTGTTACCCGCGAACCCCAACTTTGTGTATCCAGTCCCTACATCAATAACACAAGCCGGTAAATGATCACCCATAGTTATAATTATTTACAATAAAAAATATTGTAGAAGTAAAATAATTTTGTGGGTGCGGCGATTTGACACTTGAAAACTTAAGTACAAAATAGAAATCTTTAACGTATGACAAATACCAAATGTCAGTGACCAAAGATGATTAATTAAAACCGTTCCATTTCACATAAATATTTCCGATGATACACGGATAATGAATATTAATGCTTGTTTTTAAGTTGTTTTTTTTATTAAGGACAATAATGGGGATGACAATATGTTATTTTTTTAATACGATGTATGTGATATGATTTTGACAGCGGAGTCCCATAGTTAAGAAATTAATGATTTTACCTGTTTATTCCTGACTTTATAATCACTGACTTAAATTTCTGTTTAGGTCTATGCCCAGCAGTGGGCGACATGTGGCTGATATGGTGATTATGGTATAAAGATATCCAATGACGACTCCAGAGTATAACTTGATTTTTACAGGGTGACTGATGACATACCAACTACCAACCTCAAAGTTGTTGGTTATCTAGCATTTAATTTTAAAACAGCCTCTTATTACTAAGGTCAATACTTATAAGGTAAATAAGACAAAATGTTATAAGCAAATAAACGATATTTTATTGTGACCTGTCTCCTAATAACATATTTACACAATATAATTACAGGAATGTGATTGCAAAATTACAATTTCTGTTTTAATTCGTAAGAAATAGAATACCAAAAAATGTTTTAATTGTTGTTACTAGCAATATAAAATACAGGTGAAACTATTTTTAGGAATAAAGATTAATTTGATCAATTAAATGTTTAATACAAAATGTTGCCATTACATACTGATGAAATTCGTTAACTCGACATTACAATCTTGTGTAGTTTGTTTTAACATATTAATATTTTAATACAGTATGAATAATTTATAATGTTAACAGATCATCTATTCTAATAGCTTGCAATATAATACTATATACCTATAAAAATAAACACTTTTTTTATGTGTGAAGTATGTACTTCAAAACTTTAACTAAACCTACAATCTACAACTTGAGGATAAACAAAAGGAAATTGTTAGATATTTGTTAAAATATGTGTTAATTATAATTTTAAAAGATTTCCACAAATTAATAAATCAACTCCATGTGTTTTAAGGAAAAAAAAAAAGAATTTACATTACACTTTTCAATTAAAACAATTCATGTTTCACAGTATTAATCCAATTTAATCTAAGCATACCTTAATATTTCGCATAAGCAATTAACAGATGCACATTTTATAATGCAACTATTATAAATATTACCAACCACATTTAAAGGCATCGGGTATACTTAACATCAATTTTAAAAAACACTATCAGTATCTTAATTTCAGACTTATGTAGACAGACATAACCACAGTATTATACAAAAACCAGCTTTAAGATTGTCTCTGTTTGATCCATGGAACGAGGATGCGTTTAGATTTCTCACCACATCGCATAATCTGAGTCCTCCATGTCGAAAATTGTGAAGAAACCGATGATGGTCAAGTAAACGATTACGTTGCCCGCCAATGTCAGGTAGCAAGCAGGCCACAATATCTGCAGAAATATAGACACATTTACATAATATACAATTGTGTGTTTTTTGTTCTTAGCAACAGCTTATTTTTTCAGGCAATATATGCACTAGACGCGAAGTTCCAGAAACCATAGCCACAAGTACTAATTGATTATTCATTATAAATTAATAAAAAAATTACAATTTATCAAAACATGTAATTACATTGCCTTTTACAGCAACAATGTATAAAAACAAAAACATTTTAAATTCAATCTTACAGAAATACATATACATTACTATGAGATCCAAGGATTGTCATCTTCATAGATTATTTTTAACTCTTGTTATATTTTTCATTGTTTACATTGACCGACATCTAAGCAGCGATAATTGTAATAATTGACAGGGTTTAAGTATTAGGGGGAAAAAAATAGCAAGAAACTATTTTGTTAATAGATAAACAATAAGTACAAACCACAGCAGCTCGCGCTAGCACAATAGGCAGAGCGAACGAGCTAACAATGATGCCCATGGTGATGAAAATAGCAGTCTCCATACAAGAGTTGTTGGTGCCGCCGGCGCTGTCTGTGTGGCGACGGGCTATCATTGTTGGGATCGGGCACAGAATGTAGAAAATCACCACGAAAAATGGCCACCATAACCTGAAATATGTGACATACAATTTCCATGAACTGGTCTATCAGTATTAAAACTGGCAAATATGGTATATTAGACCTTCGAATTCCGAAAAAATCATGTAAAAAAGAAGAGAATAAAATGATATCAATGTTGTGGTAAGCCACCTGTATAAGTTTGAACATGTACCGAGCCATTGAAACAAAACAAATCTCCTTAGGAAAACACAATTTTTACTTGAAAAAAATCGAAAACATACACTTTAATTTGTGATTCTATACAGGTATATATAATTCCAAACATATTGGCAGTGCAAAGTCACCTGAGACCTTCTCCCATAACCCAGTAGGTTCCATTTCACTTACACTGCCAAAATATATGACAAACTCTATTAAATTATGATTATGAAAACAAAAAAAAAGAATTTATGGTTTTGTTACCTTAACCAATGACATATTAGGTGTTTTTACTTACTTGAACTGAGGCAGAGCACATGCTAGTATAACAAATGTCATACCAATGGAGCCAGCAAATGCCAATGACACCAAACTGAAATTATGTTAAACATGTCCAAAGATATAATTATTACATCTCATAAAAAGTACATCTTTAATGATAATTTCTAGATAATAATTATTAGGATGAGTTTATTATTAACAAAAGTTGCTCGATATCCTTGATAATTAATGTTTATATTACATACATAATAATACAAAGAAAAATTTCCCATGACAAACATTTTTCTCTTCACATTATCATAAACAAAGGATAATGCCATCTACACTTTATTCTTTACTTAAAGGAGAGATTTTCTTTATTTAGTTAAGTAATTATTTGTCAACATTACAACTTAAGCATGTGTCTATTTTAACTAAATAGTATTTTGAGATTGCTAATTTTAATAAGAAATCAGTTGGATATTAATGCAAATTTGCATAAAATATCTAGGACACATGAAAATATCTTTACACTCTTTCACTTTTATAGAACTATGAATTAATTAAAATAACTAATTGGACTTACCCTTTAATATTTGATGGTCACAACATGGAAAAGAATAATTGTAATTAGTAAAAGTGATTAAAGGTAAATTGTTTGTAAATATAAGGCATGACTCATTCTCAAAATAAATAATCAAAAAGTTTTAAGACGAAAAGATTTACTAAAATCATACCTTTGATTCCGGCCATTGTATTTAATAACAAAATTAAGATATCCTTAAACTACAACAATTAGATCACAAATGATGAATGAAAAGCAAATCCAAGATAATAAAATTCAACTACAATCTGTCTAAAATTAGCACAGACAAAAATATAGTATCGTTTGTACAGATAAAAAACACAACATATAAATTAAAAATTGGTTAAGCTGCCAACACCACACATAATTCCAATTACAACAACAAGCTACAATGTAGAATTACTGCAACGTAACATGGGTATTAAAATAAATGGTAAATACGTCTAGAAGGTAAAGTATCGCAGATATTTAACTATCATACTGAGTTTTTGCATTTTTAAAATGATTTCAATTGGGTTTGGATGCGTTATGTGAAATGTATTTCTTGAATTGACAAGAACGGAAAAGGACAAAAGACTAAATATAACATAGTCTTTGCTCTTCCTTCGTACGGTTTACTGATTGCTTAGACATAACCTCTAAATCTAAACATTTTAAGAATAGAAATTTTAAATAAAATTGTTGCAAAATTTTACTACTACTCGCTGTTATTTTTTTCTCTGGAAATAGGTACATAAATCACGTTGAATAAATATGGATGATGATGCCGAAACATATAAACTTTGGCGTATTCGAAAAACTGTTATGCAGGTAAATATACAAAGCAAGTTGTATTCTATCACATAATCCGAGGTAAAAATTGTAAAAGTGATGTTCCTTTTACATTTATTTATTTACAGTTGTGTCACGATCGCGGCTACTTGGTAACACAAGATGAATTGGATCAAACACTTGAACAATTCAAAGAACAATTTGGAGACAAACCAAGGTATATATGTATATGTTATAAGTAAATATATTACCCAAATATATTTTCGTTGTTTTCGAGAAGCCATTTAATAATTTGTTTAACTTAAGTTTTTCGTCTATATTTTGCATTTTATTAAAAATGTCTGATTTTGTCAAAACTGGAAATTGATGTTTTTGAAGTTTGAGTTATTGTATTTTAAAAAGTCACAATACGAAACAATTATGACATTTTATAATGCCACTGTATAATCAAAAAGTTTTTATTTCTTTCATAGACAAACATACTTAAATACATTCTTTTTGTATTACTATAAAGATATTGCAATAAATTGCTTTTTTTTCAGTGAAAAACGTCCAGCCAGGAGTGATTTAATTGTCCTTGTAGCCCACAATGATGACCCAACAGATCAGATGTTCGTTTTCTTCCCCGATGAAGCTAAAATAGGAATTAAAACAATCAAGACATACTGTACTAGAATGCAAGAGGAAAACATACACAGGGCAATAGTTGTAGTTCAGGCTGGTATGGTTTTGTTTTATTACCAAATATTAACTTTTTAAAAGATTCCTTTGACATTATACTACACTAATTAAAAATCATGGCTTCAATCACATATACTAATTAGTAATAGATCTATCAAGGACTGTTTTCAGGGAATATTGGACAGACTATCTACTTTTTCTTATTTACTATGTCTGGACATAGGAGAGTGCAAAAGCTACTTTAACAATCCTGTTAGGTTCACTGGAGCAGGGTTTTTATTTGTTCTTATTCTAGTGTTTTATGTAATTTAACCTATGTAACATATATTTCAGGTATGACACCTTCAGCAAAACAGAGTCTTGTTGATATGGCACCTAAGTATATTCTAGAACAATTCTTGGAATCTGAATTGCTGATCAACATAACAGAACACGAGTTGGTGCCTGAGCATATTGTACTCACTCCTGATGAAAAGCAAGAATTATTAACCAGATAGTATCCTTTTTTATATTTTCATCTCTTACAAACACTTTTCATATGTTTTTAATTTTAGAACAAATATTTTAAGTTCCATAATTGTGACACAATATTTCTCTAACTTTTAAATCAGTAAATTGAAAGAAAACATGTTGATGAGAATTCAAGCAGGTGACCCGGTAGCAAGATATTTTGGACTTAAAAGAGGACAGGTTTGAAATTTTACTTATTGAGATTTAGGCAGTGTCTATGATAGTGGTAGCTACACTTTTCTATCCAAGGGATAAATAGGACAATGTGACTGACTGCGGACCCCACGAGCACTATGTAGTTTACACAACCAATCTTTTTAATTATCTTACGAACTTTAACAACGCTGTTCTCCCATAGATATAATTTTTTTTAGACCTATATTTGGATTTCGAAGCAACTGAAAATATTTTTAATATTTATTGCAAATCTCTGTGGTTTTTAAAAAGATTTTTTTCGTCGAAATATATATGTAATTCGCAAAGTTCGCGGGCCGCGCTTTAATCAACATTGGTCTGTGATTACCTATCGATCTATGGCTTATTGAAGGTACCTTATGCATATTGTTGTATGCATTACTTCTTACCTAAAAAAATTGTATTAGTATATTAAATATTAACTGCCACAGACTATAATAAGTTGCAATTATTTCTTATAAAAATAATTACCTTTGGTAGTTTGTCAATTTTAAAAAATGTTTTAAAATTTCTATTGAATCTACTCTTTTTTTTTAATTTCAGGTGGTCAAAATTATCCGATCGTCCGAGACAGCTGGAAGATATATTTCCTACAGATTAGTTTGTTAAGGTCGTTCATAAATATATTCCATATTTTATATAATAAATGTTGGTTTTATTTTTGCAAACCTCTTTGAAAAACATTCCGTTTTACAATAATAATGTCGTAATTTTCGAGTGTTTTTTATTCATGTCGTTGTTTTTAACTATTAAATTAGTAAAGGCGCTTTAATTTTATAATTTTTCCGTATATATACAAGTAGCACTGGCCATATTTTATAGTTATAATGTACAAATATTTGATATTTAAAGGGGCCTCCTCTATGGTAAAGCAAGAGGATATAGTTTTGTTCGTCTATTTGCGCCAAAAATCTTTTGCTTGTATTGTATACCCCTAATGTGAGTACCACGATATGTTGTACAGTGTTTTTATAAGTGTCAAATAAACAGTCTCCAACCATACATCCTGGATGTTATATATGCGACGAGGATTTTTCTATATAAAGTGAACTCATTCATAGTGACAAGACGAGTGAACGTTATTATAAAATGCGTGATATGTGATTTTCGCGCCAGGGGATACATGTAGGTTCGGAGAACCGATAAAAGATGGCGGTTGTGTTGATGGCGGCAGAGCGCAGGCCGGAGGCTACCTAAGGACCTACCCGTACTCAGAGTAATTTAAACGTTGTTACAGATTTGTTTTATATTAAACGTACACAGACAGTCTCTCAATTATCACTTAAAGAGTAGCACTAGCTCTCAACGTACTTTAATGGCCACGATCTTTATGTTGATACTAGACACTATTGGATAATTGTGAAAATGAAAAGAGCTAATTCTTGGAAGGATATTGAAATGTATGTTATAGAGGTGCGTGTAAAAACGCAGTGTTGAGTTCATAATACAATGTTGAGCTGTTCACACGTCACCCGCGCCGCGCTGTCCGCACACGTCGGGTAAACAATCGCCTCTTAAATCGCTCGCGATAAAATACATCACAACATTAACTTTACAATTGAATTTAATCGTACACTCGGGATTTTGCGCTTTCGCGAGAATCGACGGGCCGGTGCTGTGGTTAAGACGTACGATGATTAACATTGTTTGTACAGTGATGTAAACGATACTTTGAAAATCGATTTTGTTCTCGATTATCGATAACCACAGAGGTATCGATTTTGATGTGGTGCTTATTTTGATTTGTTTGTTCAAGACATTACTACTTATTTAAGATTGAAATCAGTCAATGGAAGATCTAGAGGTAAGTTAATTTAAGTAGAGTATGAATTTTGTTATTAACTAGTCACACTCATAATATTCAATGATGTTTCGATAATTAATAATTTGATTCCACAATCAAATTGATGCAACACTATTATACTATGAGGGAGATTAGAAGTTAGAGGGTCGATGGTCAATTTCTTAACTGAACTGATCATTTCTTAAGAGTCTAACTCTAGTAGAGTATGATTAAATTGTCATTGAACATTATACGGTTTTAATTGATGTGTTATACAAAACACGCTCGTACTACGACCGCAGATGTCAATACCAGAGATAATGTTGAATTTTTTTTTAATTCATTAAAGCCAACATACATCCAGCTAACATTGTAATAAAATAATTAAGAAACAAAACTACTAATAAATTGTCACAGATAAAGATAAGATACAACATTCGCTCCTAGTTGTTTTCATAATATTAAATCAACGACTATCTCTTCGGCTAAGAATTGCGTATTAAGGAAATGCAATTTCATTTTTGATTTGTTTAAACCTCCTTACATTTAACCATTTAAAGGTAAATGAATATAAGCAATCATCATAGCATTGTGTTTCCGTTATTATGTCGCTAATAAGATAAGGAATCTATACTTTATATACTTGCATGTCAAAGTTCTTGCGGCCAAAGTAAGCGAGTTAGTCCGTCCAATAGTAATTTTATGCATAGTCACATGTTAGTAATACAACTGTTATACCCAACAGTAGCATTTAACGATGTGTACAGATGTACAGCAAATGTGAAATTCTTTCGAAGACATTAAACCTGTTCGGAGAACTAGGATATGCGAGTATATAATAATATTGTTGCCAAGTTTTCCTGTCATTCTTTGTACATGATCATTAGCTCGTTAGAATTCTGCATTTTAACAACTAAAACTATACTATTGAAAGACGCGTTAAGACACGTGTAATATTAGTTTTGTGCGTAATAAGTATCTACGTGTTCAATAAACGATAAAGGAAAGAACGAAATGTTAATACAATGTCGTAATATTTTGGTTATTAATATAACCTAAAAATATAAAGCATTATGTGTTAGTGTGTTTTTTTTTAATTATTTTAATAAACAAAACTCTTTTTATGTACCACACCAGTGGTAGTAAAATGATTGCATTACAAACGTAAGAACAATTTATTAATAAAATTTAAAGCCGGCAACACGTCTGCGGCGTAAGTTACCTCTTTACATTAAACGTCTCAGTGCTCGCTTGCCTCCAATTCATATAACAATATATAATCGATTTTATCCCAAAGTGAATCCTTTAATATGAGAGAGTATAGAATTTCCTTGTTTGTAAAACTTATCACCCTGCCAGCTAACATCGGTCGCTCACGAAATCCGAGTTAGAAAGTTAAGACATCGTGATGGCACAGCTTTGGTGTCGTTTTGAATATTCAAATTAGACCGGTCGCACGATGCACGCGGCAATTAGGTATTTTGTAAATTTAAAAAGAAAATCGAAATGATAAAATGAAATAACTTATGTATATAACTGGTATATTAATTATTTAAACGTCATACGCTTTCCATCTTGCTAATTTGATTTACTATGAGACAAACTATCGAGATCGTTTTAATAACGAAAATTCAATACTCTTAGCGAAATCAAAGGCATCAAATATCTTTGTTTAATGCCTATTGTTGAAAAAAAAATCTTTAATGAAATATTTAAATCGTTCACTGACTTTTAAAAGTAGAAATTGGACGGATGTGTTTTGACGTTCCACTATTTAACAATTTAAATATAAGATGATTAATTTATTGACAAATCGACTTACGATGATCAGTGAATGAAACATTAGGACGTGAGTACGAGCTTTTGCATAATTTATAAGAGAACTTAAGAAAATGTAAATAGTTACTTAGTGAGAGTAACGAATGTTAAGGACCTACCAAACTCTATTAAAGCGCCAATAGCGTAATGGGTACGGACTACCGATCAAGCGGTCGTGATTTCGAATCCCTCCATTCGACTATTAACGTGAATCATATCTCATCAAGCTTTTTAATGTTCACCAGGAATAATTACAAGAAACATTAGTAAATCAACAAATATCTACTTATATTTTTATGCAGAATATAAAGACTGTAATGACGTCGACAGACCGAGTAATGTCCACAGATTGTAAAATGCAAAATGATTAATCGTTTGTGCCAGATAAACAAATAAACGTTGAATTGATATTTTTTATCTGTAATAATCGATTTCTACTGTTAGAAATCCATTAGCGAATATTTTACTCGGATGTGAACGTCCATTAACTGCATAAGTTGACAGTGTTAAATACGTCAATAATCTAACCAATAAATGCATGGCCCGGTTTAGATAAAATAAAAACGTACCAGTATAAACTTAGATAAATTTAAAGTCTAGCTTCCAAATTTAGTATTGGTAGTTAATATGAGGAATTAACACTGACAGTCGCTAAAGTAACGATTAAACAATGCTTAGAGTGGCAATTAGTTCTAAATCGAAATAAACCTATAACATGATGCATTTTACCAATTTAAAATATTTGTTAGGAGGTAACTCCAAAAAAGTTAAACGGATCTCGATGAAGTTTGGCACAGAGATAGACCACTGTATGGAATAGAGCATAGACTACTCACTTTTTTTTTGTACCACGTCAACAAGTCAACAGTCAAGTCGCGGGAAAAAGCTAGTTACTTATAATTGTTCATGAGAACAGTGTCGGGACGTTTTTGTTCAGTTTGATTGCGAGCAGAGATGATGCTTTAATAATTGCGTTTGTGGGCTGCGGAAAGTGGTCGAGTATATACGAGTATAATTATAGAATTAAAATCGGCTTCCAACTCAGAAATATTAAGCAATACCATATGAGCTATATTTTATCACGTATATGCAATCAAAGCACTCCACAGTCATCATCATCATCATCAGCAGCCTTTGTCTGCCCACTGTTGGACATAGGCCTTTCCCAATGCCTTTCACAGTATGCGATCCTCTGCCTTCCGCATCCAACGACAACTTCACAGTGTTATTCCCTAAAAATCACAGTACTTTGAACGTATCATATGCATTGAGATGACAACGTATAAATAGAACGCAAGTTTTAATTGTGTCCACAAAAAATGTTAGTTAGTGGTACATGATTGATTTATAATATTTTTCAAGCGTTTGCGCAACTGCTACATAATTGAGTATTTGTAAGAAGGGAGTTAGGAGAGAGTTAATCATGTCAAATAGAACATTTGGGGCACTGACTATTGCTTTGACAATTTACACTAATTACATTAACGTCAAAAATTGAGGCGAATAAAAGTTTCTTGCTTCAATAAAGTTCTCAACAATCTGAATAGTCGAGTCTAACTACTTCAGTTTTTTCATTTATAATAAATATTACAGAACTCGTCTTCCGATGAATCGCTCGATATATAGGTAGGTATATATCTCAACATTAAACCATAATTTTATTTACGGAAAAACATGATTTTCCATATAATAGAGAATCATAAAAATATCAAAATCCGTATAGCGGATATCGAAGGACCATAATCAGGCATCGATTGTCGAGCGTGTTGCGGTGCAGTACGACATTCGGGTAATATCTATAATGGCCGGACGGCGGCTGCGCACGCGCAAGAAGGCGAGATCAGACGGCGACGTTCCGGAAAGTTATCAGAGCGTCCCGCGGCGCCTAATGACAGGCGACGTGATCGAGCGCCCACAAGATCCAACCGATAACTCGGTACTACTTTCTACCAGCATTGCACAGGCTTGTATAATTTTATAATTTTGTCATTTGAATAAACAAACCGAAATAATAATGCTTTGAATATGATTTCTAGATCATCGCACGATTATGGCCAGAATAATATTCAAAGTGAAAGAAGAATCCATGCAAGTAACAAGCAAAATTATATTATGTTACACACTGTACATACAGTGCGTAAGAGGACGAAAAAGAGGTAGATTGTAAGAGATAAAAAGACACTATTTGCAGGTTACTTGTATCTATTAGTCCTTAGTTAGCATTATCGTATTTAATATTTCTAGCTATGACCCCCTGCTTAAATGGAGATGTTTTTAACTTACTAACACAAAAAGAGTAATGACGGCTACACACCTTCGACACTCGGTGACATAACTTTGAATTATACTGTACTGTTGTTATGTTGTCTGCACACGTAAGTTTTATTTGTTGAGTTCAAATATTGCAGTTAAAACTGAGGGTGTAGCTTAAAAGAAAATTCTATTAAAAATCTTTTGTAGCCTGTGTATGTAAGTGACATCACAAAATTAAAAAAAAGTATTTTACCTACCTTACTATAATTTGCTGGCGTAATACCAAAGTCCCTAGACTCGTAATGAGGTTAGAGGCACTTTTCATTTATGCATATTTGTATAAATAAATAAAAAAAGGTATCTAAAAAAATGTAGATGTTAATGCAATGAAAGATTTCCCAAACAATATTTCACATTTTATTTAAAACACAGTCAATCAATATTTTAATAGTGTTCCTTTCGTTTTAATCGAAGATGCGAATTGCAAATAACTTTTTTAAATATTGCATCTTGTTCTAGTTTTGAATGTTATTTATTGCATTATACTTATATGTGTTAATTAACTAATTTAAAATGTTTCGATATTCGAGTATTCTCTAACATTCCATCGTATCGTTTAAAAAGATCTAATTAAATTTAGAATCGGAATATCTTAGAAGGTAAGTTTTATAAAATCGGATGTAACTGATACCTAATTAAAAATATAATTCTGTTTGAATAAAATGTTATAGGAATTCAAAATGTGCCTTATCAGATGGTAACAACATATTAATGAATAAAATATTAAAAAAAAATCATCATCATATCAGCAACACGTCGCCCACTGCTGAGCGTAGACCTCCCCCAAAGATCGCCACGACGATCGGTCCTCGGCCGCCGATCATCCAGGATGCTCTCGCAAACTTAACCAGATCATCGGTCCATCTTGCGGGAGGCCTACCCACGCTGCGTCGACCT
>JAODUI010000008.1:3752689-3775004 GCA_027563995.1 Papilio gigon | reverse complement strand
GCCCCCGATGGGCTCGAAACTAGTCGGTACTGACACCGAGTTGCACGTGAGTTAAGCCGTTTTATAAGTGATATAAAGGTTTTGTCGTTATGCGCCAAATTCTCGAGCATGTCTAAACGTGCCTCGAGCGTAGCTATTGTGTAAAAGTGATCTTATATCCGAGCCCTATCCTCTACGTCACGTGTAGTTTGTCCAGCAGATAAGATACACTTATAAAATTATTATGACTTGCTATCGAAAAAATGATATGCTTCGTAGATGTAAACGTTAAATAAAAATGTGCATCAGTTAAGTTTTGTTATTCAAATCTAAAACTGTTTTTCTTATTCATTTATTTCCGAAATATATTTAGTCCTTATTAGAAAAGAAATCTACTTTTAAAGTGCTTTTTTGTGTGGAATGAAAGATTTAATTACATCGCCATTTTTACAGGTCAAAAACAAATAAATAGACCTAAGTACATAATTTGTTAGTTTCTAATACTTTTAATAAATTACTTCAACAATATTAACATAAAAGGTATTTAGTTTCTGCTAGTATTTTAAACCTCTAACCCGCTCGGCGAGAGCTTTCGTGTCACTCGAGCCTACTCGGGGGCTAGATAGCCGCCTAACTAGCCGACTCTTCTATTTTTGTCGACATGAAAAAAAACTTTAAGAGATCCACTTAAGTTCACGGTCACACTTTAAGATAAAAATGTACGCTAAGAGTACCTACTAGTAATCAAATTAGGAATTCTTTTTAAAATAAGGAAATGAGTTACATTTCTTATGAGATCTCTAAGACATGTATCTCTAAAGCTTCGAAAGCCAAACGTAATCTGTAACAAAACGTCATTAGCCTAATAGTTACGGGAGCGGATTTCCGATCACAAGGTCGAGGGTTCAAATCCCGACAGTCGATTATTGTTGTGGACCATACCATAGCACAAGTGTAGAGCTTAGCTGGAGTGTTCAAAGAAATATTAGTAGATTAATATAAACTGCTAATATTTCAATTTAAAAAAAATCTATTTCCATCTTAGCTGTTTGTAACAATTATTATAAAAGTTAAGGTATTTGAATTAGCTATGGTGCGGACGATGGGAAGTCGCTGGATGAAGGCAGACCTCATACTGTGGTAGGCATTGGAGATGGTCTATGTCTAACAGTGGGTATACAAAAGCTGATGATGACGCTGACTCAAGAAATACAGGGTAAGATTTTGATTAATTCTAGCATACCAGATTCTGTTTAACGTGTAAAATAGTATACGAATTTAGTTATTATTGTATGAGGAACTCTAATCGGAACACCCCGGCTAATCTGTGCAAATCTCTGGTATCATAATCCTTGTGCGACGGTGATCGATGTCGCGATACTGTACATACACAAATAGTCCATTTGACGGCCTTATCTGCTCATCGCCTATCGTAATGCGTTTCGTAACTAACATTGCTCCCAACACTATCACATGGAAATACTGTTTTCTACTGTACTGTACTCCACTGCTGAAAGGGCTGATTACATTTGTTTTTTTTTATAATCAGTCTTTTGTTTCTTTACTAATGAATACTTCTTGTACTCAAAGCTTGAAAACTTGTGCTGGGATATCATCATAATGTAGTCAACTGCTGGACGTAGGCCTCCCTCATCGACTGCCACGATAACCGGTCCTGCAGCGCCCGCATCCAGTGCACTCCCGCAACCTTGACCAAGTCATCGGTCCATCGTGCTGGGATATGGTTTTCCCAATTTCCAATACCGGGATTCTAGCCCTCGACATTGTGATTGGAAATCCGTACCCTTGGCCGTTGGAAAGATGTCCTACGCTGATATACATTCAATGACTCCAGTTGTAATTCGTTCGCTGGCTTTAACAGTCAACTGGACGTTATGATAATCGATGTTATTAACAAAATTCCTTTGACACAATCTTATCATGTTCATAAATGGTGTCGACGATACGGTATTCGATTCGAAAAAAAAAAACTACAAATAAAATCGATAATCAGATCGGGCATGTATCGAGTCGATAAATATCAATGTTGATTTCTGAACTAAGTGCAAACGAAACTAATTACATATGTTAAAATAATTAATCGGATCGTTAATATTCCGACGGAAAACTGGTGGCTTTTTGTGAAACCGGAATTGAATATTAAAATTAAAAGCATTAAGGATAAAATTATGCATTAACAGTATAAGTAATTAACGAAATTATTATTTTTTTTTAAATAAAAATGAAATGGTGTGCAAACTTAACTCGTTAATGTAATTGCAAAAGTACATTGTAATTAATTATTGTTACTTTAACATTTTATTGCGAAATATCGCATATAATATTTGTATATACCTATATAATAGTATCTATAAAGATTTTAGCTATGTATAAAAGGTAAACAGTAATTGAAAAACCGTCCCTTTATTTCGAAAGAATGTAAAACTAATTTCTTTGCGTATTAGATATTTGGTGGAGACTTACGCCCAGCAGTGGGCGACGTGTGACTGATATAATGATGATTAGAAAATTATATGATAAACAAGTCGATATCAAGATTTTGACGTTAAGCTATACACGTAGTTTTAGTGTCTGATAGGTGCTGGTATCTGTGCATAACAAAGGTTGCAGGTTCAATCATAAAATCACTAGTAATTTTAAATTCTATTTATTATTATAAAGAAAAGCAGCTTAATATGCATTGAAACTTCTTTGTTTTTCTATACTTTTTTTTTCTCTACTTATACGTATATAGATAGAGCAAAGGGAGCATTTTTTATACGAGAAGGGGACAAGGAGGACTATTACATAGGTGAACATCGACGTCGATGGACATGTGCAATACCAGAAACACATGCAACACTATGAAATAAAGATATGGACCTTAAATCATATTAATTGAATCCCATACTAGCTATATAATACAAAAACAGTTACGGCTTCATATCCACCTTTATAATATTAATACATAACCTATCTTACTTAGTTTAAGAGGTCCGCAAGCAAGGTAGCAGGTTAACTTGACGGACATCATAGAATTAATACTATTGAAGTGTCAATAAATGAAAACATGTAAACTTGACTAAAACATTTAATGAATACGAATTAAAAGCGAAAATATCCATAGCTCGCAACGCCGCGCCAATTACGGTAATCGAGAGTTGTAAATTCTGGCAGTAACAAAAAAAATGTGAATTAACACGCACGCCCATTTAAACTGAACTGCTTCACTGATATTAAATTTCGCAATGTAATGCACATAATTGATTTTTCATATTTTCGTAACGTTCAATATTAACACGGGATGCCGGTTTTGTTACCCGCGGAGTAATAAATGGTGATACTAACAAGTTCACTTCTCAGAACGGACCGGACCATGTTTTTCTTTTTTTTTTAGGTATCCCGGTTTTCGATGGTCACGAATCGTTCCGTAAGATAAATAGTGGAAGTTGAAGAATTGTTGCGTCATTAAGCAAATATTCGATGTACCGGATTTGATAGGATTCGATACCTATTATGAACAACAATATTTTCCATTTCAGAATAGACTATCCTAGGTCACCTACCACCATACCTACTACTTAATACCAAACTAAGCGGTCACGTGACAAAATCTATATTCATTTAACACCACAAATATTGTTACTTAATAAATCCAATTCTATAGTTCTTTTTACGTGAAAGGGGACAAAGCGACGGGGTCACGATGATCGTGGCTCCCATGTATACAGCACTAGAGGAAGAATACCTTTGAGAAAGTAGACTCGCTTGAAATGCTCAAGTCGTACTGATTTGGGAACATTGTCGCGGACAGAGCATTCCGTAACGGGGTCGTGCGTGGCAGTATGTAATAATTTCATTAATTTCGAACCTGTGACATCGCTTAGCATGGGTAGACATTTATTTATTTATATAACTTAAACAATCAATGCGTACCAAGTATAGGCATTATCACATCGTTTGACTGTTCACACGCAATTAGATCCCGCCCAGTCCCATTAGCATTGAATCGAAGGATTAGCCTCGAGCTGCATCCGTCTCGCTCCCTCCTAACCTACATACTATTGCTGTCTCATTCTGATAGTTAAATTCATGAACTCTCAGTAGGTTAACACTTCTATCAAACTAATAAACATATGAAGATAATTTCAGATCAATAATAATTATTGCAGGCAAATATATTGTGTGAAAGAGGATATGAGTAAGAAGAGTGTGAGTTCAGATATGAGCTGACAGAGATGTATGGAAGAGTAGTACATACTGTAACAGCCATCCATAGGAAATAGAGCAGGTTGATTATGATAAAGAGGTAAATAAACATGTCTACAGACAACAGTAATACTTTCTTCTTCACTCTATCAAAGTTTCATTCTAACAATACCTTCCCCGTAAATACATTCAGTAAATTTAGGTGACTAAGAAACTTAGTTGGAGTGTTGTATATAACAATGTGTAGGTGTGAATAAGGCTCGTTTCGGCCCCCTCCCAAGCAGCGCCGGAACAAAGCGCTGGCACTGCTCCACTGTTTTATTGCCACTCTTGTCGGGCGAGAATTCATTACAATTGTACTAAAGCCCAGCCCTTAGCTACAAAAGAGTACTCTACATTCCTGTCTAATGTTTCGGATAAGTCATTTGGACGTTGTGACATTTTGATTTGCTTTCAACATTGTTTTTACGTTCCTTTTGTGTTCATATCACTCGTAACTTCTTTCTAAGTTCCCATTGATTAACAACATTATCATCCAAAAATCCTACTGACCGAATGACACCGCACTCGTCGACATCAGTTCAGTCATTTAGACGCTAAGTCGTCATATAGAAACCTCATCATTTTCTTTATCAACCTTCCCTTTTCCCCACGGAGGGTCCGCACAGTCTGTACTACTCTTCCATACATCTCTATCAGTTATATCTGAACTCACAATCTTTTTACGCATATCTTCTTTTACACAAACCTTCTTCGGTTTTCTACATTTATAGCCATCCACATTCAATCTCATCACCTTGTTCATGTGATCATTTCTTCTCGTACCATGTCCATACCACGATAATCTTTTGCCTTCTTATTTTTTTTTCAAAACATTACCCTCTTGTCAGTCGAGTATACAGTACATTTACAATATACTTCCTGGTCTTTACTAGTTTAAATAATAGATCCGTAAATTTTGTCAATATTAAAACCGGAAATCCATAGCAACAACGCCAGTGGGAACCGTATCTTAATTCTTCACATTATAAGCTAATCGTTTAGTTAATGAACGATAGCTTTCATATGATAAAGACATTAATCAAAATGATATTGAAAATTATATCGGAATCCATTAAAATTATTATCAAAGAAATCCTACTAAATAATATTTTTGAAAGATTTTTTTATCATATCTCCAATCGTCATTATTACGTCATTAAGTGCAACGATATTTATTGCTCAATACAAGTAAATTTCGCATATTATGTTATCTTAACAACACTGTAATATTTCATTTTCATTTAAAATACAACTTCAAGTCGACTTTGAACATATAATTTTACAAGTTGCAAAAAATATTCAATGTACAGTCTTGAAACCAAACTTATAATTTGGTTATCGAATTACTTCCAATAATGTAGAGTAAAAGCAACTAAAAACAATGCGTCTATTTAAAACTCCGGTCGTAACGCGAGCGCCACGAGCAAGTGCACTAAACTGAACAGTACGAGGAACGTGCGACAGTAAAAATGTGCCATTAGAACGCGTCCGGGCGAATTTCAATAAACTCAAAGAGTATAATTTACAGTTATTACATTGCTGACCCGCAAAACACCCACCGCACCGAGCCTGGTCAAGTCGCTGTCACAAAAAAGACCCAAAAGAAACACCAAAATCTGGTATGACCAGAAAAAACTAAACCAAACAGAAATAGTGAAATTAAACCTTTACCCAACAGCATAAAGTCAAGTTTCCAACAAAGTTTATAAAAGAAGTTACAAGGCTATAGCATAAAAGGAGCTTTATTTCAGAAGCGAGAAAGCACAAAGTGAAATATGTAAATTACTTGCATGCAATTGTAACGTATTCTAAACCATATTACAATCAAAATAAAGTTCAAAATAGAATGGTAACGTGGTTGTCAATAAAAAAGGATCCATCTCGTTTGGTGCCTACCTGGTCGGGCGCAGACGAGGTCTGTATTTATGGCGCCTAGCGCACCGCGCACCACGTGGCACATCGGATGCTCGTTAGGATAACCGTTGCTCATTAGTCAGTTTAAACGTACAAGCGGGCTGTAAAACTACCGCGTTTTATCTACTCATAGCCTCACCCAACAACATTTAAAATATCATGTCTGCAATGTTTAGTGAAGCTTGAAAGACGAGTCTAACAATCGCGAAGAAATGGATTGGTCGAAATACGTTCTTGTATGTCTCCGAGAAAACTCAACATTTTAATATTTCTTTGCAAATTTAAAACTTAGCATATTATTAATCGTATCACAGAATACCAGTTTCTTTACATTGTAAGTAAAATTAATTAATCCATCATTTCGCATATTCTTGACCGTAAGCGGGTCCCATTCGTCAGTGTATTGTCTCGCAAAAGCGGGCGTGGACAGGAAACGAGCATAGTTTGGCAAATGATTTACAACTCGACCGAGTCACCGACGCTTGAGGCATTCTGCTAAATTATTTTCTTAATTAGCTGTTATGCCTCGCTCAGTGATGTATCACTTTGGAGCGATCACTTCGCACTGAACGGTTTTTTTTTTATTTCTGTTTTAAAAACACATTATTCCAAGAATATTTACTCGGGTCTAAATAATAGACTAGTAGTCTAACTTGGAGATTCCGAAGAAACTGTTATATTTGTTTGTCAATCACTTGAATTGTGACATCGGAAACTCATGGTGATTATGTTTTCGGAACTCAGCGTAATAGCAAATAAAGGTGGGTTTATGACGATCAATAGAGAAGTTTAAGGTCAACTTCAGTACATTCTAAAACTAATAAAAATTGTTACACCAATTTTTTTTTGTGGCAGATTTGCCATTGTTTGCCTTTAAGAGACATTTACAGATTCGCCGGACTTGTAGGTGGCCGGCTGCAGAGGGCGCTTAGCCTAAACCTCGATTAAGAGTAACGCAGCTCGAGGGCTCCCACAAGAAGCCCGGTTCGGGCTGTTACTTCGATATTCGCCAGATTGGGTTATACTATTGTAACATGTAAAAATGATAGATACCCAACCTAGGCCTTGTTTTCAGGGGGCAGATAAAGGTGTAATCTAACCGTTGAATTCCACTAACGTGAATCTAACTTTGTTAACGCTTTGACAAAATTGACATTACAAATGTATGGCGTCAGTGGAATTATACGGTTATAGTGTAAGTTAACATAGTCCGTCGTCTGATTGCGTCAAAGCATTCGATAATTAGATTGTATAATTGAACCGCATAGAAACACGGGCAGAATGTCTGTAATTAATTTCCTATTACGACACATGACTGTGTGTGTCTTCGAATCAATAATGATCGTTCATTCACTTCTAATAAATAGGATTACATACAATATATTATTATCTCTTAATTTTAATTTTTGATAAAAAGTTTAGAACCGTGACCTGATAATAAAAAGACATGATAATAATTTTTTTGTTCTTTTCAGTTTAGAATAGCGAAATTTTAGTCTACCCCAGCCCTTCTCTATCAATCAATGACTCATATGAGTCACGTTTCTAGCATTTATATTTCAACTTAAGTTTACATTTGTTCTGCGTCAGTTAATGAACAAGCCGAATTTAACAATATCAATCTTAATTCTAAGCATGCGCCCAACAATGTTGCTGCTATACCGGATGGGTTCGTCGTGTTTTGTTTACCTTTATATTTCTCGCTGACAAAAAAATAAGCAACCGCGATCGAGATAAGCGATCGGGAGAGGACACTGAATGGGCGACATCACACATATCTTTACTCTTTGAAGATTTAAAAACATTTAAAACGGTATTGTATGAATAAAACAATAGCTTAATAAGCGACTACTGTAATTTTAATTGAACTATTTCAATAAAATGCTTTATAATAACACAAACACTGTTTTATCTGTAATTTATTTAGCGTTACTCTTGACAGATTGAGAACCGTTGCCTTGACTAAAAATCGAGTTATTATAAAGTTTTGAAGTTGTTTTTTTTTTGAGTACGTAACAAATAACCTATCTAGAAATTGAGATTGAGTGGTGGAGCGACACCTAGTGTGTTTTTCTGAAGGTTTAACTTAAAATTCTTGGTCAATCCACGACGTCTTAAGAGAAAACATCGTCATTTTAAAATGCACTCGTATTTATATCTTGGGTCAACAGAAACCCCGAGTGCTCAAATATTTTGGTTTCAAAAGATAATGGGGATTTACGTGGGTGTAGTGCAGATAAGAAATATTGCCCTCAGATTTCGACACGGTAAAAAACTTGTCCTTTTTAATCCTCGACAGATAAAGAATGGGGTGAAAGCGAAAGAACCTTCTGTCTGTATAAAAATATTTGGTTGCACAAAATTCACAAGTCATTTAACAAGAACATGTACTATATTAATTTCTATATAATTCAAGTAAATAACTATTTGAAATCGATAGTCACAATATACGTATCATCATCATCATCATCAGCCCTTGTCTGTTCACTGCTGGACATAGGCCTTTCCCAATGCCTTCCACGGCATGCAGTCCTCCGCCGCATCCAACGACTTCATGCCGTCTAATATGCGTAAGTACCAAATTGAAATTTATTTAAGAATATTGAAGGCAAAAATTTGACGAACGTAATGTAAAAAGTTTTACAATGTCGGGGGACTGATACAATAGTACTAATATTAGAAAAAAAAGTTAACCCCTCGTGTTTGAACAAATTGGTTACAAGTGGACGCTTAAGTAATTGCACCAACAGTTCTTTAGGGTTGAGCAACTTGGCTCGAGAGCGAACGGGAGAAAAATCGAAAGCCTCTCGACAGTTACAAGTGATATATACAGGAATACATGCTCACATTTAGAACCTACAAAAAATGAAACGTCCATAAAACTGTTTATTAGTTAACTGTCGTACTCAGAGTCACTTAATGGTTAAGTAAAACGTACACTAAACACTCTTAGCGTTCAATTCACTCTAAAATCTCCCAATTCGAAAACATAACTTCATATCATTATATTTTTGCCATAAACCTTTTATTAAAGCAGTCCCTCATTAATTATAGTAATAATAAAATTGTTCCGTGGAAACCTTATTCATAAAAGGAAGCCTGTAAAGCACTACCAAAACACAGAGCATCAATAGGTCGGGGCAAAACAAATAAGAACGAACCCCGTACCTACGGAGGTTGGGAAAAAAACACGCCAGCTTCGTTAGGGCACATGACTGGCACTCTGATAACATCGCGCCACAGAACTTCTAAATGTGAACACACTGTTTAATGGATGCGGTATGTCAGATTCTCTTGACTACAACTCTTTAATCCTTAGTGAGAAGACAGAGGCAGTGGAAGACTAGACTAACGAAATGTCAGCACAAAAACATGTAAATTAATCTTCTATTTATTTATACGTTGTTTATTTTTTTTATTAAATTCTATTATTATAGTCTATTTTACTTTAGGTAACTATAGACCCGTTTGTTTTAGCGGCCAGGCGCATTATTTATCATTGTCATCATCACATCAGCCAGACGTCGCCCACTGCTGAGCGTAGGCCTCCCTCAAAGATCGCCACGACGATCGGTCCTCGGCCGCCCTCATCCAGGATACAGGCGCATTATTGCTATACCGTAATTTAAAAATGTGTATCTTAATAACATTGTCCATTGCAATAGTTATGTTATTTATTTGTTATAGGCCGATCTCTTAATTTTTAGCAATCGTGTCGTATTACCTATATTGCCTACTAGTTACCTAGTAGTTGTTACCTAGATTCGTTTCTTCGTACTAAGGTTTGACACAAGTACTGAAGAGAACCAAAGCAAAGCGTTGACGGGCAACGAGCGCGCTATAGTACCAATCCCACTCAACCTGAAGAAGAGTCCCCGATGGGCTCGAAACTAGTCGGTACCGACACCGATTTACACGTGAGTTAATCCGTTTTATAAGTAGTATAGTGAAATGTCTCACGAAAGTTTTAATAGTTTAATAATTGCGAACGTTTGGATGAGTTGGGTAACGTTTGTTTTTTGTTACCACATCAGAACGGATCTGAACGAAATTTGGATAAGAGATCAATAACGGTATAGCATAGAGCACAGCGCTGACTTTGGCCTAAGCACACCTAATAGGTAGTAATAGGGTAGGCTACTGAGCCTACGGGGTACTGGGGGGTACTCGGGGGGTACTGACCCCCTGTGGGGACGTGTATTGAGCTGATGATGATGATGATAATGATGATAAAGTATAAGTTATTAAGTTTATTTTAATTCTAGTTTACAAAGTAACAGGAGTGTCAGTTTAATAAATAAAATTTTAGTAACAAATCACTTTTAAGCCATAGGAAGTTCCGTCTTCACGAATTTTGTGTCATTGACCTAATTCATCGTTTTGAGGTAGAGGGCGTCCACAGTACGCCGCTCTCTCTATCCCGGTGTGATTTTGTGATGCAACACACATATTGCATTGCAACGTATCATCATCAGACCTCGTCTACCCTCTTCTGGACATAGTCCTTTCACAATGCCTTCCACACTACGCGTTTCTCCTGCCACATCCAACGACTTCCCGCAATGGCACTAAGTCATCGGTCCACCTGCAGTGAGGGCGCCCCACACTCCTTATAACGCGTTAGATAGGTATTACCTACTTGTACCATATTCTTAAACGATCGTTTTCAATAGTTTCAAGTATTAATAAGTATCTCTACAAAATTGACACTCACTTCTGTATAAGATTAAATTTAATAGGTACCTTTGTCTTTGTATAACATAAAGGTCAACAGTTTCAGGATGGGGCATTCGGTTCACACTAAGAGGCCGGTGCAACTTTCACGTGTTAATGAAGAGTTAAACCTTACGTCTGATAAGGGAGCTCCAAAGGTTAGAGAATAAATTGGTAATTGAAATGAAGTTGCATGGGTTAAGTTTAAGTCAACTCTCTAATGAGTTACTCGAATACAAAATCATAAAGAAGTGATGGTTAATTGATTTTTTTTTTTGTAAAAAATTTAGTAGATTTTTGTTAACTTACTAATATTTATTGTAACCATTCCTTGATAGCATGAATGAACTTGTGTTAGGATGTGGTCTACGACAATAGTCGAATGGCGGGATTCAAACTCACGACCGCTAGATCGCTAGTTCGTACTACTGAAATTATGGTTTTCAATTTTGGTCTTTATGATAAATCTTTCTATCTAAGTTACTATCAGTTTGGAATCAAACCTTAAACAGATATCGTTCACCCACTGAACCATAAACTACTCGTTATCGGTTAGTTATTTCCATATTAACTTTAATTTAGTGAGAGCTGTCGGTAAGCGGAGATGATCGCTGCCAATTAAAAATTCTATTAGTCGGAGAAATTTTATATTTTACATATCGAAAAATGCTTAACTCTTAAGTTACATTTTAACTACGTTATTGTGAGATAAAATTGTTGAAATGTTTTCGTTTTTTAGGTTGAACGTTGTTTTTTTATGGCCAATTAAATAGTTTTTAATGTGACACGTGTTTGTAATTATGCAAATTATTAACTTGTTTTACAAAAAAAAATGTCTCGCTTTTTGACTCATCAAATGTCGATTTGAAAGGGTAAAGAATGGAAATAGGAGAGAATGGGACGAAATGTAACTAGTATATCGAATTATGTACTCGACTGTACTCACTTCGAATTTGTTTAATCGTAGGTACCTGATAACAATTATCTAACAATCTAGTTATGTACAGTCCTGCATACAATTGCTCATAACGTAACTTTACTTAATCGAACAAACACCAATGTACGTAGTTTCAAGTAGCAATATATCGTCATGGTTTTCTTTATATACAAAAAGTTAAAACCACTTTCTCCATCAAATGTTTTATGATAAAACTTAAAGTTAATTTAATGTTTAATTCATCAAACCGTTAAACTTCGAAACTGGAGCTAAACTGTAAATTACATCAACTTTTACATGAAACCGGACGTCCGATGTCGTTACGTAAGATTCCATAAACAAGAGTATCTATCTATTGTCTATGACTATATTATATAGTTAATATTGTTGTATTTTAATATAGTACTTTTTGTAATCAGTTATTTTTATCCTTCGATTGGAAATCTAATATTAATGGAACATAGACACGTGAGATTCTATACATGGCGACCACTAAAATATTTGATTTTTCTTTTGTGAAAATTGTGAGGTAAAATGTAATGTAAAAGAGTAACCAATATTATATAGTTATAAACGGAAAAGTGTTTTGTCAAAAATGTTATGGTATTAACAAATTTTATCGTTAGTTGCATTTTATTTACTGTTCAGGTTAGCGATGTAATTTAATCTATTTTGCAATATTAATTGATTATAACCATCTTGTAAGGATCAATAAATTAAATAACAATTCGTGACTAAAACTTTCTAGACCAATCAATATACAACGTACTAATAAAGAGAAAATTTAAAACATTGTAATGAAGGGAAAAGTTGTTTTGTGTACTCCTGACGCAGTGTATACAATAATTGAGGAAACGGCGTGAAAATTTATTTCAACTATATATCATTAAAGGGCAAGCTTCCTTTCTTACTTCGCTTGCAGCCCAAAGTAGGTCTCGGCCCACGACACAAAAGATCGCCAACATCGCCTCTCCGGAGCCATGTCCTATAGTTTCCTTTCTTATAAAGAGATAATTTTATAAAGTGAAAAGTAAGATATCCATCGTTACAATCTATTTGACTCAAGGTCATTTATGCGCTGCGCATTATCGTCCCCTCGCATCATATTTTGTTCAACGCAACGCCTTCTAAGATGTTCCGAGCGACCAAGACAACATTTGACAACTCGAATAAGTTTTTTTTTTACATCCAGCTAGTATTAAACATTGTTAGCTAAAGCTATAATTATCAGAAAAAAAAAACTTTTAAAAGTGATTTGGTATTCAGACATTTTACGAGCAATTTAACTCATCTTTGGTGTTCCAAAAACAATTTTGATTTCTTTGAAATCACTTAAAAAGTGTAATGAAAACGGGCGTCGGAATTAACCTAAAAACAAACTGAATACAAATGTAATGGAAACTTTTTAATTGCATTTAAGTTATTTTTCGCTTTCGCTCATTTGAAATTCCCATTTGTCGAGGGCGTATCGTTAAAGTCGCTTGTCGTTTCTAATCGTTACGTTATACTCATTTACTATTTAACGACATTAAATACGACCCCGTACTTCGCGGTCAGTCATCGTGTTCCAATGTACCTTGGGAGAACAAAAGTTTAATATAACCAGATTTGCAACAGTTTAAGCCACCGAGGACTTGAATTACGCGATTTCAAAGTACTAGGATCTAATAGAATACGGGTATGACGTAAAGCATTTGTCTTGTGATCAAACCTCATTTGTTCCTCTACTTTATACTTTAACTTTCCAATTTTTCATTGCTTCATATTTAACCAAGATTTTTGTTAATCTACTATTATTTCTTGTCACCATTCCAGGTAAGGTTGGAAAAGCTTGTGTTAAGATATGGTTCACGACAATAGTCGAATGTTGGGATTTGAAACCACGACCTCTAGATCGTTAGTCTGTATCCCTTACCATTTGGCTATTGGCGCTTATGTTTTCGACATTACGATCAGCAGCTGTCTGGGACTAGGTAATAATTAATATACTTAGTGTTCAACTTTTATATAAGAAATATGACGGCCTCTCGGGTGTACTCTCGGGAGAAACATAGCAATTAAAGAAACACAATGAACAATGATGATAACTCTATTCATAACAAGTTGACTAACATGTATCAGACAAATAAGTTTGTATTAAATAAAGTGAAGTGAAGTGTTACCGATGATCTGGTTAACTTTGCGGGAGCGTCCTAGATGAGGGCGGCCGAGGACCGATCGTCGTGGTGAACTTTTGGGGACGCCTACGCTCAGCAGTGGGCGACGTGTGGCTGATATGATGATGATGATGAAATAAATTTAAAAAAAATAAAAATTACAAAAACCAGTGATAAAATTTATTAATTTAATGTGTTGAATTAATTTTCAATGTTATTAGATACGGAAGTTGTTTGAGCTATGATTCTTAATGAGCACTTGCATTTATAATTGATATGTATGCAAGCTAATTGATACATTTAAAATGATTTACGATGTTGGTTTAATTATAATTTCGATACTTAATATTATATTTGTTTTTTGTGTAATTAACATATTTATTACTTTAATGTATAATAGTTAAAAGTGGTCGTGTGATAAATACGGCTTAATGCTGTTAGTTTGATTGATCAAAGGATCTATTCTGAAATAATTTGTTTAATATGGTTAATGGTACAGAATTCCGATCTAGCGGTCGAGGATCGAATCCTACCATTCTACTATTGTCGTGAACACAGTAATTAAAAAATCTACTACTGTTTCATTTAACAAGTACGCTACGATACGAGGTCTATATGTCCTAATGCAATTCCCCTGTGGTGTGGCAAGAAAAACCCTGCACTTCTCTGTTATGCGAAGGACATAACTTTGTTATAGGAGGTGGGGTCTAATAGACTGCGTGTCGCACTAACCTTGTCACGGAACGGGTCGATAAGACCTCGTACCACAGGTATGGTAACTATGCAAAGATTAGTGACGCAGCGAACGTGTTAAAAAAATGTAGATTTAGAGATAGTGTTGTATGTATCGAAAATAACATTTAACTATGTCACGGTTACATTTGAAAAAATGTTCAAGCTTTCAATAGATGCTCTGTTTAGATCGAAGATGGAATTTAATTTTTTGATATTTTTCGACATTGACAGAGGGCGCTGGGGAGCTATCATAGTTTCGTTTGACGTACACCCATAGTCACATGACTTAGTCCATCTATACACACTGAGTATTCTAAAATGATTTATAGAGAGGCAGCCACCGTTCACTAGCTTCAGCGTTTATCATCTTTTACTCTAGAAATATATTTATATACTTATGTACCTTTTATGTATAAAACATACTGCAAATGCTAGGTGAAGAAAAAAGCGCGGGCTGTGTGAATATACGTGTCCGGGAAGTGAAAACGATAGTTCAATCGACGGAATCTTTCATTGTTCTCGGGCGAGTTCGTTGAAACAAATGAATTAATGTCAATAACAAACTGTTCTTAGTAACAATTTCAATCTAGAATGCTTTTACAAATATTTCTTAAAAATACGCTAATATGTTAAGAAATGAGAGCATTTCTTATTTTAAAATTAAACGATTTTTTTTAATTCTTTTTGATCTTTGTTAATTTACTAATATTTCTTTGATTACTTAAGCTCTAAGCTTGTTCTAGGATATAGTTCACGACAATAGTCCAATGGCGGGATTCAAAATCTCGACCACGTGATCGGACATCTTTACCCTTAACCATTAGGCGAATGAAAATGAAAATGAAAATGAAAATAGTTTATTTCACCCAAAAAATACAGTAAACAATATTAACATTAAACCGTCGCAAATACACTGTTGGTTTTTACTTTTGACTATCCCTTCGGGAAAAATCAATCGTGTTTCTTATTTATCCTATTAAATTTTCCACTTAAACTTAGAACTTTTTAGTAATAATTAATTAATTGAAAATAGAAAGTTATTTTAAAATTTAATGTTATCGCAAGCTATTAAAAATCTTTTTACGTCCCTCATCGCTTTCATAAGGGCAATAAGGCGGCCTATATTTACTAGTTCCGTGAGTTGACAGGCCTAGGTTTTTGCTAATGGTCATTTGCCTGCTCTGATGTGGTGCCTTGATCGACGGCCGCTAATCTACGCTTTTGATTACAGTTATATCAATGTAATTGAAAATGTAAACGCAAAAGAAAGTTCCCGCCTCCACACAAACACAAGAAATTAGGTTTTGGTCTTAATTCTATGAGTAAGAAGGAGATGCGCAATTGGCAGGAGAGGGGAACTGTAGGAAGAGGAAATCTCTGTGTATTCTCTTTCATTCTGTAAGAGCTACAGATGTCCAGGGCTAGTAACCATTTTGTTACTCAAACGAAACCAACCACTGGTATAAAAAGTAGTTTAGGATATCTTGACATTGTTATTGATGATAAAAACAAAATAAATATAAGTATGTATTATAATAAGAAAGCAAACAAAACAAGCAGCTATACATTACCGTCATTAGGTGAGATGGAATGAGTTCACGATTTCCAGCGTAATTTTCAATTTCAAAGTAAGGTAACCATTTCTTCAAACCACAATGTCGGACGTGCTCCATAGAGTCACTAATTATCTGAGTTTCCAGGAACTTGTAAGTCTTTGCACCTAAGTATAAACATTAAGACAACTCAGGGGTTAAGCACTTACTTGTAATCTTCAAGTCTTAGGTTCAACCCCTGATATTTACGTCGTTCCCTTGGTGAAGAACATCAGGCTGTGCGAAGTTATTGAAGGATATGTGTGAAGTCGCACCCGCACGACCACAGCGAGGATGACTATGACCTAGTTGTTCCTATTACAGGTTTAACTGCAAGCCCTTCAGTGTGGGCATAAAATGAGCTGATCATTACGGAAAAATGTCTAAAAGATGCGCCAGTACTGTGCTAAATAGAAGTTGGCAATCTCAGCCATTTTTTCTGAGTTACGAAGTCAATTGTTTTATTATTACTATGTTAAGTAAGTATTTATTATGTTCAGAAATGAAGTGATTAATCATTGATCAGACATTTAAGTTTTATATGAGTCGGAATTAGATCATTTATCTTATTTGAATTTTAGCAAAAAACGTATAAGGTATGATAATTTTGTTAATATATACGTGTTGGTAGGTACTTAAGCCTAATCTGTATCACTATAAAATTGTAAATTTGCCTCTTCAAATTAATTATCTTTTAAAAATGTATAACATACTATTTTGTACTAATTGTTTTATTTGTCGTTATCATTAATTAGTGAATTGTGGACAATTTATTAGTTTTTTGTAGTTAAGTAGTTTAGTTTTTTTTTTAAATAATAATAATAATGTTCTAATTACGTGCTTCGGTTAATATTATTAAAGTGTTTGTTAGTTTTTTTTATTTTAAAAGTAGGTCAGCATTTCCTTTGTAATAAAAAATAATAATTATTACTACTAGCCTCCCCCCCGCCCCTTTCACCCGTCGCCCCGTGGTCATCAGCTGGCGACATCGGACGGCGCATTTAGCATTAACAAATATGTCTAAGCAGTACCTTTTATGGTAATGTTATGCAGCCATAACTAGGGACTCGAGCTCATTGCAGCCATTTAAACAGATGACCAGCACTTACTAGTATTAACGTTATCGTATGTTTATATGTTAGATAAGTTAAAATATAATATATAACATTTAACTATATGTATTCAGCTACTACTAAACGTAGTAGCTACTAAACGTTTTATTGGCAATAAATTGAAAATTACCATCGCGACATTTGACACCAATTTAATTCCCAGACCGGTCGAAGCGTAACGAGCCCTGTTTGGGTGCAGCACGCACCTTTAAAAGTTATTAACTAAGTGAGTCTAATATAAACAACGTACTACAGAAGACTTTTGTAGACATGTCTATGGTGAGCAGTATTTTGACTCTAGTTCGTTCCTTAGGATCTCCATTGAAATTAATCGCGAAGCAAATGTTTCGTTAGGCTTTTGTTTTTTACTAAAAGACTGCTGTATACGCTTACAATTCCTTAAAGCGTTGTAATTACAAACGAAAGCGTTGGCTCTATGGTTCAAAGTTCCTACGTTTCGTTTTGACCTTTACACAAAGGTTAAGTTTATGCTAGGTGATGGTTCTCGACAATTTACCTAATTTACGTATGCACATGTTTATATATCTAATAAGGGAAAAGGTGTAGGTGAATGTAAAAGAAATTGATTGCCTGTTTTAATGAAGCGTAGAAAATTACTTGTTACATTTTCTATGCAAATAATATGAGAACTTCTGTCTATGGATTTTAATGTGAATTAATGTATAAAATAACAATAGACATCTGTGCAGTCAATAAATGGATGGAAATTGGCTTGTAGACATAAATATGGCATAATTAAATACGTCTAACAATAGTTTTAGAGCGTCGGTGGCGCAGTTGTTAAGCATTTGAGGGCACCGTATTTAACATATTGTCTAGGTTCAATCCCCGCCATGTGTTTTGTTGATTTTCGAATTTTGTATTCGTGTATACATTATCTGGCTCTGTTACGGTGAAGGAAAACATCGTGATGTAACTCTAACATATTTGCGAAGAAATTCAAAGATATGTCCATTAGTACCGAACCAGCGTGGTTGCTTATAGCCTAGTTACCCCTAATATTAGGATAGACTTCGAGCCAATCAGTGGGGATGTACAGTGAGCTACCTCATAAGCTGATGAAGATGGCGAGCAATATTTTTATCGCCCAAAGAAGTTGATATAAATTATATTTACAAATCGCATTGTATTCTTGTTTTTTAACATTCTACGTCATAATTATTTATTAATAATGATTTTAGAGCTACAATGTTGCCAGTCTTTGATATGTTGTCCCCTTAACCTATAAAGTACAGACACTGTTTCAAAAACAAAATTCTTTTTCTTCTGTTTTAATTTATCAAATGTTTTATTAACATTGATCTTTGAGTTATATATCATATGGGCGATGATATTTTTTAATATATGCTAATCTGTATGAATGCCAAGTCGCGTAAATAATAATTAATTATAGATTTATAGGCTTTACGTTTAAATTATTAGTTAGCGATCTCCGAGACCGATGTGGCACGCATATGACTTTTAATATTCAAAGTGAAAGTTAAAAATTTACTACGTTTTTTTTTACGAAAGTATTGGTTACAGTTTACCATACCGAGTTAGTTAATATTGACTGAATTTTATTATACGACAAACTTAACCGACCCGGTCATAGATACTTTGTTTACGAGATTCATTCTATCTCAATATGTCTTAATCTTTCAAAGACGTAAAACATGAAATAAAATATGACATGCTAGATAATTTATTGTCACTTATGCCCACCGGGTCAAATTAGTTCGTCGGTATGTAATTCTCGTTTAGCAGTGCTGAGAAGCGGCTTTCTGTGATGCGTGATCCCTGAACCCTATTTTGTTATGTTGTAATTTGCGAACTTATTGTAATGGATTATGGAGGGGTATTGAGTTTATAGTTGTTTTAAAATCTATTAGGGTTGCCACAATATCGTGCTATTCAGAGTAATTAATTTAATTTTGTAAGGTGTATAATATTGAGTATAAAGCGATAGAACATAATGTACACAGATAAAATTATTTAATAAAGAACTAAGAAATTTTTAGAATAGCATATTTCAAAACAAAATACCGAAGTAAAGTCGAATTTAAAAAATGGTGCTAACGTTAATAATTAATTAAAATAAATTAAATTTTGTATTAGTAACGAAATTTAATTCTGTAACGAACTAAATGGAAAGTTTAAATTTCCATATATTTAATTTTCTATTTTTTTAAATTAAGTTAAACAGTGAGATTTCGATGTTGTAAGAAAGTTTAAAATTTAAATTCAAATATAGATCTCGATTCAGAATTAAAACAAATGAGCCGTGGCAGTAAAAAAAAAACACCATTGGCTGCGTTCATTCGTTACACTTAAAAAGCTTGCTCACTTAAGTCTTGTAACTTTATAAAAATATCCATCAATATTTATTACGCTACGGATAGGAAACAAACCCGCTGACATATGGTTCAAAAGTGTGAGTTTTTTTTCTTTTGAATACTTCCCGAAAGCAGGCAATCGCTGAGGCAGATATAAGCGAGAAATTGTAAGAATGTACTATACTACTGTACTAGTTAGTAGCTGTTATGTAATTTTATTCATCAACATCATCATCAGCCCTTGTCTGCCCACTGTTGGACATAGGCCTTTCCCAATCCCTTTCACAGTATGCGGTCCTCCGCCTTCCGTATCCAATGACTTCCCACCATCCGCACTGAGTCGTCGGTCCACCTGGTCTTTTTAATTATATCACACACTAATACTACAATAAACTAAAAACACTTATAACTAAACTTAACTTATAACAATTCCTCTGTCCAATATCCATTGGCGTGGGATCAACAAATTTTGGTCGACCCGCGGCACTTTTGCCCCTTATCCTTAAAAAAAAAACAAAAACATAAGTTCTTCAATACTTTGTCGGTCATAGACATCTCACAATTATAACTTTCATAAAATTGTTCTCTATAATTAGTGACACAAACCTGTAATTATAAAATATAAAACGTGTCCGCAAAGAAACAGCGAAGCATCCATTATATTCAAATATTTATAAAATATGGTAAGAAGTGTCATGTCTATTAAAATATGACTGAATAAATTATAATATTAATAAATATGTCAGTACATTTCGCTGACCTTCTTTATTCTAATTCCGTGGTCTTAGTATCCGGAACCGCGAGATATGGCGTTAGGGCAGCTGCCCCGGAGCGCGCGGAACTGGCAACATTTGTTGTTTGACCGTCTCATCGGTTCAACCGCGACGCGGCGCGGTGGCGCGAAAACGGACAAAAATGCGCGGGAAAAATGTGCTTACAAGTTGACATTACAATGTGTTGTTTTATTTGTATTTAACGTTTTTTTAAGATCTGACATTGATTGTGCTTCTGGATTTAACTTTTTATCCAAACATCGATAAAGTGAGTTTTTACCAAACTATTGATAAAAAAAAAAAATAGAAAATCAGGAAATTATAATATTTGCAAACAAACCGTTATTAACTTTGATATTTTTTGTTATCGTAACTTGTATAATTATATTTTTCTCTTTTTATAATCTATCTACAAAAGTTTTTTTTTAATCCGGTCTCATTTTATTAGAAGACTACATAGAGGGTGCTTCAGTTACTTTGAGTGTAATAGTTACTTGTAATAAGACCTGAATAAAAATTTTGCGCTGTCACCTATTACTACAAAATAACACATAAATTTGTGTTAATAAAGGTCCAATGAAAAGCCACCGTTTCGTATTTTTAACACATTTTATATTAGTTTATTTAAATATGTTTTATGCATATTGATATTTATGTAACGCAATATTTCGACATAAATTTACACACGTTTCCAATTAAGTTATAAATTACGCATTTACGTCACATAGTCTCACCACTTGGTGTGTACGAAATAATATGTACAGATATTTTATTAACGGACGGTATCCATTTATTATAAGTAATTTAGCTTAAAGAGCAATATTAACCTAAAGATAACCAAGCTAGCTGCATCAAAGATAGCAGAGTCTTCTACTCGGGGGTATAAAAAAACACTTGATGTGTCAACGGAATAAATAAATTGAAACGCGTATAGTCTAACCTTTAAAGGCACGGATCTCCGATCTAGTGGACGTTGGGTTCGAATCCTACTGTTCTACTAACATGACACAAAGTTCAAGCTTACCTGGAATGGTTATTACTAGGATTTTAAAAAAAAAGCTAACCCCCTAAAATTTCATAACATTAATCACTTAACGACTCTAAGTGACGTCTCTTTGTTCAATTCTTGTACCCTACTAAATATGAAATATGAATTTCGTTCGAATGATGACATATATGAAACTATCATTAAGGCTCTATGTTTCTATTACAGAGTAACTATAAATACATTGTTATGTAGTGTTCATTAATATTATAATGATACTTTTTGTTGAGACAACAATATCTCCTTAATGCATTTAAACCTACTTACCATGTTTTTTTTAACAATGGTAGATTTTTGTTAATTCACTAATATTTCTTATAACCATTTAAGTAAGCTAAGCTAAGCAAAAATAGGTATTGGAAAAAGGTTATGTCCAGCAGTGGGCAGTTAAAGGCTGATGATGATGGTGACGATAAAAACGTGATGTATCAGTCGATCACTTTTTCGTAACTAATTGGAAATACCAAAAAATAATATAATTTATTTAACATTTTAACATTATTTCATGGCAATTTAAAACTGTTATGCAAATGACTACTGTATCTGTTTTTTTGCATTTCCTCTAACAGGACTCTGCGAGTGAGAAATTAGTCGTATTTTTTATATGTAAAAAAAAAATACAAAATTGATTTCAAAGCACATTTGAATAGATTTGATTGCATCGTAAACGTTAATAGGAGTGAAGACAATGTTAAATTATTGCATCGATTCGAATATATCTACATCTTTATGCATTTAAGTGCTAACGGTTCAATATCGACGCGCCAACAGT
>JAODUI010000008.1:3716494-3728098 GCA_027563995.1 Papilio gigon | reverse complement strand
CTGGGCCAGCGTGGTTGACTATGGCCTAGTCACCCCCTAATAATAGGGCAGGCTCCGAGCCCCTCGGTGGGGACGTATAGTGAGCTGATGATGTTGATGATGGTGTAGTACAATATAGTTAAAAATCTAATACATCAAACTAGTACAAACAGTACAATATGTATGAAGTTTTTACATTTTATAAAACACATTGTTGTAGATCGCTTGAAACCATAATTACGGTAGCTTCATTACTCTATTGCAGTAATTTCCCGGATAGATGTTTATATTTATGAGGCCATCATTAAGTCTCTGATTTTGTAAGCTTTATTATTTAATAACCGTCTTTATAATATACGTCTATCTTGTCTTCAGTTTCCATGGTCGTAAAACAGTACTACATTCGAGTACGTCGCGAAGGAGGACAGGATTTCCCCCTTCCACGTATGAGAACTAAATGATTGTCAAATAAGTATATAATACACTTCGGTATACTAACATTTTAAAATTAAATTCGGATTTGCAAGACACCTGAGATCTCACTCCGGGAGATCACAAGGTTCGTCATTGACGTATCACGTATGACGTCATCAATACAAAACCTACACTATCTCTATAAATCTATATAGAAAATTAAAGCCCTACTAATAATTCTTCATTGAAAATAAACGAAAATTTCTCACAGTACGCTACACAATTGGTAAACTTATTTATTCAGGGCTTGCGAACTCGTAGATAAAATCTAACAGAACAAATTAATTCCGTACATGTTGCTTAATTGTATGATTAAATCATGTTGGATACAATTAAAAATTAGTATTATAATATCTAAAAGTCTGGATGAAACTAAATCAAAATAGCAATTTCTTTACTTTTTTATTACATTGAAAATTTTAAAATAGCATTTCTTAAAGGTGATAACAAAAAGGGTTTGGTTATTTTGTGAACACTGTCGCAGTATTCAAAGTTCGTTTGAGGTTAGAACAATGAAATAAATAACAGAACTGAACACTAACATCAAACAAGTGTAGTATCTGAATATTACGTGGTTTAACATTGCTTTGTAATATTTCTTATTTACTTGTACATAATGAGCAAGTTCTAGTCGCCGCACACGTCGCCTGCTCGTAAAACAACACCTTGCCTTCACAGCTTTCTTTGGAAAATGTTAAACGCGGCTCCATCTGACGTCATTTCTGAGAAATCATTACCAAGTCCTAATCTTCTAGTATAGTAGAGCATTTAAATGAAGGACTAATAACAGTCTGTAGGTTTATTCAATACTAACTTTTTCCTGCGATTTAATTGTGCTGAAACTTATGAGTGTCTAATTTTAGCTAAGTCTTTTTAACCGTTTCGGAGTATTATGTTTTTTTTCTGTATTTTGAGGATAATTTGTAAAATGAAATATAGAAGTTTTTTAACCATAATTTCAACGTGGTGTATCAAGGTAGCGTGGCCGAGCGGTCTAAGGCGCTGGTTTAAGGCACCAGTCTCTTTGGAGGCGTGGGTTCGAATCCCACCGCTGCCAATAACTTTTTTTGGCGAACTGTTTTTTTGTACGTTTTATGTTTCTGTTTTACTGTAAAGTTATTTTTTTATTGTGACGTCGATTGTCAAAATGTAAAATTTTCTTATTTTATAACACAAGTACGTTTTTTTTAAATGTATACTGTCGGAGTTAAAAGCAATAAACTACTGCTTAATGAGCACCATGAAACTTTTATACAGCTGATTTTTAATATCACCGCATAAACAGCTATGCGGGTAAATCGATATGACGGGGTCATCAATCACCATCAATTCGTAGACATATTTTTTTTTATTCGCGGCGTGCGTTGAATCGAATTTAATTCCGGTGCCAGTATCCCCGTGCGATATGCGCTCTGTGGAACAGGTGTTCGCGGCGGCCGTCGCCATTGCTACGACACGCGTGACGACGGGCGCACTCGCGCTCCCCTCTCCCGCCCGCACTTACGAAAAAATACGCGGCGGCAAACGAAGCATTGCATTTAAAATAACCTTAAAAAAATGTTAAACTAAAATGTGACTATATAATATAGTGTTTGTAAATTATCGTGGACATTAGTGACGATTTATAAACAATGTTCAAATTTTTATTAATAAATGTGTTTATACATTATTTGAAATTGAAGATCGACGTATCGTCAAGAATTATTTTATAGGTAAGATATAGGTTATTTCAATTTTTTTGTGTACATTTTTAATCTTATAAATGCGCAAGTTTGGATGTATGGATGGATGATTGTTTATTAGAAGATATCCCCTGAAGGGTTGCCGAAAATTTAGCATAGATATAGATACCGTCTGGAAGGTTTTTTTTTTTAATTTCGCGCGAACATGCACCAGAATGCTGACAGGAAGTTTCTATTATAAATTTATTTGAGTCCAAAATATATAAGAAACACTTTCATTTATAAAATAACTGTAAATTTTGTGGTTTATTGCAATGCAGAATGATTTAAAATTCAGATTTATGTATGTAGTTACAAATTACACGCGAAAAAGAAAGTAGCGCTTCGTTAAATTTAGTTAGGCAATAAAATGAAATTTCATTGAAATTTTAACACTAATAATTTACATATTTATATTTTAAGAACAAACGAAGATTATGAAAACTTTGTAGGTACTCTTATTTCATAGAAGCTTAGAACCTGATGCGTATAGATTTGACCTTTGAATCCCAAAGTTGTTTAAGAGTACCTGGGGCCCCACTGAATACCACATGGGCATGTACAATGGCGGGAAATTGAAATAAAGAATATACTAAAAAGAACAAAAGTTTAATTAAACGTTGGCACGTTAAGAACAGTTTAGCGGCAAAGGTTTTCCAAAATCGATTTATAATCGATTTTTTAAAGAGTCTATAAAACGTTGGTGTGGGAATATCTGTTAGCCCTTAACAATACACTAATAATTGTCGAGTGCATGTCCCACTCTTGTGTGTGAGATACTTGGGAACTCTTCCGATAATATTGTTCCAGTGCTTTCTCACAAGGCCCGTAATAAAAAGAATCTCTCTATAATAAGTAGAGATAATTGACGCGACACACAACACAGTGCGCTAGTGATTGTGAATTGTCAGTTCTTGTAACATTCATTTATTGCTTACATTGTTTGCAACTTTACAATTTGACCTTGTTTGCAATAATAATTATTAATAATAAAATAATGAAATGTAATGTCATCTCTTATTCAAAATAGTACCTTAATGAAGTACTAAAATTTAGTTTTGCGAAATTATGTAGTATGGAATTCCTTACTTCAGGTGTACCATATCACTCAAAAATGATTATCTTGGTTTGTAATGTGTATATTATATTCCCGGTCGCGCTATAAGAGCGGTAACTTGATTTGATATAACGTCGCCGCCTTCTCGGTGCAGCGACCAATGTGGCATAACGGTGTGACGCACGCCCCATTCGACCGGCCGACTCCGGCGACTGACCACGGGGTGGTTATTATAAACTCAAGTCTCCACTACCGAAATAAATTAACAAAAACATATTCCGTCTCTATCATTATCTTTGAAATGAGACGATAAATATGTTTTTTTTTTTAAACACGATTCAGCAAGCAGTATCAACACTTCACACACTTATGTTTCTCTTCAAAGACCACAAGTTTTTTTTAACGACATCGACTAACATTGAAGCCGCACTCCTTCAGCTTAATTGCACAGTTTTAACTAAACAGATGAATAGTACAGTTAATACTTACATTTGTTTTTTTTTATAAGAGAAGGGGAGCATATGAGCGGCGGGATCATAAAGGCGATCATTAAAATTGCGACCTAGGTAGACAGGCAGTTAACATTTTGCCTACACACGTAAGTTTATACTTTTAAAACTGAAAACTTGTAGTGAATAAATGCTACTATCGACTCTTATAGTAACCTATATTTTGCGTTAAATGTGATGGGACAGTGGTGTTGCTATGTTTTTATTTTGTGAACCGAGTTAGCGGTTATAAAATGATTTAGATTAATACAGTCCAGACAGAGTGATTTTTCTTCTTTTTAATTTTAATTAATTTGCCAGTGTTGTAAAGTTAATAGTGGTGTGGAATGCATATTGCAATTTAAGTCATTTAAATTCTATATATCTTTGACACAGAAACTGTATATTCATTGACTTCTAGTTGATAGGTTTATTGAACTTTTAACTAAATGATATATGGACATCTTTCTTATATATAATTTACATATACATATCTAAATCCCATTCTGGGAGATAACAATGTTCAACATATACTACACGGAGAACATCACTTCGCAAGAGCCTTCTATCATACCTAGACTTACCTTACTTTGGTTTACAATCTAATAAACTCTGTCATTTCCAAAAGTATAAGCCAGTTTTAAAAGTCTCCACTTTGAGCAAGCTAACCTTTTCATGAAAAATATTAGAGCTTAAAGCTCTAAAAAAATAGAATCCTACTCCAAGATCCTTCGTCGAGTTGTTAATCAGTAAAGGTATGTCTAAGTGTATTCACAGTATGGATGGTCAGGATGGGGCCCTGATCGCCTGCTAATACGATTTCGAGAAGAAAGCGACATAGTGTGGTTCTATGTCGCCTTAAAAAAAGATGTAGTCACACTAAATCTTCACTAAGAACTGAATGAGGGAAATAGTTTTTTTTGTAGCGCGCTTTAATACCGTAGAGTTATTTAAATGATCGTGAAATAATTAATAAGAGCGTTGCGCACGCGCACCATCCGTTACTCACTTGCAACTGTTATGGTCAATTCTGTAACGGCATACACCAGCATAACGGAGGATTACATACACGCGATTTTACTTAGTCTAAAATTTACGTATCAAACGATTAGATATGGCCCAACGCGACCGGCGGCACACACTATCTTGTTTGAAACACAATCCATTCCTATTCTAGTGATATGCATTTATGACTTTATAAGGCATTATCGTAAAACAAGAAAATTGACAGATATTTATATAACATTAGGATAAAATTCAAGTCAAGAGAAAGCAATATTTCGGATACCTAATTTTACATAATATAATTACCGTAGTTAAATAAAAAAACAAAACAAACGAAGTTAGTTTAAACAATTAGAAGCAATATAACAAAAAAAATACACAGGTCTTTATTACTATATGGTATAATATGGTGTATTTACTACTATTTATTACACTTCCCTCCTGTTAGTTAATTAGTACAGTTTACTTATAACGATGATTCAAAAAATAATACACAAAGAAAAAAAAACTTGTATAATTAAAGAAGAAGAGAAAGAAGCCAAGGCTATGTGGAATTAGTCTTTTAATGTGCCATAAAGATTTTATTGTTATTTAATTTAAAAAAAAGTATTTTGCAAATGTTTAGTCTTTTTCAACTGTATCTCAGTATCTTAGAATAACTGTTATCATTATAATTATATTTTATAGGCTAAAAATGTCTGCATCACAGTTTTAATAGAAAGTAGGTTAACACTAATTATTTGTATGCCATTGATGTACTGCGTGAGAAGTTTTCATTTCTATGATATATGTGGTTATGGATTTTGTAATAAAGTTTTCATTGATCAAATCGTGTGAACCGTCGCTATGAAAGTTACAAAAGCGCGCCAAGAAGACAATACGTCGCCATCTTAGGAACGTTGCGTTCCTTTGATATAAAACGTTTTGAAATCGTTACCACGGACGACACATTTCAAGACTTAACACGTTCGCTGCGGCGTTAATATTACCGTACTTTCCGTCCTGCGGTACGAGGTGTTATCGACACGCGGTCAATTAGACCCCACCTCCTTAAACAAAGTTACGCCGATCGCACCTCAGAGAAGTACAAGTTTGTCCTTGCCGCACCACAGGGAAGTTCTATTAGGGATGATTTAGGCCTCGTTTCGCAGCGAACGTGTTGAAAATAGTTTTATGTCGTGTTTTATAACTAAGCTATAAACTGTCCATTGTCATATAGATCTTTTTGTTTGTAAAATGTTAGTTTTAATACAAGTTTTATGAGCAAAGACCTAATCTATTGGATCTCTTATGATAACTTTTTACAGCGAATGAGTCGATACTTGACCCTTATAACTTCTTAAATAAAATAATGAATACAATAGTAACAGAACATACATTTAAAGCTTCAATAGCCTAATGGTTAATGAAACGAATTGCTGATCACTTGGTCGAGACTTCGAAACCCGCCGTTTCGATTTTTATCATAAGCTATGCCCTTACACAAGTCTAGAGCTTAGTTTAAATGGAATTTCTTAGTAATAAAACAAAAATCCGCCTATATTACAAAAAAAATAAAGTGATGTAATTAAAATTAGACTGTTTTAAATTCTATGAATTAAAATTAATCGAGACACAATAACACAGTATGGAATATAGATCGACAAAATAAAAAAAAAATGTCATACCTACTTGGTGTAGTCACTAAAAAGTAAAAAAAAACATAACGATATATCGACACTACAACTTGTGATATCTTTATACATTGTTAGAGGGCGATAGTGACTTGGTATAATTTAGTTTTATTTATGACCACCGAGTCATATGACTTCGTTATTGTATAACCAAGATAGCATCGATGTACGCTTAGAAAATCGTCGCGGTATACGACAAAATTTATAGGTTTTGTCGTACCTTTTAAGTAAACTAATAACAGTAACTACAGTATTTAATAATTGTTTAGAATGTTTATTTAGTGGCGACACTAATGTGCGATCACGTTCGGGTTACAAAGAGCTAGTCATTATGCGCACACAGACGCACGCGCCTTGCATCATTGTACTATACTTCGCACTGAAATACACACATATACAGATGTTTTTTTTTTTATGTATAAATATTAGCAGATTTTTATTAATTTACTTATATTTCTCTTACAAATTCAACTAAGATCTAGGTTCGTGCTAAGATATTGTTCACGATAATAGTCGAATGGCGAGATTCGAACTCGACCAGGTGACCCTTAATAGGCTATTGGCGCTTTTGATATAAAAAAAAAACGTATCTATGATTCCTAACCAGTTTCATTTTCATCATCCTCGGCACAGTATGTGGTAGGTATTCTTCCAAATATCTCTAACCGTCACATCTGAATTCACCACCTTACTGAGGTCCTCTTACGAAATTGTATTGTAAATAGGCTTTATAAGGTCAAAGTTAATGAATCAAATCATTTTAATACACAAAAAGTAATCTAATAATAAAAGGATAAACAAGATTATGTGCGGTATCTTTTTCTATCTGTCTCGCATTGACATGCAGACGGGGTCCCGACTTGACTGTGCAATTATGCCTAGAATGTTTATATTGCAGCTTACACTAATATTGTGATTTAGACTTATGACCTCCAAGTGCTTTAATAGCATCTAATCTGTACTACTTTTAATAATGCAATATTTAATTATTTTTTTTGTTAACCAACTATAGTGACGTATATGTTTAACCAACCTATTAGGTCACTAACAAGGTTTGAATTAACTTAGTAGTAATAATTCATTGCTAAAAGATAATATTGTCATTTAAAAAAACAGATGTAACTGTTTTCTTCGGACGGCTTTTGTATTTCGACAGATACCGTTCAGTCCACTTGACTAGATCGCACCGATAGTTTATTCTGCTTTTTATTGTTTCATACGATAAATTTCAAGTTGATATTATCAGTCTAGGCAGATAGCTTAGATATTTGTATTGGGACATTCAATGCATACCAAAGGCCTGGAAATATTTCACCTACCTAATCAGCTCTTACGTGACCTGCATTAAATGATCATAAAATTCAAATGTTGTTCACACAGATCGCTTTTGTAAAGAATCTTAAACGTGTAGAAATAGACTTTTGAGTTATCAAAAAATACCTTATTTTTTTTTACTTAATTATGCAGAGGCAACGATACTTACAAAACTTTTCATGTAGTAAATTCCTTACTATTAAATAAAAACATTTTTTTTATAACTTTGTTACGTTGGATCTCAGCAACCACGGAACAGATTTGAATAATCATTTTTGTAGAAACAAGCGCTAAACTTACGCTAGGTTTTACGCCATATATCATCACGCTATTATACTTAGGGAGTGAGTAGATTTGTAAAAACTGTTTTGCAATAATTCCACGCTAAATAGGAACAGCTATTCATTATTATATTGTCATATTATTTTAAATTGATTCGTGTAATGTGTTTTTATTCGACGTTGTTATTATCATTTACCAGTTAATTACCTACCTATTTTTCAACAACCTGTTTCCTGCCACGTGGCATCTAGAAATCAGTTCTACAGTTTTGCTTGGTTTTTAATTCCATTGCAATTTCTGTCTATAGAGGTTTTACCAACCAGTTATGTCTATTTGTACCAGGGTAGCAGAAATTAGAAGTCATACAAATATCAGCAATATTTCTAAATCTGTTACGTCACCATATAAACAAAGCGACGGTGAGCGAAGATCCCTGTCGCCGTCGCTGCAATGATGCATGTGACATAAATTCATATCACAGACGCGACCGGCATCCTCATTACCTTCATGGACATGGGACCCTGGTACTTCGTATACCTGAATTACGCAATGCATAAATTGTATAATAAATGAACACTCAATGGATTGACTAGATTTAAAAATCCCATCAGTTTATTGTGGCTAGTGAGTTTACAAACTGACAATGTTCAATGTGGTTGCTTATAAATAAAGGTGTTCGTGTATTAGCGACATAACATCTTTGGCATCCACTGTCTGCGGTTTTCAAATTCATACGGCTGTGGGAAACTGTGAGTCGTCGGAGACTGATGGCTGCCGGAATGATTTAACTTGTAGATAAAATTTACATTTTATCAGATGTATTAGTATTATTCTAACCTATTCAAATCGTATTACCTGAACTGAATTCTAGATTTGGTCATTCAATCATTGTCTTTTTGTGTTAGATTCGCAATTTATTTTGTATTTGAAAAAAAAAAAAAGTTTTTTCGTCAACATCAATAATTATGGGTGTCTACTACCGATCTAGGGGTCCTGGGTTCGAATTCCGCCATCCCACTGTCGCGAACCATAACCTTTTACAGGCATGGTTCAAAGAAATATTAGTTAATTAACAAAAATCTAGTATTATTAAAAAAAATGGGAAGCAAAAATTCATTCGACAATTACAAACACACACAATTAAAAATATTTATTATAAAATTATTAGTCCTACCAACTCATCCTTTGAAAAAAGTAGAGGGCGTTGGTTGTATTATATTTTAGTACAGTTAGTACAAGTGGAATTACAAAAAGATCATATAATATTCCACATGAAGAGTCACCTTTTTACTGTAACACTTCCGAATAAAGAAACCAGGAAGCGCCCAGCTATAAGAACTGCTTTTCTCTGGGCATTAATTGTCCACGCTTCAGCGATAGCCATCCTACCATATCGCACGAGCTAATGGAACGAGCTTTTGATTCTCACCTTTATTTTAATTAGTATAAGGCTTATTGTTTATATAATTTTTCTAATAAATTCATAAGTCAACTTCAATCATATAGTCGCAGGTTGTTGCGCTTTATGTGAACGAACTACACACATTTTGTATGTGCGTACCCATACGCCTATAATTCATTTTAAAACTAGAATCTCTTAGACATAACAATTAATTTATTAGTATGTAAATTAAATCTTAAGAGCTCTTATTATATAGTTATCTAACTAATATAATAAGAGCGTCGGTGGCTCAGTTGTTAAGGGCTTGACCGGACCGGGCCGTACTCGACATTGCACAGGTTCGATCCTCGCCATTTACCAATGTCTTGTTCCATTTTCGAATTGCATATGTACATTAGCCGACGCTCTTACGGTGAAGGAAAAAAATCGTGTTGCAACCTGCACATATTGACGAAGAAATTCCAAGATATGTGTAAAGTCAACCAACTCGCACTGGACCAGCGTAGTTGACTTATGGTCTAGCCACCCCTAATAAAAGGGTAGGCTCTGAGTCCCCTCGGTGGGGTCGTATAATGAACTAATGATGATGATGATAATAAATGCAAAAGTATAGATGTTAGTTTGAAGGTATAACCACAATGTTTTTTTTTATATTGCACGCGAACTTATTGCTGGCCAGTTACTATTTTATACGCCGTAAAAAGAATTAGGTTTTATTTGGTCGCTATTTTGTATCTAGAAGTTAAAGAAGTATTAACAGTTATTTGCATTTGCTTTACGAATGTAGCAAGCGCATAAAATCTGAGCTTTTATAACCTCCTTTCGCAAATGTAATATTTGCACAGTTTTGACATTGACTTTGAATTGCAGGTATATTTAGCTGATTTGGCTTTGCAGAGGTCGCGACCTTTGTTCCTTTGACCTTTTACTTTTAATTTCGATTTCTAGGTTAACTTTGTTTTCTTATAAATATATTCGGATTATAAATATTATTTTTGTGCTCGTGGAACGAAGTTTTATCAATAAAATTTTTGTGTGTAATAAAAAACATTAATTTTAAATATTACTTAAACAAAATAAAATACTATGTTCTTTTAAGGCAAAGAGAATTAGTTTATTGATTACAAAAGTAAAAATTATTTAAAAAGTGTTTTTTTTTATTTTTTCAGATTGACCGTAAAGTTTGTTACTGCAATGGAGACGTAAGGTAAGTTTTGGTTTTAATTTAATCATATTTAAATGTTTATCATTTCCAAACTATCTCAAAATTATTTATATTTCTAAAAGTGTTTACACAATACTAATTATAAAACGGCTTAATTCACGTGTAAATCGGTGTCAGTACCGACTAGTTTCGAGCCCATAGTGTTTACATAAATTAAAAAATTAAATATATCAAAGGTAAATCTAATAATGGATAACATAAAAATGGCGTTCGTCATGCCGGATCTGTGTTGAATTATATGAGGGACATATAAGACTAGTTGTAAATAAACATCTTGAGACAACTGCACATCGAATGGTCCAACGTTCGACCAGTTGGACGAACAAGTTGGACCAAATATTTGATACTATAATATAGTCGTTCCCATCGAAACTCTATGACAGATCAATTGGAAAGTTTAAGATATGCCGTCTTGATAACACGGCTCAACAAATTATCCGTACACTATGACCTTGAGTTTGACCTCAAACAATGCGCTATCATAATTTGATATCTTATTCTTGGAATTTATAAGTTTGTGTCCCATCACACAACAGAAAGATGAATAACATAAACGTCCTTTAACAATGAAATGTAGATTTTTTTTTAATATATCAAATTCAACAATACTGTTGTCTCAATTGTTTTCGACATTTTTATTCGCAACCGAGGGCTATTGCACTTTTCATTACCTAAAATAAATCTTGAGAATTCATTTGAACTGCCAATAGCATAATGGTACGGACTACCGATCCAGCCATCGTAGGTTCGAATCCCACCATTCAACAATTTGAACCATATCGTAGCGCAAGCTTTTCAAACTTACCTGGATTGGTTACAAGAAATAATATTAAATTAACAAAAACCTACTGATATTTTACAAAGTACTATACTGATAGATTTATTGAAGACTTAGAAGAACTTCTTCTTCTCCTGCCCTGGTCCCACTTTATGTAGGGTCGGCACAACATGTTCTTCTCTTCCATTCTCGCCTATCAGCCGTCA
>JAODUI010000008.1:3666718-3688062 GCA_027563995.1 Papilio gigon | reverse complement strand
ACCCCTAATAGTAGGGTAGGCTCCGAGCCCCTCGGTGGGGACGTATAGTGAGCTGAATATGATGATGATGATGATGACAAAAAAAAAGGTCCTCCTCGGAAAAAAACGTTTGTATGGGAAATGGAAAAGGGCTATTTTCAAGGCTTTCAAGTGAGTTTTTCTATTTTTTCTCACCTTTTAAACCCTCCCTAGACCTCCACAAACATTCCAATACCAAGATAAGATAAATCCGTTCAGCCGTTCTCGAGTTTTAGCGAGACTAACATACAGGAATTTATTTTTATATATATAGATTACTTATATATTGGAACTACATTTTTTAACTTCGCCTATTCTACGATATTCAAGTCATTCTCTTACGTTTTAAGATATTGAAATTGTTTAACATCGCCAAATCACATTATATACTCGAATACTCAACTTATTTTCGAGTAAAGAGAATATTGAGTGCGCGTCAAAATCTTGACATAAAATATCGATTCTAGAAGAGTATGCACAAGCCCTCTTGAGCTTGTCGACTCGTGCCGTGTTTTTTTGCATCGTAATACATGATTTGACAGCTAAACCCGATTTGAAGTTACTAGTTGTTATATTTTTGAGTAGAAAAAAATGGCACAACTCATGTCTATTTAATTAGTAAGATTTTTAGATGGATGTTCGCTTTTAAGTATCTTCAGAAACGCTATATTTATCTTGATAAAATTTGACATAGACGAACAGAGGGACGCATTCTCGGGTAATAGTTTAGTAGTGTAATTTAGTTTTATTATTCAGTTTATAAAGATGTAGAAAAACAATAGTTTTCCAATTACGGTCAAGCCTTATTGTTACCACTGTGGTTCCGTTGCAGTTCAATAATAGTTGAACCTAGAAATCTATTTGCCCTCAAAATATTCATTTTACGCCACAAATTACCTTCACTCTGGCGAACGGTACGCAATGACAAATAGTAAAGCTTAAATTTAACCTTTGTGGTCATTGTTTCTTCGAGCCTAAATATCTAGTCGCGTCCGTAACAATGGCCCATCGCACGCACCTCCGGGCCTTTAAGTACTAGAAATACGTTTACTACTTCCTTACCTATACATATAAAACCCACTACTTATTTACGAAGCGGGTTAATACTGACATCACAGTGGACGATTTAGCAAACTAAACATTCGCAAGTACGAATGTAATAAATACGAAGCAATATGTTATAGTGACGCTTAAATATATTAGTTCGTATATCATTTAACGATGGTGCGACGTATGATTGATTGTGAGTGGTCTTAAAGCGATGCCCGCGGCCGGGGGTCCGGCCCACCTCGGCGCGAGTTTGTCTACGTCACGGCGACTCGCTTGTAGTACCGTCGTTACATTTTAAACAGTGTACTAGATGTTTGTCCGGTGACAGTCAACATTCAACCGATGCAAGCTACAGATTCGAAATATCAATAATGTTGTATCAATAGCACGAGCTGGCCTTTAGCGCCAACGCCCCAGGGCGCGCGATGACTACACAAACGTCGGTTGAGTTAACAAATGCGATAATATTTAACATTGACATAAGATTTTAAAGACATAACAAACACTTTGTACATCTATTTGGTGAAAAACTTCACTCTTTTTGCCATTACATAATAACATGTAGAGACATTCTTAGGACGTGTTCGATTCAAGAATCGATTTCCATCAATATTAATAGAAAATAGTATAAGAGAATCGATATTCATCAGAAAAAGATGCCCTCTTCGTTGCTCGAAGATTCCAAACGGCTTGGGAACCAAGTGAAATCTATTTGTTAACACAATGCCGTTGAATTTTTGCGATATCTCGTGAGCTTTCACTCGGATCGTGTTACAATTTGCTCACCGTTCTCATTCACATGTCAAACTTACTTGACTAGAAGATCGTTATATTCGAATATACTTCATATAAAAGCAATATGTACTTTAAAATAATGTCCGTAATCTGTGTAACTAAGAATAGACTACAAAACATATTGGTATCTTTTTTAAAAACTTCAATTTTTTCTACTTCTATGAAAGTATTGATTCTCGCCTGATACATACTTTATAACACACTGCCATGTTTCACATGAATATTACAATTTCACGCAGAGACATGCGAAAGCTCGAAATTTTACTGCAGTACGCGAAGTGTTGGGAAAAACTTGTGTAAAGTGACAACAGGATAGTTGTGATATAGCACCGTTGGCTGCCGGCTGCAAATGTAACATGTAACGTTACAATTACGTGATCGAAACCGTATTTTAGCGGTCGCGATAACCGTTTATACGATGAAGATATAACTCTTGATATCAGCTATGTCCATTGCAATACAATTGTTGTCGGCAATAAAAAGTTTTAGCGAAAGAATGCTTAGTTTTACTTTAGCAATGTTCCGTACTTCGTTTCAAAGTCAAAAAAGAACCGTGATTCTAAAAAAATGTCATCTTGGCAATGTGAGACTCATCTCATAATTTTTTTATAATTTCATTCTTATCCACAGCGTTATTTTGACTGAGATTTTTATTTCCCTTTTCATAGTTGAGGGATGCGGGATGCGGTGGTTATGCGGCATTGCGGGGGGCGGCTAGCATGGCGGCGCTGCTGCTAGCCTGGCTCGCGGCGTTGTCGCTGGGCCGGCCCGCCGCGGTTGCAGCGCCCGCCGCGCTCGGCGATCTTGCGCGCACCGACACCGGCGACGTCTTCACACTTATAAGTAAGATAACAAATACCTTTTCCATTGTGCACTTCTCAGCGACTTGAATAACAAGAGAAGAGAATGATCTAGTAGTGAATTGAATGATCATAAATACAATTTCAATGTACCAGGGGAGGGTGAATGCGGAGCGCCGCAGTGCGCGGAGCACGGTGCGGGCGCAGCGCCTCGGCCGCCGGGCGCGCAGTGCGCCTGCGCCTGTCCCCAGCGCGCGCCTCTCTTCAGAGAGGATCGGGAACTATGCGTAGATGATCTACCTGGTAATTACGAGAAGAAAATTTTCAGAACGCATCAAAAAAACGTTACTGGAGCACCCAGTAATTTGCTTGTACGACGCATTCCCTTGAAAATTGTGACTAGACTTCCTATGCTAAATTTACACTAAGGGTACCTTTAGTGACTACTTTAAATACATTTGAGTTGGTGGCACGTCGACCAAAAGAAACCTTTTTATCCTTGAGGTCGTCGCAGTGTGTTGTGGGGGATCCGATTTATTAAACTCAAATACATCAAACTGTATTACCGACTTAATATTTAACGGCCGCGGTATCGCTGTAATTTTAATACTCAAACTCAGAAAACCATATTCATTATAATTTTCCGAAAACATCCATGTCAGTCAGATTTGGGTGCTAATAATCTTAATTCTTTGTATACCAGCAATATAGATATTGTACTTAAACTAATATGGCGACGCAGTCGTAGTTATTGGCGGTTTTTGCTTGACGTTCCAAATTTGAAAAGCTTATAATGGTATTGTTGCGGTATAAGATTTAATTCCTTGACAAACGACGTTCAATAAAATGAACTAACATGGCAACCGCGAAGGATAAACGACGGTATTAAATTAGTCAAATATTTGTATTTCTTATTCTTGTAATATCAATAAATTTATTCGTTACAGAATGCTCTCTGGCGACATTCGGCACCGGCGTCGGCGTGCAACGGATACCATTTGTATATTTACCTTTGAAGGGTCAAATTATACATCCGTCCAGAGAGATCACGTTTCATAGTAAGTATATGGTCTTAGTAATGTTAACTTAACATGACGTAAATTAAATTATCTCATTTGTTTTGGATATATACCGTGACGTAACTATCGACATTCATCATGTTATATAGTGTAAGTTACCAAACACACTAGCGTCTATTTAAACACGCCGAAACAGCGCAGTGACCGTTACTCATATAAATCTGTATTTGCAGATACGTACCCTAGTTTTAATCGCCAGAGGTGACAAACAAAATGAGAATTTTTCCTCTTCCTATGTGTGCCCTTCTGCGTATAATCCACCTCCACGTACCCATTTTTTTCTTCAATGTGACCGTTTAACTATGTACTTGTATTCACCATTTATTGTCACTCATTTCAGATGTCAAAACACCGATTTGTGCGGTGTCCGGTGCACAATTTCTCACTCGCAAAGGCTTCGTTGATCTACGCAACACTCTCGACGCGGACGTCCCCTTCAGCCTTTTCCGCGATGAAGGTCGTACGTTCTTACAGGTATGTTGAAATGTTAGAACCTTTTTTTACATATTTTGATGTTTCAACGTAGAAAAATTGCACATTTTTTGCTAAACTCCAAACTTCTAAAACTGTTCTGGAAATACACTTTTCCTCATAAAATTATTTTTCTAAAATTAATATTATACAATGTCCTTGAAAATTGTGATATAAAAGATATTACAATTTTCAATATGTGAAAAGTTAAAAAATGTTATGGCCGCTATATATGAAATTTGAACACCCTCTGTTTGCTTACTTTTGGGTCCAAATGAAACTTAAGAACAGGATTGCGATGTCAAAAAAGTTTAATAACATTTAAACTACGCAGTGGAGTGGCGAGGACGAGATGCGAACACGCATGTCCGGCCGTGTGCTGGTGGTGCGTCTGCTGTGCCGCGACGTGTCGGCCACGCCCGCCTCGCCGCTCGACCTGCGCGGCGTCTTCACTCCTTGCGTCGCCTTCAGGGTACAGGGCACGCCCACCAGATCACCGAACAGTATGTTTTCTATTAACAAGATTTATATAATCTATTGTATTATAAATAAGTTGGGTCTTGCTAAGCGAATCGGAGACCCTTACCGTGTTAACAGCTTGCGAAATTTTCAGATATAACCGAAGTTCAGTTCGCGCCGAACGCACAAACTTCTGGCACCGCTGTTTCGTCCGGTCTAACTGTTACTGAATACGTAGTGATAGGCATTAGTTCTTTGCTCCTTGGCCTCATTTACGTTGCATCCGTTTCCTTGTATCTGCACATACGAAGACGTCAAAAAGCAGCCTCCGAGAGCAAGGCAAGAAAACTTAAAAGTATAAAGAGCAAAGATGGCAAAATACTAACCGAACGTGACATCGTCCGAATTAATAATGAACGTGTACAAACGTTACCCAATGTTCTCGGACAAGATGACGGCGTTATTAAAAAAAATCCTCTACTAAGTCGACAGTACCATGACAGCAAGGGTGGTTTTCCTAGCGATTCCGGCAGCAATGTTTCGGATTCCGATGACTTCGCCGGCAGTAGTTCACGAAGCGAGGATAATGTTTGCAAAGTAAGTTACACTAGTAGATATTAAAACTGTTTGGATCCATACTTCTTACCGAAACTAATGTTACTCCCTATTTTTAGAAACAAACTACATCGGCAGTTGTTCATCTTCAAAGCCGAGAAGTAAGACATCAAAGTGATACAGATGTTGGTCACCGCGATGAATCAGGAATTGAAAAACTACCCGACGAACACGTGTCTATAGTGGAGACAATCGAGGACAGAGAAATAACGCGGCCGGTCGGCACCACTCGCCGGAAACTTTACTTTAACCCAGCTTACTTTGAACCACATTTAATGGCTGTAAGTATAAGTAAATCAATAGTCTTTACTTATTACAACATTTTTTTTTATATGAACACGGATTCTTGACCTTTTCAGGAACCCCCACCGGCTGCTCTTGAATTCTTAACAAAAATTAGAGAAGTTATTTCGATAGCAAAACACAAAATGGCCGCTAAACGTTTTCATCCAATCCTTAATGAAATACCGGAGGAAGAAACTTTTAATTCTGGGAACAGTTTAGACTTGTATCACGGTTTAGGAAGCCAGCGTAGCGGCAGTATGCTAAGCCTCAAACGAGATAATAGTAGAAAGAAGACGGTGAATTGTGTGGGATGCCCCGGATGTACTAATGGTGGTGACTCCAAAAATCACATGAAAACTGACGTTATTAAATGTACAGGTTGCCTTAATACGAAAAGCGACAAACAGAGTAGCATTCGTAAATGGTTAGAAAACATACCTAATGGCAAACAGAAAACAATGTACAGCGATATTTCTCCCGATAACAGTCAAAATATCAGATCAGAATCTGAGTCTCTATTATCGTTACCGAATATTGAAAATAGATGCCGACTTAAGAAACAAGGAAGCTTTTCGTCATGTGTGTATTCAAGCGATCACGTTCATGCGTCTAGCAGATCATCGACACGGTCTGTAAGATCTGAACCATCGTTACGAAACTATAATATACCATTACCTGACTTTGACAATATTGAATGTGAACACAACTTCAATCAATGTGAGACCAACGCATACGATGATGACATCGCTTTCAATGACTGTAGATCTGGAAGTTCAAGAAGCTATAAAACGCTCCAACGTAGGAACAAAATTCTCAGTAACAAAAACTCATTGCCCGATATGGTGAACGAAGCAATCGCCTTAGAACATTGTTCGAAATCTGAAAATCTGAGTAGTTCTGATGAAGAGAAATTTTTGACGAGATCACTCAATATTGTTGGTCAAAGCACATTCACTAGAAACAAATCTGATAGCCCGAATGGAAACGATTACGAAACGGATAGTTTAGAAAGAACAACAAACAAAAAACGCATATTGACACCAATAGATTACCCCGACGTACCATCTTCACAAGCTAGTCCAAGCCTGAGCAACGCTTTACCACTGGAAGAGGAACTCACAATGAGAAATGCTGTTTATAAAACTAATTCGAGTAGCAGTAGCAATACTCCATCGCCACAAAGAGACGTGTGCACTGATCAGAACCATTACGAAGTTATTGAAAAAATACCTATAGAAAATTCTAATCATATAGATATTAAAAATGGTACAAAAGACAAAAGCGATTACAGTTTAGTGAGTGAAGTGTATGTTAATAATAACTATAATTTCGGTAGTACACCAACTACACCTACTGGTTCAGACTGCTCTATGGGTAGTAGAAAATTCAAACAAATGGAAGACGGCGAAGAAAAGCCAGGATGCTTGACCATTGAAGTAAAAGATCCGCCAGAAAACTACATAAAGATTCACGAATCCGACGGCTTTGAACCAGACACATTAGATCGTAAGCATCCGAAAAATAAAGATTTCATTCCCAATATTCAATTTAGTCGAAAAGATTTAGTTGAATCTATTGAAAACAGTGATAAACAACCCCAAAGAATACAACTTAGGAGTAGTGGTACCTTTAAAAAAACTTCGAATCAAGTTGAGTATACAGCAAAATTTAACAGTCTGAGAAATGATCCTGTACAAAATAGTCAACCTGCACCGAATACGGGAACTAAATCCACGGAAGACACTGATGATACATGGGATGATAGCGGATGGAACCCTGAAGAAGGTCGAATATTAACCTTAGAATACAGACATTCTAAAAGACAACGACAGTGCACCCCGCCTACGATAAAACAATTAAAAAATTTAGCTAGACCAGATATTTTGCCTCCATTACCACCAACAGAAGACTCACCTTTATATGAACAGCCAATAATTCCAGTTAAACGATTCGAAAATGATAAAACTGCTGAAAGTTCAAAAAACTTGAAAACCAGAAGCCTCAGTCCGAAACCTAGTCCAAGTGCAATTGTATTGGATGATTTAAAGTGTGGACCCTCCTGCAGTCCACTGAGAGCTTCTGTCCAACATCAAACATCGGATTATGGTCAATATGACCATATACCATCAACAACCAACGCTATTCTAACTTTGCCAAAAACGAATGTTTCTTGCAGGAATTCTAATCGACGAATTAGTAGAAATTGTTGCAGTGGTATTGACACTGGTACTTTTATTAGGGGTAAGGAAGATGGACTTAGTAGATCTAAATATAGGCGAAAAAAAGGTAGTAATATAGACGACTCGGGTTATTTAAGCAGTGACTCTACGTGTTCCAGACATGTTCAAAGAAAATTAGTTATAGCTAAAATAGTTAACGCTAGTGATACAGATGACACTGAGAACGAAGCGAGAAGTGAATCCGGTGCTGAAAGCACGGAGACACATTCCGTTTATTTCGGTAGTTTTAGAAATTTGCCATCGAGTGACGAAAATTCGAATAATAGTCAGACATTTAGAAACAGTTGGCGCGATGTGAAACGATAGTGTCAAAAAACATTAAATTTTAAATTAAGTGCGTACAATGCGCGTAAATTAAAGCGCCAATAGCTTAATGGTTAAGGGTACGGGTTTCCGATCACGTGGTCGAGAGGTCCAATCCTGTCATTTGACTATTGTCGTAAACCATAACCTAGCATAAGCCCAGAGCTTAGAGTGGTAAAAGAAATATTAGTATTTGAACAATTTTTTTTTTTAAATGATAAAAACTTGTGCAATAGTTTGTGCAATAATTACATTTTTATAAATTTATTACATACCTCTATTTAATGTTAAGTTTTGTACATTAATCTTACATTAGTATATTTTAGTAGAAATAAATGGCCGGAAGTGCAATGCAATAATAGAATTAGTTAATCATATTAATAATATGATATAGCATAGTAAAATGTATAATTTATTTTACTACATTTTTTCTACAATAATGTATCCCTTATTTCATTTTTTTCTGCCTCTCTATCACATGTGTAATCTTGTAAAAATAAATGTTGTATTTTTAAATAAATTTTAGAAATCAATCATCATGAGCTCTCTATACGTCCCCATCGAAGGACTCGGAGCCTACCCTATTATTAGGGGCGACTAGGCCAGTCAACCACGCTGGCCCAGTGCGTATTGGTTGACTTCACACATATCTTTGAATTTCTTTGCCGATATGTGCAGATTGCGTCACGATGTTTTCCTTCACTGTAAGAGCGTCGGAGCGTCGTTAGAAATCAATAACATTTTTATAATAGAGAGTTGTTTAGTTATATTGCACCACAATCAAATCCTGGACACAAACTATTTATTATAAGTTTGTAATATGTCGATAACATAACTACATACATTTAGGCATATAAAGGTCATCACGCATTTATAAGCTCAGGTTATGTTGGCACCTGAGCAAGATGGAAGTTCAAACAAGTTTACATCTATCTCAAACCGCGACGGCTAGGTGCCCGCAAGCGACGACCGCGAGAGGAAGTATCTAGTAGGTGATAAGTGCGTGATGACCTTAAGTCTCGTTTTTAAATAGTATTTAATTTAAAAATTGTAAATATACTAAGAGTCAGGCGGCAACAAATTGCTTCCTAGTACCTGACGAATGGCTTGTGCTCCGGACAGGAATTTGTCAAACAAATCCTGTCTGTTATAATTTGTAAGAGCGCGTTAATTTAAATTAAGAATGATAGGTTGCAAACAAATAATCTACAAGGTACTGACGAAGTATTTATTCTCATTTTTTTTTCTACGCGTTTTTGTTTTTTTTTTTTATCATAAAATTAATGAACCAGTCAAATATATAACTAGCATGGAGTTTTCCAGTCGCAAATATTCCTAAATATTTTTTTTACGAATGGCCGTCAGTTGTTCGTAATTCAAAATAAGTATCTTTTTTTTATTACAATAGCTTTGTATAATTCTCAACATTAATTATCTATATAAGCGTGTCATTCCTTCCTAGATCTTTTTCGTTTTACCTATTTAAATAATTGTTTTACCTATTTAAAAAAAGATTATCTGTTGTCAACTATAACGGGTTATTTCGGTTGTGGGTTATTTAAAAACGTTTAGTATTTATGAACACTTAACTGAAACAAATATTAAGACAATAAAAGCTGATTTTAAGGTGCTATAGAATAAGTATGTTATTATTATAATTATTAAGTATTTAGAATTTTATAATAGATTTTTGTTAATTTATTTGTGCTGCTCAATACTGTTAATGTTTAAGAATTAGGTTTGTTTAAACTAATTAAGAACTGATAACTCTGACATCTATTTATCCGGTAATGGCACCGACTAGTTCCCTACCCGGTGGAGGTAGGGCTAGTGCTTATTTGACAGTATTCGAAGTCACGTGACTTCGAATACTGCGACTGAGATGGGATTTCCCTTCGTAATTTTTCGGCAGAGTTCGTATTTATCGTGCTCTCTAAAATAGCTTCACTATAGATCTTAGTGAATGACATTATTCATTTTGACATTGACAGTAAACAATAAAGTTCCATATTAATAGAAATGAAAATGTCCCTCATTTAATACGATCATTTGACAGTTCGGGTGTCATCGTATTCCGATAAAGATCCGAGTTTTCCCGAAGGAAAATAATTTCTCACTAAATCTATACAATAGTTCTTAATAATTATCGTCTCAAGAAAGTTTGTATAATTTATTTTACTATTGTAATTAAAAAAAAATGAGTTTTTATTTAGTTGTTTTTTTTTTTATTAAATCAATCTGTACTATAATTTATCAAATCATTAAAATATGTTTATTATGTTTAGTGAAATGACTTTTGACCAATTTCTAAAAGGTTTTTGAATTTTCGGTATGTTTATTAAAATTGATTTATTCAATAATAGAGTTACATGTATTATGAACCTGTAAGATGTCTGTGTTGCAACAGATGGGAAGAGATTCAGGTTAAAAAATTAAAAAAAGGCAAGCCAATTTACACAAATGTGACTTTAAGCTATTTTGTATGTTTCGATTATATTAATTTTTAAGAACAAAATTCCTAAATATAAAAATGTGAATATTTTTAATTAACAATAATTTCCAATAAACAGTTCAATTTTGTTGAAATTATTTTTGCAAATTATTTATAAAACCCAACACGTCATTTCCTTTTGATTCCAATGTAAGTGACAAAAAAACTATTAGAATTATTAAAAAAAAACTAATAATACTTGATACAAATATTATTAATAAGAAAGTGTTGGAATATAAGCTCAAACATAATCTATGACAGATGGCAACATCGACGCCATCTTCCTCTTCCGAAATGGCTGCCGTACAAGATCACGCGCATCTTGTTACCTCTGTATATAATTATTGTAAAATATAATTTATTAAATCAACAAAGTCTTTAATTTAACCAATAACAACAGAAAGTTTGGATGGATGAATGTTTGTTAAAAGGTATCTTCAGAACGGCTTAATGCTTCTCTATGAAATCTGGTACACATGAAGAATAAAGTCTGGAAGAACACAGAACCTAGTACCTATATTAATAGATCAAAACAAACTGAAATTAATAATTTACATTTCCTCATCATCTATTATAATTTCCACTGAATTTTGACTTATCAGTAATGCTGTATCAGTTTCTCCGCACTCACTTATACCGGCATACATTTCATTAATTAATTTATTTCTGAATTCAATAAATCTCTCCGAACCACCAGCAAATAAATCAATTTCACTGCCAACTTTATTAATTATCGATTGATCTTTGCTTGCATTCATCTTGATCATGCACATATCGAGGTATTCTAGTAACGTTGATGTTTGGTTCAAACATGATGGAGCTAATTGTGCATAATTTATGCATTGGACATTGTCAAGTGCTTCCTCATTATAATGATTTAATTCCTGTGAGTTTGCTGTAATTTTGTAATTTGGCGTTGTGACTATAATTCTGAATGGTACATCATTGATGTAGTGAATTAAGGAGACTATTTGTGATGGACATCTGTAATTTGAGATTAAAGACAATTTACTAATGATATCATGGGCTGGGAAAATCCTGGAGGCCACTGCTGGAGGCCACGAGTGTAATCCCTCCAAGTGGACCGATAACATAGTGTGGATGGATGGAAGACATTGGAATGGTCCAAGTCCAGCAGTGAGCAAAGATTGGTGACGATGATATATAATGGAAAATTGTACTTTACAATGGTTTTATTTGATTAAATTGACTAATGAGATTTTCAGAAACAATACCACATTTTAGTTTTATTGTAAATGTGAAAATCACTTATTAGAAGGTATCTTCAGAACAGCTTCAAGGATCTGGATGAAATTTGGTTGACATGTAGAACATACTCTGGTAAGCACATAGACTAATATTTTTTTAATTCAGCACAGAAGAACTACACTTAGTATTTCATATTTTAAATTGACGTGATTATTAAAGTCTGTAAATATACATGGAATATTTCTCATTCACAATTGTAATGTTAAGTTGAAGTAGTGTGAATTAAATCTATAAAAAAAAATTACCTTGAATGTACTTCAACAGTGAACTTACTAATATCTTGGTCTTTACATATTACCATAACACCGTAAAGTGTATGATAAGGTGATGATTTGTGAACAAAAACATTTTGTATTGTTTTAAATTCTTCCATTTTCAAATGTTTACTAAATATATCAGCCAGTGTTACCACTCCTCGATCTTTAATATGTCGTAGTATTAATGTGATCTTTTCTGATGTTGCCAGTATCGATAAAAAAGTTTGTTGTTCATCTTTAACATAAAAAAAAAAACTATGACAAACGGTAACTTTAAGAATAACTATGTCTTCATGCTTAGAATTAGGATTAGGTAATATGTTTGCTTGAGGACTTTATTACTTTTAATTTTAAACTATATCTTTCTAAACAAAAACTGTCATTATATTTATTTTGACCATTATTGTGACTTATGTATATAAATGTAATTAACATGATAAATTAAAAATAAAAATTACCTGTAGTATTTTTTGATAGAATATCAAAATTTTCTCCCATAACATCTGACGTGGAGATTGAAACTCTCTCAAAGGGCAGTAAATAATTTTCCCCAGATTTTTTTAATGCCAACACCATATCAAAGTCTAGTCCGCTGGGAACATCATTTTGTAGTTCTTTTAAATCAATACAAGTTACAACTGTTACTAAAGTGTTAGCTTTTACATGATTGTCTTTAATTTCAATCCACTGATTTTGTATTTGCTGAAAAAGTTTTGATACATACACTAATGATCTTCTTGTTATACTGTTTAACAGGACATGGACATCCTCGAGTAATCTGAAATAATAATTTTTGATTACATTAAAAGAAATTCAATTCTGTTATTAATGTTAATTCATAATCTTACTAATCTCTATTGTAATTATTGCTAAACTTTTAATGAATGGATATTTAGTAACATGTAACAAGAATTCTCTCTCCATAAAGTGGGTACTAAGACAGTAGCTTAATCATTTTTTTTTTAATTCCGTGTGAACCAAGTTATCATCAAAAACCAATTTTAACTTTATAAATAAGATTAATAGAAGTGACTTACACATGGTTGTTATTTAACATATTAAAAGCAACAACAATTTTCTTATTACACAATTTAACCCATGGGGTCCAAGTTTTTAAGTTCATGGAACTAGCTACCTGAAACAGAAAATATTATTAATTAGTAACTAATGTAAAAAAAAAACCATCAGGTTTCATTGTAGAAAATGATACAAAAACATAATACCGTCTCTCCCTTTCTCTATGAAAAACTTAGCTAGTACTGAACAGTAAATAGAATTAATCTTGCTGATAACTACACTAGTACTTACTTCTTTGGAATCTATGTTGAATAATGATTCACTTAGGTTCGGAGCAATTTTCTGATATAAATGAAACATGGCCATTTTGCGTAAATTTACATATTCATCGTATTTGTTTTGATTGCATTTAATATTATATTCTACTTCTTTTAATTTTCTTGTCAACTGCATTATAACTGGAGATGAATCATCTGGCTTCTCTGCCTCCAATTCAATACTTCTTTCATTGATAATTTTGAAATTATCATCGAAAATTAAAGGTACTGCATCATCTTTGCAAAACACTTTTAGAGATGCTCTCCCACTGCATCCAATGTCAAACACTTCGAAACTATCAACATCTGTTAATTTGTTCACAAGAACCAAATAATTTTGACTCGACAATATGAAAAGTTCGTCTTCTGTCGCAATTAAATAATACAGTTCGCAATTCACATTTCTAAAACTTCGTACTTCACGAAAATTCTGTGCAGTATTTAACAGTATAGTTGAAATTACTTCTTTCTTGTAATATTCTATGACTTCTTTCCGTTGTGTACAAACTAAAACATCAATTTCTCTGTCACCTCTCGGATGATTATCATAGAAAACAAAACATTTAATTTCCCCTAAAATTGAAGGCGGTACAACGGCAAGTAAATCTTGACGAACGTTTTCTTGAATCATTTTAAAATATTATTCTTCAAAAGATTTATGTTAGACTACTCAGTTAGAATAATGATACAAAGAAAACATTATTAAATTAAAATTAATTAATATTACGATATACAAATGAACGTTTGAAACACAACAAAAACAAATAGTTTTATTTACGTTGAGTTTGACTTTGACATTTTGTAAAATATTGCCCTCTTTGACTGAAGTGTTTCTTTTCATGTGGTAACAATTTTAGATAATGTTGAATAAAACAAAACCTTTATGCCTTACGAAATATTAATAACCAAAAAAATCTTATAGGAATTTTGTGCCTGATACATTATTATAATCGTCAGCCAGTTAGTCCACAACTGCTTAATATAGGAACATTGCCTTCCACAGCATGCGTGCTTTGATTTTTTGCATCCAGGGACATTTTTTAAGAATTTGAACAAAGACTTTAATACTTTTGTAAGGAAAGTTTTCTGTACTCTCAACGTACGCAATTTATTTTATTATAATTCTGTGCATTGCGATCATACGGTTAGCTGTGTCTTACAAATCACGTACACATTATCAAGTAAAAATGGCGTGAGACAAAAAATTTTTTGCGCTTAAAAATTTACTTAATTATCTCGATAGAATTTGTCCTAAATCACTTATTTACAGAAATTCATTTATAATTTTCGGTCCTTCTAAAATATAAATGGGTTTTATTCCATGTTTAGATATCTTGATCTTTACTTACTTCTTTGTTGCCTTGTTTTTTTTAATTTGAAGTGTGTAGTATGGTAGTTTTTTCCGCATAGGAACATTTTCTTTATTAAAGCCTACGGTGCACAAAAGAGCCTCTTCCCTTGCACATTGTTCATGCATTCCGCTGAGAGGGAACACTTTCCGCTTTTAGTCAAAGAGAAGCGGGAACAATGGGTGCCATTTTGTTTTTCGTTGTTTTCATAATTTTTGTAGTCTTACATGAATGTGCGACATGCGACATAGCAACAACAAAGCTTTTATCGTACGTATTCACTAGCCGATATTAATCTTGAAACGTTTCGAACGGCTTTCTATTAATATTATGAAGTATGTAGATTATATCACAATTTTAACTTCTCGAGAAAGATTAGGCACTGATAAAGCCATACATTATTTTATTTTTTATGATTAAAGCGTGACATTAAATTAGTGATGGCCAGTAACTTCAGTAGTTTCAATGGCTTAGACGGTGCGATGAAACAGGGAACTACCAGGACATCAAATAAGTTCAAAAGAGTTCCCATCTCGAAAGCCATAGCTGGTTGTATTTTTTAATGAAAAAAAAATGTATATTTTTGTGCTACTCATTGCATTGCTTTGTCTACGCTGTGCAGAAAGTAACATTTTTTTAATTAGCAAAGTTCGAAAAAACTTTCTCGTTATTAGTGTTGAGAGTGACCTCGTTTTTTGCAACATTCATTTTACAGCGTTTTACCGAGCTGCTGAGTTTTAGACAATGAAACAATTCCGCGTCCGAGTTGCCGCGAAATGCTCCCGCGTTTACGAAAAACATTTGCAATTTTGTATTATGTTTTTAGTTTGTTCACTACAAGCTTGCACGCGCTTACACGAATATACCGTCCAGAGCAGACAAAATCCTAAACAGGTTTTAATAAATTCTTTTCCTTATTTATTTAAACAAATGACAACGAGCGACAAAAGACGTTTATTAACCAACATATGTAGGATAGTTTTTATGATATCCTGGTCGTATGAAGTTGAATAAATACTTCCACGGATGCAAACAATATCGTGTCCTAAGAAATCAGTAAATGAGTACGCGAACAATTAAAAACTCCTAATTAAAAGATTTCCCTAACCATAATTATTTTCCTTGAAATAAAATGTAATTATTTTTGTACAACCAATACTTTGGATTCAACACTTCAGAAATTTAACGTCCTATTTTTTTATAAATTCAAATGACGTCATGTCGGTTAATGTTTTAAAACCACGACAACAGAGTAGACAAACGGTATATAAAAGAGCTCACTGACGGCCCACACAGACGTCGCCTGTGGGTTGGACAGTTTAAAATAGTCGCTATAAATGGCATACTTCCTTTAGCGAGGTGGACGCTGATTGTCACCGAAATGGCGATGGCTTAGCCACAACGATCAATTCGTTGTCATAGCAATAGCAACTGCACATAAGGCAATAGACAACAGTTTACTATGACAATTCAAAATGTTAAAACACTGTTAATATAATAGAGAAAGTCTTGCTCAATGAAAATTTATTCATATTCCTCCAAATTAATTTAGTGAAGTAGAACCTAGGCCAAGTATTTTAAAACCAATACGGAAAAGAGATTTTTTAGTTGTCACCAGAATAATCGATTCTGTTTTTTTTATTTTATTTCAGACCGTCACCAACCAGGTCTATTTAATATGACTTGTTTTGTGTCCAACTATATCATGTGATATTTATCTACGGTGTATATCGTCTCTTCGTGTGGCGCCCTCTCTCCAGGTGGACAGATGACTAAGTGCGGACGGCGGGTAGTTGCACGGGGAAGCAAGACGGTACTGTGGAAGGCATTGAGGAAGACCTATGTCCCACAATGAGCAGAAGTCTGATGATGATTATGTATACCTCGTTTATAAGTAATGTTTTATATAAAATTTCTCAATATTCGCTATGTAGAATATTAACCGCTATATAAAATAATCAAACAATAGATTCATAAATTAATAGGAATCATTCAGAGTGGACACGCAATGACGCACGAGAGCATGTTGAACCAAACCACGAGCAAACTAGTCACGTATACAGAAGTGTGCCTGCCGCTCGACAGGTGGCTCTTATGCAAATTATAACCATTAGAATATTTACTTTAAAGCATTATAAAGTTTACCCTTTCTTATTTATTACACTGATTTTTTATTACTAAAATATTAATAGATTTTTGTTAACTTACTATACTAATGTTTCTTGTAACCATTCCAACTAAGTTCTAAACTTGTGTTAGAATATGGTTCACAGTAGTCTAATGTTGGATTCGAATCCGCGACCGCTAGATCGATAGTCCGTACCCGTAACCATTAGGCTATTGCTTAAATTGTTTCGTAACAAAAGTTTGTAAGGTGAGATAAATATAGTAATTTAATACGTTAATGTTCGATATACAACTAGAATTTAAATGAACGTATCGGTTTCAATAACTGCAGCAGTTAACTGAGGCGGTATAAATAAATCTGCCCTTGGCAATGAATGAAGCTGTCATGATCGTCGACGTTTACCGCGCCATTATTTTTAAATTCAATAACGGTTTTTTTTGTTTATCGATCTTTCAACAAGTTAGACGTAACACGTCAATAAATACTATACTTCTTATGCTTACTAATATCTCGTAGATTCGAGTAAAAAAATGTTACACCGGCTGACATCAGTTATCTTTTTAAAAAATCCCATTAAAATCTGTTCATCGGTTTGGATGATTATCCATAACAAACGTGGACTTGTGGACAGACGATATAATATATATTTTTTTGTTACAAGTAATGCTGATAGGCTGATAGGCGAGACTGGAAGAGGTAAAAACATGTTGTGCCGACCCTACATAAAGTGGGACCAGGGCAGGAGAAAGAAGAAGAAGTAATGCAAATATGTTATGTACTTGAAGTACGGTTATTTTTTACATAGATACCAGTGCTCGGCGCAGTTTTCTATTCACGTCCAAATTGGACAACGCGAGGTATCATTGCGGGCCGCACATCCGTGACGCAAACATACTTGACACAAGCAACACACAATTTTCTTTTCGAAATATTTATATAATACGAAAGGAATATTAGTGTTTTAATAAGTATTTATCTCGGATGAGAATCGATTCCACAGACACATTTCTAAGTCAATTAAAACGATATATACACGAGACCCGCGGGCTGCGGTTTGACGACCACTGATTCTAACAATTCAAATTTGTTAATTGTGGCAAACAACTTCCTTAAATATACGCATACAAGATAGTACCTATTAAAGTATGTTTATGTCGTTTGACCATGGACTCTTAACCTCTAGAGGTCTGTAACAAGCCGGAGCAAGACACAAATGTGAGAGCAAGGCCGGCCTGTCCGCCCGCGCATGCGCGCTCCCTCATTGTGCACGCAGCGTACCACACAATATAATTTACTAAAAAGCTTATCTGATTTTTTTTACCATCAATCTCTATACTTGTTTAATATAATGTAATTCATCGTTAGTAAATTGCTTTAAGGAGAGGGAGATGATAATCATAGAATTATTAAAGTACAGTAAGCTCTATGAAGATAAGATGAGATTATATTAGAAACAAAAGAAGTAATACGCCTCATGATTAAAAGGTTATCCTTTTTTTACGTCGACTAAAAAAGCGTTACACCTTCCAAATTTTACAAATATTATTTAAGCCCCCTAGACATTTTCAATTTAAATTAAACAGTTGTACTGTACAATTAAAAATTGCGCGTGTAGCTAAAATTCTCATTAACAGTTAAAACTTTAAAGATCTCAGTTTTGGCTACACACAAAAGATTTTACGTAGTAAACTGAAGGTGTGCAACGGGCTTTACAAATCCATAACGTTTTCAATTTGTCCAGCTCAAGTAAGACCATTCAAATGAAAAATCTTTGATATGAAAGATGTGTTAAATTAATGTAAGAGATGAATGGGTGGCTTCGTATTTACAGCATACAATTTCACTTATTAATATTATGCTTAACACGTTCGCTGCGAAACGTGGTCTAAATCATCCCTAATCATCCCTAATCATCATCATCATCAATCCTAAATCATCCCTGTGGTGTGGCAAGGAAAAACGTGTACTTCTCTGTGGTGCGAAGAGCGTAACTTTGTTAAAGGAAGTGGGGTCTAATGGACCGCGTGTCGCAGTAACGTCTAGTGACGGTGCGGGTCGATACCACCTCGTACCGCAGGTACGGAAAGTACTCAAAAATTGGTGCCGCAGCGAACATGTTAGTTAGCATTAATATTGTATGTGAGAAAAAAAGCTTCGAGAGCTTTATTTATAAAGTCTAACGGATAGGAGGGTAACTTTGGTTGTCAAATATTAGTTTAATAGTTAATGAAAGATTATAAGAGTAATCAGACAAAATTTTAAATAGGTTAAGTATTTAATTCGGGGGTGTGTTGCGAACGGGGTCGACGTTTGCATGAGACGCACTTAACTATTTGTTGGCACAATTTTCTATACGTCGTTTCGCTGTCGTGTGGAGAGATGTTCCGATGCGGTAACGTGTGATGCCAGTAACCAACGCCAGAAATAAAGCTGCAGTGCAGTAGAGAGCTTGCAGCGCCAGACTGCGGATCTGACTGCTGGCTGGCCCTCCATTCATTGTCATTCCGTAGGTCGATACCTAACATTCTGACAGTAGCGCCGCGAACTCCGCCGTGTACGGACGTTCCGATTTTTTCGCATCTCGCATACGACTGCGCAATCGTGTCAATATTTATAAACAAATATAGTGTCGAGTTTATTAATTTCGTATTTAAAATCTATACGATATTTAATTCAGTAAATTTAATTCTATTTGTAGTTAGTGAATTCAGTGTTTAAATGGATATTTTCTGTACGATGCAGACACACGCGTGATTTTCGCGAGGTAAACCTTAGCCTTTTTTTAATGTCTCAAATTGATGTTTTTTATAGGAATTATATCAACGATTGTACTGATTAATATCAACAGGAATTTAATTAATAAATGTATGATAAAATGAAAAAAAGTAGAATTTGTCAGATTGGTAATTGTTTTTTGTAAGTTATTAAATTGTTTAGTTGGCAATGACATTAATGTCGCTAATTACAACTTCCGCACGTTAATAGTGACAATATCGGTCACGTTACATCACGTAAGTTTTAAATTAAGGATGCGTACGTGACGTTTGGATGAGTACATGGTAATAATAATTTATTTTTTATTCGCCGTTTCTGAACATAAGAGGTACGATCTGTTTGAGGGTCATTCAAATATCGAAGTTTATTTTCATTCAAGTAGGTATTTTAGTAATAATTCTCAAGTGTGTAATGTTAGTGGTCTTTATTGATGGTATTTAGTTGTGATATAATTAAGCTATTTGAATTTTAAGTCGAACATACCTCCGACATGATTATTAGAAAATCCAATGAGATCGACATTTTTTGGGTTATTGTTCTTAATAATAAACGAATATTAGTAAGAAGGATGCGGTATTTGTTACAAGTTTGACCTCTAATCGAGTGTCGATTAACGAAGCGTTGTTTTGTATTGTAAATTCAACGCATTAAAAGTCAATATTTTTTTCTAAACAATAAATCTCTTAGGGCATTAGGATTATGAGGTTTATTATATATGAGAACAGTAAATTTGTAACTAAATTAACATGAGTAGAATTTTGATTAAAAAAATATGTAAATGGTTATCTAACATTTCAAATGGGGTTTACATACTTTCTTAAATATTTGGAAATAAGGCACGAGGTCAAATAGTGAATAACTTAATATAAGATGTTGGTCGATTTGTTTTCACTGAAAATAAAAAAAAACGGTTTGATGTCTTTATTCTATCATAAGCATTGTTCGTATGTTTGTTAGTTGTTTTTCGGCGATTTCCTTTAGGTTACTAGAAGATTTTGAAGTACGACATGTTATTAATTTAACAGTGGTTTAAGTACTTCACTTGCTTGTCGTCACTTTCTGCTGCTATTGTTCCACGTATAAGCCGCCAGTAGCTTAATGGTTAAGGATACTGATTTCCGATCACGTGGTCGAGAGTTCGAATTTCGCAATTCGACTCTTGTCGTAAATCATATCCTAGCGCAAGCGTAGAACTTAGTTGGAGTAGTAAAAGAAATATTAGTAAATTAACAAAAATCTGCTGATAGAAAAAAATAAGAGTTCTGTTGTGAAACGTTAAATGTCATTGATAAGAATTATTCTATTTATGTATATAAGCTGCTTATCTTACAGTAAGAATGATCATGGAGTTTTTTTTATTTTTTTTTGGGTCAATATCAAAAATTATTTATTTAAATTATTACCATTCATCAATATATAAAAATGTAAAGTGGAAACTTTTGTAATTTTGTTATTTATGATGTTAGCGAGCACGGTACAGATTTGAATAGTGATTTTTGTAGGTAGCATCCCGACACTTACGTCATGTTTTAGGTTCTGTATCATCATTATCATCATCATCAACAACAGCCCTTGTCTGCCCACTGTTGGACATAGGCCTTTCCCAATGCCTTCCACAGTATGCGG
>JAODUI010000008.1:3655998-3666618 GCA_027563995.1 Papilio gigon | reverse complement strand
GGACTTTACTAAGTCAATTATGTTATAGTAGATTAAAGTTGGAAAACGATGGAATGGTAAATAAAATAAAAGACAAAGCAGCTTTGTGTTTACTCTGTGAAGATAATGGATAGCTGCAATACTGAAGATATTGGTGACGTCAGCCAGACTGACATCACTATTTTTAAAAACAACTCTGGCTCGGCAGAGCCGTGAAGAAAAAACAAAAAAATACAAATAAGGAATAAATTAAACATTAAATAAATACTTGTACTTCTTGAATTACACTTTACAATGCAATAAAAATTTAATTATAATTACTGTCTAAGAAGCACTACAAGAATCCAGACTAAACTTGAAACAACTACATTAACATACAGACCAAAACTTTAATAATATCCTTAATCATGCATTTATAAAAAAAAACATATTTTATGGTAGCTCGTATATTTTTGCTAAAGAACGTCTGCGCACGCGTCTCGTGTCGCATTACGAGCCATCATAAAATTTGTATAATTGAAAATGTATTCACCAGATATCTTCCTTTGACGCCCATCGCGTCGCTTACGAGGCCCGGCGGAGAAACATCTAATATTCTATTCTTTGCTATACTTTATAAACACATTAATCACGTATTCACATTGTTTAAGATAGTCAGTGTCACACTCGGAGACAAAGTTAAATCACTCATTATAGAACCGAAGATCACTATTTATTAACCGACTTCCAACAGAAAATTCATTTGTTTGTCATTTACTATGCAATCTTTGGTTTCCAATACCTAATACAAAAACAATTATCGTAATTGTTAAAATAGCGACAGCATTATTTTGGACGGATAACTTGAAATAGACCACCCTGGTAATTTTGTATCCTTTACAAAAATGTATTTCTAGTCCTTTGTAAACGATAAAACAATCTTGTAACGAGTCCTACTTCACATTCTTTGATACGTTACACTTTAGTCCTTATATACGTTTTTGAATTTGTATTTCTCGTAAGTTATTTAGATTTCAGGTTCTTTTTTATATGAGATAAGGACGAATGAGCGGCGGGATAACGAGGTGATCATGGACGCTTAGACATCCGCAACAATAGAGGACCAGATGCGTTGCCGGCCTTTGAGAAAAAGATACGCTCACTTCTTGAAGGAACCTAATTCCTACTGATCAGGTTAGATATTTTGCGAACCATATTTAAAAAAAAAACTTTGTGACTCTAATATCAAACTGCATGATATGATTATTTTATTTTACTTTTACAGACTAACGACAGATGATCACAAGCATTGATTTTTAATGGTGAATAAACTAGCACATGACCACCGTCACAAATTACCTCATCGTTGGGACTGTGTACTTTGAAAGCGAAGCACGTCTTCAATCCGTCTGCTTCAGTGACGTCACAGATTTTCGTCCTAGACAGTTTGGAGCGTAGGAAGGGGAAGCTGGTGATGGAAGCCAGCAGGAAATTCTGTTTGTTGAGGCGGCGTCGATGGCTAGCGATCTGACGACCGTACGTCGGGTACCCGCCTATGTGTACGATTCTAGGCTACAAGTGGAATCGACCAGTAGAATAATTTATTACTATTATTCTGATATTACCGAACACTGTGGGAAGCATTAAGGAAGTCCAGCAGTGGGCAGATAAAACTGATAATGATACCATGTTACTTCTTACTCGTACAAATGCGAAAGTTTTGATATTTCTATGAGTGTTTGTTTAAGATATCTGCAGAATGGATAGATGGATCTGTATGGTATTTGTCATTGATGTAGAACAGTCTAGACGAGCACGTTAGCTTGAGTTGTTTTTTTTTTAATTCCGCGCAGACGCAGTAGGTGACGACAGCTAGAGGTAAATAATGTAATAATTAGACTTGACTAGTGTAACTTTTTATATGACCTACAGTATATTCACTTTGATAATGGTTAAAAACCGTCTAATCGATTGGTCATTGGGAATGCTTCGCAACTAATAATTAATCTACAACTAACTTTACTAACTTCACTAACTTTTAGTTCAACTATTTAAATCGATCGCTCAGTAGGTACGTAAAGTTTAAAACCGCAACTGGAGTTTAACTACAACTTTAATTTAAAAGGCTACTTCACAATTCTCAACTTCAGAACTCAACAATGCGACGGAAAACTCGCAAGTCTCTTTCATTTGAGAAACATCGGTGTGTCGGGAGAACGCTGGCTCAAGAGACACAGTTGACGCTAGTTGACAAGCCAGCGGACTCCATCAAATTGTACAACTATATATTTTTTGATTAAACTAAGAAATTTCTAATTTATGATCACACACAAAAAGCAGCCTAAGCTCATAAATATAATCTATAACGTGAGTGGATTTTGCAAATGTTATTTAATATAGTAAATAACTACAGTGAGGGATCTTCTTCCTGAGAACGCCTCGGGAGAACCTTTTGTCGCCTTAATTGTTTGCCCTTGTTTAGATATCTATATGTGATTCAGTCGTTAAATTAAAGTCTAGTAAAAATGATCTCCCTTTTAAAGACACAGGCTAGAACATACAATATCGAACGTAGACACGTCTGGAGCGCCCCCTTACGTAGTCCCATCGAACAATGGATTATGTAAAAATGTGCATTGTACGTACCCTTCTCCCTACCCTAGCCGACGCCAAATATCATACACAAACAACGGCAGGGGAACCTTACTCTGCACCTATCACTTTAATGACGTACTCTATTGTCAAAACACTGCTACCATAACATGACACCTAAATATAGCGACGTATTATGTACAGTGAGAGCGTTGGTGCAGTTGTAAGCACTTGTCCGGACCGAACCGTACTCGACATAGTCCAGGTTCGAACCCCGCCATGTACCGATGTGTTTTTCGATTTTCGAATATCACATGTACATTATCCGACGCTCTTACGGTGAAGGAAAACATCGTGATGCACATATCTGAGAAAAAAATTAAAGATGTGTAAAGTCAATGCACTATGCCAGTTGACTATGGCCTAGTCACACCTAATAGGGTAGACTCCGAGCCTCTCTGTAGGGACATATAGTGAGATGATATAGTGAAATGTTATTTGACACAATGCAATCAAGTCTTAATACTTGTTAAGTAACACACATGTGTAGTGTGTGTAGATTATAAGTGGGTACGAAATTAAATTCTTTAAACTATGGTAATTTCTATGAGTACAAATGCGAGCAGCAGTTATATCTTTCACATTTTTACCGCAGACGGTGAGTTAACAAGAAAAGTTTGAGAGTAAATTAAACTTTACGATTCCAGACAGCCGTATTTATAATGCCTTTTAAAACTAACCGTGCGCTTTAAGTACCAGTAGAAGTCAGAAAACTGGTTTAACATTGAATGACAATTCGTTTAAAAATATAATTTTTCATATAATTTTGCCTCATAAATGTTTTGCAAACGTTAAAACATTGGATGGCTATGGGGGAAGACCAAAGATTGTATGGATTGTGTGAAAGAGGACATGAGTAAGTGAATTCAGACATGACAACTGATAGAGATATATGGTTTCATGCTATAAAGACAATTTCGTTTATACTTAAATGAAATTATTTTTCCATATCAATAATACTTTGAATTAATCCGTATTTCCATTTCTTCTTAATTACAAAGGGTGGAAAGCGGAATTAAAATTTAAACATAAAAAAGTTAATACCACAAATTGGTATTTTTATATATTTGTAGTACCATTTACAATTCAAACACTGAAAACATTTTTTTTTATTCTTTCAAAGTTGTACTCATATCTGTTATGACAGTAACACACCAAAGTATTTCAAGAAAAATTTTCAAATACAATTAAATTTTCCCATTCTATTCTTTTTCAATTTTAATATGTAGATAATATTTTTTTAAAACAAGACGCCATATTGAAAGTGTAAAATCAAACAAAACATAACCAAGTACGCTTCAAACAATACAACTGTATTTAAAATAGGGTGGGAAGACTACTGCTCGTAATATACTGACCGCTTTAAAAATATAAGACAAAAAAATCGTTATATGCTAAGCAACTACATGTTCGAAGTAGGTTTCTCTTTTATTACATATAAACATTCCAATCTTATGTATTTGATAAATGTAAATAATTTGCTTTCTTCCAAATTTACGGTATCTAAGGAACGCTAAAGCATTTTTAAATGTTTTTTACTATAGTGGGAAAACATTCCCAATTTGTACAGAGTATTAAAATAAGTAACAGATCGATTTCTGATTGTCATTATATTGTGCATTCCGTGCAGTCTGCATTCTACTTAATCTGTGTATTTAAAACTATATCTAGCATGTAACTCCACTTTAAAACCGTCTATTCCTACCCTTGAAAGCGTATTCTAGCGTTAATGACGTGTAACAACCCCTTCTATTCCGACCCTTACCCTCTTCTTAGCCATCGCATAGCACTGTCTCACTTATCACCATTATCAACGAAAAAAAAACAAATACAAATATCGTAGACACGTTCGTCCGCGCCGAAAACCGGAACCATACTGCGGGAATAAGGCTCGGGGCCGCCCTACATACGTTGACTAATTCTTTTAAGACTTAACAACGGTTCGCTGGACAAAGGAATCTAGACTTAAATTCCTGATTCTTAAAGTTCAAATTACTTTAGTGATTTTTTTTCAATGGTTGCGCATAATGTTATTGCATTTTGTACAGCCCTAGGCTGTAACGAAGGCACCTTTTTTGTTTTATCAAACTCATTAGTGTTTCGACTAAGTTTACGTTGACTTATTTTATAAAGGCCCACTACAACCAAAGGTCACAATATATACCCTAGTAAGAAGTATATGAAGTCTTTGAAAAACAAAGAACTTATTTACTTAATAAATCCAAGTTAAGTGACATTTATTTAACTCCATACATTGTTCACTTTATGTTTTATATACTCCAACATTAGTTTCAATCTTGTTTATCCAGATTTCATAACCTCCATTTGCAACAATAAGTTGGCCAATATTATATATGATAAACAATGTTGTTTACCGCGACTTAAACGTGGGCTTTCACTGCCGGCATGTTCGCGACTAACTTACATTGAAAGAAAACCTTACTTCCTTTCAAATAAATTATATATATAACTATCTATCGCCCGCGATTCCGTCCGCACGTAACTAAAAAAAAAACATTTGCAGCGTTCATTTTGAATGTATTCTGCATCTAGATCCATACATCCGTTCTGGAGATATCTTCAAAGAAGCATCCATAATATAAATTCGAATACCTAGATGTACGGATGAATGTTTGTTACCAGAACAGCTACATATTTTTTTTAATTTTAGTCATATATATAAAACATTGTCTGGTATAACATATAGGTTACCAAGTTAACTTTAGACTGTCGTGATTTTTACTAATGTGATGTTTGTAAGAAACGGAGGATTTTCACCACGTTTAGCCTCTTTGAACCCCCCTTTGCTTGTCAGTCACCTGTCCTGTCGGTGAACTCGCGACCATGACGCATTCTGTGCCGAGATATCGGGAGCTCAAAGAGCTTAACCGGGGTAAGAATCCCGTCTCTTCCAAACATTACATTTGGTTACTAAGTATCCGTGTAGAGACGCGAGCGACAGTACATATTTTAACAAACGCAAATGTAAAGCGTATTTAACATTACACAAACCACAGGGTTATTTAGCATATTATGAAATACTTGTCAACATATTTTCATTAAGGATATCATTACAGCTACCGAACACGACCGCAGATCGGTTTGTGAATGCCACGGAGCAAATAATTTGAACTGTTTCAATAAATTTAATACATTTCATAATATCAATATTATTAACAGAACGTAAATATTAATAAGCAAAATTTGAACATTATCACGCGCCAATAGCTTAACGGTTTACGGATTACACTAGCGGTCGTAGGTTCGAATACCACTTTAACTATCGTCGTGAACCATATCCTAGCAAGAATTTTTACAAGCTTACGTGGAATGGTTACTAGAAATATTACTTCATTAATAATTAAAGAAAAATCTACTAATATTTTTGGTAAAAAAAAAAAACTTTCTAAGCGTATTTAAATGCTTATGTTATAACAATATTGGAATAGTTTTAAGTGACTGTGAAATTATTACAATCAATTTTACTCTCTTGATAAAAACAGATATATATTACCTTGTTTGTATATTTTGTACAGGTGTTCCACTGGCGAAACTCGAGTGATTAGTCGAAGCTTAATTTCCAAGACCAATTAGTCTTGGACTAATTAACAACCCCTTACTAATGTAAACTTTTCTATAACGTAGTAGGGGTAATGACTGTTGATATAGTGTTCGCAGACAACACCCCTGTATACTAGCAGTACAAGATACAAACGTTGAACGGCTCGATATTTAGTATAACAACAGCTCAACACTGCTAGATATTTCAGCGTCAGTGTTTCCGTTCGAGTACGATGTTACCTTCCAGAATAAGCACTTACTAAACTAGCAATTGCCATCTTTCAACTGCATCACTTGGATTCAGATGGGATCGTGGTCAAGCGGTAATTTAGTCCTCTTAAAAATAAAATCTTTAAATCAAATCACTGCATAGATCACCATCATCATCATCATAATATCGGCCACACGTCAGCCAGTGCTGGGTATAGGCCTACTCCAGAGGTCGCCACGATCGGTCATCGCCCTCGCCCAGGATACGACTGCTTTATTAGACTTTACATTTTTTGTAGGTGCGACTACGTAAATACAATTTTAACTTTAGACGAGATTTCAAGTGTTACTAGAGCTAGCATATTCCTTGCTTGCTAAAGCCTTGCAGTGCATTTATTATCTGCCTGTGCCTTATGTTCGGCTCGCTTAGATCCGACCACAATAGGCAGATTGCAGGTTGACGTAAATTAGAGTTCAAAATTCGTCGACTGCGCTGGCTGGAGTAATCTATGGCCTAATGGCCATGGAAACCATAGCCCCAACTTCTAAAGTTCGTACAATGTGCTGATAACTAAAATTATTGAGAGCTTTTATACAAGGAGGTTATAAAGTGTGAATATTAGTATACAAAAGTACAGTCTCGTCCGGAAGCAATTAGCATCCACTGCGCCAGGAAAAACGTCATCAACTTTCATATCTTTTAAAGAAAGGCAACAGTAAATTACTTCGCAACTTTGACTTTCTATAAATAAACTGTTTTTTTATACTTTATTGGAGATATAATTTTATAATGAACTTGGACAAGAAGTAATTTGGCTTTTTTTTAATTAACTTAAACAACTTGATGTGCGGGACATTTTTACATTACACCGCTAGTATATTCTATATTGTTAAAAGTTACCGAGTCTGTGCTATCAGTCAATGACGTTTTGTGTCATTTATGTAAATAATTATAGTAAAACATAATTTAAAACGTAATTTCCCGTCCTGGATTATACTTATAACTGAAAGAAAGGGTAATACTTATATGAATTTTGACTCATTCTTTTTCCGCCCTCGGCTTCTATAAACGCAAAGACCGTGAATTTTGACTTTATTGTTATTTTGTTATGTATGATCTCCGCAACCACGGCACAGATCTGATTAATTCATTCTCTACAAACAAGCCTTATACTTACATAAGTTTTAGGCTACATTATCACACTATTTAAATAAGGAGGTGAGTAAATTGGAAAAGATTCGAGTGATGAAGGTCGGAAGTCATTGGATACAAAATGACTGCATACTGTGGAAGGCATTGGGTAAAGCCTATATCGAACAGACAAGAACTGACGCCGATGCTGAAGCCGCACACGAACAGTGTTACAACAGAGTAAATCTACTGTTCTTACAACACATGACGTATGAATATACGTGATCACAAGTGGCGACACTCTACGGCTTCGCAGCGCACGCGCTGTGCGGGAAGCACTGCCATCATTTGTGCAACACTACTTACAGGACAGATGGATTTACTATTTGTGGTTCGGTAGATTTTAATCACGCTTATCCAAAAAAAATAAATTAATGCATTATTATAAAAACAAGATGCCCCTAATCCAGAGGGGTAGACAGAGATCAGGGTCTTTTTATATAATTTCTTATTCCGCTGGTATTGTGATAACACTAGGGACGCTCAAACCTAAACTTGATTTTCATTTCGTCCATACATTTCTTATCGACAAAAACATCCCCTACGCTTTTGATTTACCTTCATTTTTATTGAAATAAAGACTGAACAAACGAGTGACTGGAACGACGAGGTGTTCATCGACGCCCAAACACATCCCAGAACTGCTGATGCCTTGCCAGCCTTCGAGAAACTGATACGTTCGCTTCGAAGGACGCCAAGTTGTAGACGTTTAGAAAAACCTCTATATATTATAAACATTCTACGGAACCCTAAACATTGTGTAGCGTACGCACTGTATTAACGCAATATAGAAATAGTCGATGCCTCTTACGGCACGCTAATCACTGCTTACAAGTTACACATTATAACTGAATATTATTTTATTTAATATTATTTACGGAACAGACGACAATCAACATTGTCCATGTTCGATCCCCGCCATGCACTAATTAGCTTTTGTACTTTCGAATTGCATATGTACATTATCCGTCGCTCTTACGGTGAAGGAAATCGTGATGCAACCTGCACATATCGGCGAAGAAATTCAAAGATATGTGTGAAGTCGACCAACACGCACTGGGCCGGCGTGGTTGACTATGGCCTAGTCACCCCAATTAAATACAATATACTGTGGAAGTCATATGTCCAGCAATTCATAATTAATTAATTCCTAGCATGTCTGTCATCGATAAATATAATCTAAAAACCCTTTTCATTGTGATGTATGATCCAAGAGGAAATAGGTCTAAAGCGGTCGTCAAACCGCGGGCCGCACGAATTATATTTGATTTCGAAAAAAAAAACCTTTATAAACCACGAATATTTTCAATAAACTTACTACGTGGTAAACCTGTTATAACAGCTCATAAAAAAATTGAATAGATTGGTTGTGTCAAGTACTTGGTGCACTGTGATGCCGTAGTGATACCACACATTGTCCTATTTGGTCCTTGGATAGGAATATGTGAAGAGTAAAAAAAAACTGTTAGAATTGACAAAAAACCACAAGGTACCATATTCTTCACGCAAGTTCAATTAAACAAAAGAATTGAATCAGCCTACGGATATTCACACGTTTGTAATTCACGCGCGCTCCGCACTGACACGCCAATTTTGTATGTCACCGGTTCTACCGGAAAAGCTAGACTCTTCAATCAGAATAACCAAGGCACGTGACGCCCGCCCCAGCATATTAACCCATATTGTACCCAATTGTACTTAAATATAACGTTCAAAATACATTGCAGTAAATTTGATACTAAGGAAAGTTAAAGATTCGTAATAAAAATTGATGTAATAGTATGAAATCCAAAAGAGTAAGCAGAGTTTGCGGATTAAGGCAATACATCTGTGGTTTCTATAGTATTGCAGGTGTCCATTGGCGTATATAACCCTTGTGATCACGCCACTCTTTTACCACTCTGTTTAAAAAAAAAGAAAAAAATCAACAATTGAAAACAAAACCAATATACAAACCAATTAAAATTCTTTTCTAGTGTGCCTGCTTTTCGTATATGTTTGGATATTTTGTATGTTTAATGTTATGAATCACAATGTTGTGACCAAGGCCGCCCGGTGGCTTCACATGTGCTTCCATCGCGTTCGACTTCTGACATTTGTTACTTTCAATTCTCGCTGGGACGTGTATATTGATAAAAAATGATAATAAAATGATGCAATACCAATAAATTAATAAGATTTAGATACATAGATAAATTGGTTAGATTTCTCTTTTTTTTTTTAGTGTATGTATAAATAAATCCATACCGGTCACAAGTAAAACTTTGCATTTAGCTTCCGGTTCGCGTTTAAAAGCGTCGAACGCTATCATTCCGTTTGATGGACGTATTATCAGTTCCGTGAAGTCCAGTTTCATTCTATATTTTTTTATCAATACCCTTTCAATTCAAAGGGCGAAAGTTCAACGGATATTGAAAACGTCGATACGCACTACGCCGTTAGCATTGCTGTAGACTTTGACTTTTAAATGTAAGGAGCTGTCAGTCGCACGCATGCGTTCTTCAAACTAAACATACAATAACCAACTTGCGTATTTTTTTAAGTGTGTAATTTTTTTTTAATTCTTCATAAATATATTAAGTGTCAGCATAATCAGCATGTTGATAAATCATTTGTATCAAAGTTTGATTGTCAAATTTAACCTCGCGAAGACTGACAGATTTTGTTTAGTACGACAGCATGTACTCCGTTTCTCTACAGTCAAAGTAATCATCATGAGCCTTTGTCTGTCTAATGCCGTCCACAGTATGCGGTCCTACCCGCAACTAATGATTTCCCGTCGTCCTTACTAAGTCGGTCCACCTGGAGGAAGTACCCTAAGTACTTTGTATCCTAACAATATATCTACTCCTATATAGATGATGTACAACAATATACAAGACCTTGTGTGATCTACCGTTTGTACTGGTACGATAGACCAGAGGTTAAACTGTACTGGACTATAATTATAATAATAGCAAAACCTGACCATCAGCAAGAGGTCTTATCACTATACTCGTCAGGAATCCAAGAGCGTCACATCCCTAGCGTATCTGCGTTTTATAATC
>JAODUI010000008.1:3626609-3638019 GCA_027563995.1 Papilio gigon | reverse complement strand
ACAACAAAGATAAATAGCCACACTATATTTCCGTTATGGCGCGGAAAACTACAGGGTGTCACAAAACTGAATGTTTCTAATTGCCGTACCACAGGGAAGTTGTACTAGGGATTATTTAAGCCTCGTTTCGCAGCGAGCGTGTTAAAAGATTGAAAATAGGAAACTTTACCTCCGTACTCTTCCTCGCTAAAAGAAATATTACAATTTTTTATCTAGAATATACATACTCCATCAATGTTCAATAAATCTTCGAATGCGGTCAATTTAATTGTAAAAGTTAGCAGTTTTTTTTTTTCTCGTGATTATATTCCAGTTTAAATGTGGTCGTTGACTTGCGTGACATCTAATTAGCTATGCAAATCATGGTCAATAACACTGTCCAGTTTTATTAGCACACAAACGGTTTCAAATCCATTTATATTGCAAGAGTGTGTAATTAAGAAATATCTCTTAGTACTCTCCACACATCACTCTCTGTTAGTCATATAAATTGACTTCATTTAATATCGATTTCATATAGGTATTAAGAAGCTTGACCTACTAATACTGTTGATTTCATGAAACCATTATAATCAATCAGTCTTTGTCTTCCCACTGGTGGACATAGACCTTCCCCAATGCCTTCTACAGTATGCGGTCCTCCGCCTTCCGCATCTGCGCCGGGTCCTTCTAAAGGGAGGACGCCACGCTTCTGATCCCCAACCGTGGCCTCCATTCCGACATTTATCTCTGCCATCTAGCATTGTAACACATGAAATCCACTATACTGTAAGTTTGTAAGTTTGTGTTTTGTAAGTTGTAAGCTTCTACATTGGCGGTATTTCCAAACCAATACGACTTAGGGTCCTTCAAGAAGCAAGTATACCTCTTTCTCAAAGGTCGGCAATGCATTTGTGGTTCGTCTAGTATTGCACATGTACATGGGCGTCGTTGATAACCTCCCATCCCAACATCAATTTAAGGTTCGATCATTAAACGTGTCTAGTAAAATTTGACTTGATAAAATATACTGTGATACTAATGATGATCTATGATAAACACATTAGTGTTATATGGTGTTGCTGAAGCACAGTACTCAAGATTGATACTTAGTCACTTTTTAAGAATTGCAATTAAAAGTATTGTGTGGGAGGTGCACCGTTTATTGTTTTTTTACCGCTCGTTCTGTGCAGCGGCAGAATATGAACAACTGTTTTAAGCAATTTCGCCGTCATTTACCGTGATCCTCCGAATTCTTTCAACATCAACTAGTTATTTGGCATTTCGTAACTGTACGCTTTCTACGTAATTTAATGTCTCGCAAAACTGTCTTGGAATCAACTGTCGCTTCCAGAATGACGTGTTTAAGGGTTTACTCCAAATGAATTACTGATAAATATATTCTCCGCGCACATTCTTCTGTGAACAGCATCGAGTTTTTCTGGACGATTTGACTGTCGCCTCCGGAAAGATGAGTTTAAGGTTCATCATCATCAGCTCATTATACGTCCCCGTCGAGGGGATCAGTCTACCCTAATGATAGGGTAAACTCTGAGCCCCTCGAGAGTGTTTAAGGTTTAATACTGCAAATGAATTTTCGAATAAATCTTCGCGCGAACTCTTCTCTGAACATTGTGTTTTCCTGATCAACTTATCTTTCTTCAACATTATTGCGACCTGTTCAGTACAAGGACCGAGTTCCGTCACCGAGTTTCAAAATGAACTTTTTTGTACTTTTTATCCTTCATCGTAAACATCAACAACTACGTAATTGATCTCAGTACCTACAATTACATTTATGTTTACCTTAAATTGGCCACCTCAATCTGGCCGTTCCATCGCATCTATGACATTAAGTAGACGTGTTCCGACTTTATTATATGACCATTTAAGCGAAATTGCGAACGTTTAAAAGAATATAGTGACTTGTGAAGCATACGGAATTGACCTCTTCACATTATTGTTAAGAAAATTAATTTTTGTTTAGAAAGCTCTAGGTATTTGGTATCCCGGTTGTTTACGCCGGCCCGCAAAAGCTTTAAGACAATGGCGTGCATAATGTTCTCTGGGAGGTCATTTTAACGGAAACGTCACATTTCGTTGTTATTAAAATGGTCGTATTTCTAGAAAGGAACATCGGGTAATGTGTGCCAGCAAATGTATAGGATTCGTTTGAGGCGCGAGTTGTAAATCTTAGTCGCTTTCCACCCCGGGGTTTGTGGGTTAAATAGTTCATTATCACAACAATGCTGTCGTTAAATATACATTATTCAAATTAACTTGATCACATAGGCTGTGCGTGAGTTAAGTGTTAGGTTTCTATATTCATTTCAATGAATAATGCGCGAGATCTTTGTTCGTCAAATCCAGCAACGTAATAGTATTTAAAACTGGTTTATACTATTTATTACTTCTCTAGAAATATTACGATATCATCATCATCATCATCAGCCCTTGTCTGCCCACTGCTGGACATAGGCCTTTCCCATTGCCTTCCACAGTATTCAGTCCTCCGCTTTCCGCATCCAACGACTTCCTGCCGTCCATACTAAGTCGGTCCACCTGGAGGGAGGACGACCCACCATATGTTTCTCGACAATTATGCATATTTATTTACCTACATTTTCTACAATAGTTTTCCTTAGTGTTCGCAGATTTTTGTTAATTCACTATTATTTCTTAAAACATACCAACTAAGCTCTAGACTCGTGCTATGATATTTACGATAGTGGACTTGCGGGATTAAAACCCTCGACCACATGGTCTATTACCTTCAAGTAGTAGTTGTAACAGTGGTCCAAACGGGGTGGTGAGAGGTAAGGACCGATGCATGCAACTCGATACTCACAGTATGGAACCTGAATAAACAAACTTACGTAAAGCAACAACTATTTTGCTCATTAAATTGGAATACTGCATTCATTTGTTTCCGTCACGCGAAAGCTTCTAAATCAAAGTTAAAACGTGTCCTATCTGTAAACAGTCCGTGTAGTTGAGATGGTGAAGGAATTGTTATGAGATTGTAATGAATGAGGATGGCGCTTCTCACACTGAAACACTGCTGTGATTCTTGTTTTCATATGTATCGTCGTCTCTGTTTTATTAAAGGAAAGGAATGGGACGGCGATATGCAAAGTGGCAGCAGACGAAACCTACTGCCAGAAATGTCACGTAATTTAACATTTGTAAAGGCATTGAAGAAGTGCCAAGATATATTAGCCGACGGTATGATATATTCTTGAGAAAGTTTGTAACAAACTGTATGCACCCGGCATCGACCGATATTGGCCACATGTCGCCCATTCCTGAGTGTACGCCGCCCCCAAAGATCGCCACGACGATCAACCAATATTGAGTTATGATAATTAAAAATTAGTCTAATTCATTGATAAAAGGTGATCATTGTTGCGACATCTAATCGAGTTTCAGTTTTTTATATGTCATTTTGTAATGTAATGGTTTGCTTTGTCCTTCTCCGTGTTAGGTATATAATAAATATAAATTAAAGCATACATAGTTTAATACAACAGTCATAGACAACATAAATTATGCATTAATTTGAATAAATATCTACGAAGCTGATGCCAGAAGAGAACCGATCGACATAAGCCATTATAAAACAGTTAGAGGTTTGATTTACAAAGTGTCTAGTCTAGATTACTTTTGATGCTCTTGGGCTATAATAAATTTTAACACAACAAAAAATCTGTCTGTTCAATTTGAACATTTTAATAGCATATTATTTGATATAATTCGGCTGTGTGAAGCTTGGTGCGCCTAGAGAATGTTATATGTAAATTTTTGCTACGACGGAAAAATTATCTTACTCTTCATGGCTATTAGAAAGAACGGTCGTTGTCTTCAATTGTTTAAAATTAATTAAACAAAAACGTATCGTTATTAATTAATTGACGTGTGATAAATTTGTTTGAGGCGCTAGGCGCTTACATGTAGGCGTGTTATCCATTAAAAGAGGTATGAACAGGAACAGGAGCACCGCTAACCCAGTGGCCAACTGGCGAAGCGACTTCCAACGATTACCGGCCGACCGAGCATTCCATACCGGTACCGCAGCGCAAACACACGCCACGCCATCTGGTATTCAATTACGAAACGTACTCCTGCTTAACCTCACCATGGCAGAGCTTTAAAGTGGCTGCACTATGAGGAGCCACCTGTCATCCCGGGGTGCGTCGACGAGCCATTGTCTCACGAGGAAAGCGGGGTACGCGCCTCGCATCGCAATTAGCAAAGAGAGTTTCGGCGGCAAGTGAATACAAAGTTGTCATCAATATTGTCGTTGCCGGTTGAAATTACTGACGCGACGGAAGGACTCGCGGACGAACGTGACCGGGTGATATTTGGCGCGATTTTTTTTTTCATCAGAAACAGTATACAAATAAATTCATGTTTTGTTATGCGCGGGCGCAGCCAAAAAGTTTGCGAAATTTTTGGCGAGAATACAGATTTGGAGGCGTGCTCAGGGCGCCCGCGATCGATCATTGCATCCAGCGATGATCGCGGTGCAGGACGCAGTTCTCAGTGATTGATTGTGCTTTTTACTTGACGAACTACATCTGTGTTTAGTGACTATATATTTACTACAAAAGTTAACGATTTATTCGGTGAGTTTTTACATTCATATCACACATACCATTTAGATATAATTAATTCTATGTTGTTATATTTCAAAGGACGCTCTATTTATCTGATAACTACTAAAGATATATCCACGAAGTTATTTAATGAAACATTACATCGCTATAGTGGGTATTAGCTTTTTACCACCACTGCCAGCTCAGGTAACATTAGTTACAACATCAATTATGTTACATTAACACGTATGTTAGTGTTTTATACTGGTTTATTCTGAAAATAGAATTAACTGGATTGTAATAGAATAAAATATTATATCTTTTATTTTATCTAAAACTCGATTCTTACACTGCGTCCCCGCGTAATACTTCGCGCCAACAAGTTTACGAAAACACGGTTATTTCTTGCGCGCGACAGGACAGCTTGTAATTTTTTAAATATCGAGTTCATTAAAGAGATAAGCTAATTAAACTATGAATTAAAATATTTTAAAGCGACTGTTTTAACGGTGATTCGTGTGGAGTGATAACTTCCATGTAAATACTACCAATTTTGACACTTATAATAGTTGAGAAAAGCAACGTTTATATTTATTGTCACGGGCAATGATCGTTTTATTTTACAAAACGGAGGAATGTAAAAAAAGGTTTTATATGTATTTTTAACTGTAACTGATGGTGTAATGAGTGGAGGTTTAGGACAGGACAGGAGAGTTAGGACAATTTTGTGTAATGTCTAATTTGATATTTACGTCAATCGACACTTATGTTTGTGTGGGTAATGAATAACTAAATAACATACATTAATAGTAGACCAGGATCTGCAAAACTGGTCCGAATAAAACTATACCTCAAAGGCAACGTGCCAACGTAATTAAACCTTCGGGGGTTATTTAGGACTTGTTAAAATTAAAAAAAATTAAATTAAATCGAATTTAGCATTAACAAGCTCCAGTTTTAAATGATTTTTTGACATATATAGACATTGTTACGTTTAGTTTTGACAGAACAAAATCGGATCAAAGAACAAACACATTGAGAAATCATGTTTGCAAGTTTAAAAAAAAAATCTGTCTAAAAGATCTTCAATATAACGACATACTTACATGTCTAAGAAAAACATTACCCTCCTACCGGTCGGGTAAAAATAAAAACAAAAGCACAAGTTTGTGAAAACGGCGTATGCAAATAACGAGCTGTCAAATAAAGTCGGTCATACATCAGAAGCGCAGCTGCGGCGCCATCTGTAGGCGATAAAGCGACCTCAAGTTAAAACAATAACACATTTGGCGGAGATGAAATGTTGCGATTCGACGCACCGTGTCACCTTCACAATGGACACTTCTGTCTAGATTCTCTTGACCCAGAACCGAGCAGTTTTGATCTGTTTCTATATTTCCTTACCTCAAATATTTACCGTACATCTGTTAAGTTGAAAATGTAATTTACTATTTATAACAGTATGAAGTTAGTTTTTAGAGGCCATATTTAACACTGGTTAAAAAAAATTATTACCACGTTTTGATAAAAGACTTTTTCTATTAAATTATAAAATACAAAGCACCATAATCATCATCATCAGCTCAATATACGTCCCCGCCGAGGGGCTCGGAGCCTACCCTGTTATTAGGAGTGACTATGCCATAGTCAACCACGCTGGCCCAATCCGGGTTGGTTGACTTCACACATATCTTTAAATTTATTCACAGATAACGAGTTTGCATCACCGATGTTTTCCTTTACCGTAAGACTGTCGAATAATGTACCTACATATAATACGAAAAACACATTGGTACATGGCGAGATTCGAACCTGGACAATGTCGAGTACCGTCCGATCGGGTCACGCCCTTAACAACTGCGCCAACGACGCTGCAGCATTATATGTTTATGAAGAGACATATTTTCCTGATCAAATTAACTACGTCAGACGTGTGATGATGACTAAGCAAAAAACATTCAATTTATTCACGCAATTAACATTACACAATATTTATAACATTATGATAGCACCATATACTGTAATAATTCAGTTACTCTAACACGCTGCTAAATCAAAGTGTGAGCAGTGACAACCGTTACCCAGCGACTCGTAAACATTTCTTGCTAATGTTAATCAATTTACCGTCTTTTTGTATAAAACTACATCGTATATTGACTGATAGTGAAAATGTTTATATAAATATTATTATATTTACAATAGCAACTTTAAATTACATTTAAAAGTAGCTAGTTTTACGCACTGATTTTCGGTGTACCGAAAATGCACGAATATTGCAGTATAAGTAATGGATACAGTTGCTTTTTGACTCTTGTTATAAACAGTAGATGTTCTAAGGATGACGCTCTTGGATTCCTGACAAGTATAGTGACAAGACCTTTCTAGTTATTATAAATATAGTCCAGTGTAGTTTAAAATCTAATCTATCGTACTAATACAAAAAATTGTCATCACTGCCAACTTACGTTTTTTTTTGTATCTGTTAGTAACAAAATGTATTATAGAAATATAAAATTCAGATTTAAAAGTAAGTAAAAAACATTCCTTGTTGGTTATTTAAAATTCGTTAACATGTCAGTTAACCTATGTTCTATCGCATTAGAAAATATTACGTTTTAAAGAGCAACTACTGTAACTTATTTAAAAGTGTGTCAGTGATTATTTAAAAACAATACACGAACTCTCACTACTGTTTGAGAATACACGAACACTGTCCATAGCTATTTGGAGATTTGAATATGTTATTATAATGAATTATTGATCATTTTTACTTTGGATTGTTCGAGAACCGGCGTAGTAAACTAGCGCGTACCATCTTACCACCATATGATCAATTGGCGTGACCGTGTCAAACGTTTTTTGATTTTAAAAAAAATGTCACCATGAAAGCAACAGTGTAATGAGTTCCGCCTAAATGCATTCCCTTCAACATTCTCGAACGTAGACTAAATGCAACCGTTGACTCTAATAAATTAATCATTTCGCTTTCGTCCCAAAGGGTGTTTCATGTTTTTTTCAATTGTGAAAGCGGACGACGCTTCGCATACGAATCGATTGCGTGATTACAATCGGAAACATCGATGCTTTATCGGGATAGGTTTCGAATCGGAACCGTGCATCGTGAATATTAAGTAACTATGAACAGTTGATACGAAAACTTTAATCTGATGTAATTATTTAAAGTTTGTAACTAGATGTAATTTTAATTAAGCTAAGTCACGATGTATTTGAAAGTCGTATTTTTATTAAAAAGCTGTCTAAAACTAAATACTATAATATAATAGATATAAAGTTCTAATTAAAAATTAAGTCAACTTAGAAAAAAACTTAATGTAGAATAAAGATGTCACTCTTTATTCAACATTAAGTTTTTTTCTCTCTATAGGCAATTGTTAGCAAGAGTTTTCACTGCCGAAATATTTAAATAAAAACATAATTTTTGTGCCGTAAATGTCATTTGAAAAAATGAAACAAAATAAGAGCACCGCGGGCGACGTGGTCACACACATAAGAAAACAGAAATTATGAACCGCTTGTTTAAAGTCTTTAGAAACAGAATATATTTGTATGCTCTCCCACTGTTAAGAAGTAAACAATACAGTCTCCGCTGCTGTAACGAACGTCAGAACTTGGTCAGTCGTCTGTCAGCAGAGATCATTGTTACTAAAATATTATTATAATTATTTATTCCTTGGCTTCTCTACCTATATTTACATTACTAGGAATAACTTATTTGTGTACATATGGAAATTAGATTTGAGTGTCGTTGACTAATGTCGAGAGAGATTTTACATCTATCTATATATATAAAAATGAATTGCTGTTCGTTAGTCTCGCTAAAACTCGAGAACGGCTGAACGGATTTATCTTATCTTGGTATTGGAATGTTCGTGGAGGTCTAGGGAAGGTTTATAAGGTGAGAAAAATTAGAAAAACTCCCGTGAAAGCCTTAAAAATAGCCCTTTTCCATTCCCCTTACAAGCGTATTTTTCCGAGGAGGAAATGTTTTTTTTTTAATTTCCTAGTAAATACAAAAATCTGTTTATTTATTGCCTTTAAGGAGAAACAGAGTTCGCGGAGTGAGATAGTTTATAATAAAAAATGTTGCCTATATGATTTCGTAACACTTCAATATATTTTTTAATAATATAATAAGATGTTTGTAGTGTTATCCAGCGTTACAGTAATGACCGTTATTTATATTTGATTAAATTGAACAAGCGAACAAAAATGGCATGTAGCAGATAATTACAGGATTAGTTGTGCGGTGGAAGTGGACAGTTTAGTTGGGCTTGTTAAAGGCGACCGTCGATCACCTTGATCTAGTAATACTGACGCCCGGCCGCCTGCCGCTTACCAAAATATCCTTTGACAGGAATTAAACTTGGTTATCTATTACTGGTCATACAAAAACATTTTTGACGGCTAACAGATATACTGTGCCGACCCTCCATAGGGAAAAGGGCAGGTTGATGAAAATGAAAAATAATTTATTCCAACTAAAAATACAGTAAAACATATAGTAGTAAGTTTATATTATAATAGTATGATGAAATTTTTTATAGCATCAAACGAATAAGCGGCTATCTGAATTCGCCAATAAAGCGAAGTGACCGCTTGCCATTGTGTTATCTACCGTTTGTACTGGTACGATAGATAAGAGGTTAAACTATACTGTATTCACTGTACTACACTATAATTATAATAATAACACAACATGACCAGCAGCAAGAGGTCTTATCACTATACTCGTTTTCTTTGCATTTTCGCCGCCGGAAATGAGAGCGATAACAATAGACATCCGCATTTATAGATGCGTTGCCTACCTTTCACGAAAGAGGATGCCTTCGAAGAGGGGACGCAAAAGAAAATATATTTTCATATTCCATGCATCTCCTCCGCTAATTCTATTTTCACTTAATAACTTTTTATAAGGTAACCATGAGAAGGAGACAAAAATTTGACCATAGGCAATAATTCTTTGGTAGGTCGTATTGAAACTAATTATAAATAAATTAAGACGCAAATGAATGATATAGAAAAAAGTATTTAAATTTAAATGTTGCTTGTTCGATTAATCATATCACGAGACGTTTAATCATTGTTGTAATGCACGCAAAATGGAATTGTCAACTGACACAAAATAAATATAAAAAGTTTTGCAAAATTCCAACATGGAGATATACGTTAGTATGTTCTCTGTTTACACAAAATTCCTTTTACACAATTTTAGAATTGGATTTAAATTTGAATATAACAATGTATTCACTGATTTTATTAAAAAAAAAATCTTACTAAATACCTTCTTAATTTTTTAAATATAAAATGTACAATTAATTTTAGAAATACAGTCTTAATATGTCGCGTACTAATTAAATAAAAAGTGATTGTGTTATTAGTTAGCAATTGCTTTAATGTTATAGTTAGGTAATACTTCAAGCTGATGAAATTCTCACTCACATTTCATCAGGAACAAGTATGGCCCTATGCCAGTCTATCTAAGGCGTTGCTTATTTCTGTTAACGATTTAGAAAGGAAAATATTAAATAGTCAATGTTAAATATTTTAATAGTAATATAATGCTAATTAATTTTATAAACAGCTATGTATGTTCATTTGTTTTTATTATAACCTCAAATATAATTTGATCTGTGGTATATTTTATCAGACGTATTACCCATAGGTAATATAAAAAGACATTTAAACGATAAAACGATGTATGTGTTATGTAAATGAAGAATCAAACTAGCAAATGGAATTTCTCAGTTCTTTCTATACCCTCAGGCAACAAGCATGAGCTTAGGCATTCCTTTTGTTCTGTTATAGAAATGGTACAATATAATACAGTCGGTACTGACACCGAGTTGCACGTGAGTTAAGCCGTTTTATAAGTAGTATAGTGAAATGGCTCACGAAAGTTTTAATAGTTTAAATGAGCTGATCTATCTCGAAGGGGACATAATTTTGTCATAGTTTGACGAAATAACACATGCATCTTCAGCTTTGCTGGCATGCGTCCGCTTAATATCGCACAAATCCTAAACCAATAAACAAATAGTCTCGATGTAGTTGCTTTAAACTAACATGCACGCTAGGTTCAGAGGTTCTCCGCTCGCCCGTTGCTGGTTGACGTTCCGAGGGCAGCGCGCTCTATGATAAGAATGCGGACCGCACTCGTCGAACCCGCGGACACCCCTGACAATGCGGGGACTAGTATCCTCGATGCTCGTGAAGGAGATGAAGATTCAGGTGATAATGTAGATGGCGCCTTTGTTCCTGATGAGGTGAGTTTGCATGTTTTTTTTGGTATATCTTTTAGGCTAGTTAGATCATCGGTTAGAACGAAAAAGAACATTGGGTTCGTTTTTGATATTTGTATATAAAAGCAACGCATTTAAAGCATCCAAGCTTTTTGTAATTTGAAAATATACGCAGCATGCTCTAGCTTGATTTATTGTTATTCTAATGTATTCATTGTCCAATATTACAAGCATATCTTTACATATTGCAATTATTTTTTTTATTAACCCCGTCACTGTTATATATAATACTTCATATATTATGTTCACGAAATATAAACAGAACGAAAACTTTCAAATTCAAATACGTTCATTAAAATTAACTTAGCAAGACTGTATGGTGAAAAAAGAGCTGGTATGCTCCGCAGCCTTCGCATCCCGACCAATACTTCAGTTTGTATTTCATCATCATCATCAGCTCACTATACGTCCCCACCGAGGGGCTCGGAGCCTACCCTATTATTAGGGGTAACTAGGCCATAGTCAACCACGCTGGCCCAGTGCGTGTTGGTTGACTTCACACATATCTTTGAATTT
>JAODUI010000008.1:3583452-3626509 GCA_027563995.1 Papilio gigon | reverse complement strand
GGGCTCGAAACTAGTCGGTACCGACACCTTACACGTGAGTTAAGCCGTTTTATAAGTAGTATAGTGAAATGTCTCACAAAAGTTTTAATAGTTTAAACAAATTGAATATATCATCAATGTTAACCTGATTAGTTCCTTCATCTGCTACAAACAGTGACGACGCGCAGGGGAACAGCACCCGGCCGGTCACCTGATGCAGTTCGTACGACGCAATGCCCCAGGCCGCCACACGCTGTCGCTCCCACAACAACTGTTCCTCCCGTGACCATTTCCCAGAGCTGACGCCCAGGGCAATATTAGACTCGATCAGTGGCTTCCAATCTAATCTGAGAACAAGTATTTTTGTTTATTTCTACCCAAAGATAAAATAAATATAAAGAGTAACAAAATGAAGTAAAAAGTTCTATATACCAAACATTTACTCATTATCAACCTGTCCTTTACCCTACGGAGACACAGTATGTCTTGTCAGTACTCTTCCATACATCACTGTCAGCCATCACACACTTCCTATGCATATCCTCTTTCACACAATTCATCCACAACTGCATCGGTCATCCTTTACCTTTATAGCCATATTCAATCTCATCACTTTGTTGTTTATATGCTCATCTCTTTCCTTAACATGTCCTAAAAACTTATTAATAGAGTAACTGACCCCGCGAACTCTGTTTCTCCTTAAAGGCAATAAATAAACAGATTTTTGAATTTATTAGGAATTAAAAAATAAGTGTCGCTAAAACTTGAAAACAACTGAACGGATTTCATTTATCTTGGTCTTGGAATGTTCGTGGAGGTCTAGGGAAGGTTTGAAAGGTGAGAAAAATTAGAAAAACTCCCGTGAAAGCCTTAAAAATATCCCTTTTCTATTTCCCAAACAAAAGTTTTTTTTCCGAGGAGGAGATGTTTTTTTTTGTATTTTTTACTAAATTCAAAAATCTGTTTATTTATTGCCTTTAAAGCGAAACAGAGTTCGCGGGGTCAGCTAGTCTTTAATACAGAAATTATGTGGTTCACGGAGTAAAGAGTGACATGACTAAGGACAGAGTTTCGTGGAGTGAAATCTGGTGGGTGGACCCCACATAAGAGATGAATCAAAGTAATCATTGGATAGTCAAGTGTTCGGTTTCATTATCGTTTACATGAATGTATTGTCAAGTGATTAATAACATGGACGGAATTTATTTTGTGCTTTGACAGTTGTTTTTTTTTTTTAATTACTCTACCGATTTGTTTTCTATTTCAAACTTAACCTTAATGTAAATGTTATTAGGGTCCTATATCGTAATAAATAACGAACAAAAGACATGTTAGATGGTAAGTAATTTGCAACTGTGTCGACTACTCCGTTAAACCTCCGAGACTAATTATGGCAAATGTCGTATTGTGATAATTCAGAATGTCAGAACATTCATCTCGGTAACTGCGTCCGTCCGTGACCGTAGTCAATGTCACAATCAAAACATTTCACGCAACAATCGCGAGACATCGCCGCTTACGTTGATTTAATATCGATTGTCGCAATAAACCGGTCGCGCCGGCTGCACCGAGCGGGTGCCTGATATGATGCGGGTGCAGCCAACAAACTCACTTGACCTGTAATACATTAAAGTGGGTCAATTCAACAGGTTTAATCCTTCGACTCTTTGATGACATTCCTTGGAAAACGACTTACAATTTTTATTGACATGTCAATGACATTGTTTTTGACATTGTCGTCTACTAGTGGACCAATAGAATCTACTGCAGCTATCGATTTGATTTTTATTAGATTTGCAATTTTTTTTATTAATAATTTTTATACCTCTACAGCCTCGTCGTCCGTACTCTTTTTTGCTATATTTATACATTCAGTACTGAGTTCCTGAATTAATTTTTTTTAGTATTTATATTTTTGTGCCGATGAAGCGGCAACGTCATTGGGCTTAGATTTACTTATTGGCATTCGATGGATTATATTTTGTTTCAAAGATACAATTATTAACTTCAATAGTAACATTCTAATTTTACGCGGAGTCAGGTACTTATTTTGAAATGATTAATACATCGAAAGAAAATAATTTTATTCAAATCCAATTTGGCATACTCAAAATCGTTAATGCAACCATTAACTACCACTAAGGCGGAGTGTCGTTAAGTTGACCACTTAACGACTCTGAAGGCAGTAAATCATACATTTCACAAAAGCCTAAAGCACAAGGAGCAATGACTTCGTAAAATATTGGTGGTATATTATCATATATCGTTTTCACTCCACTGGCAATAATTTTGATTGTAAAATGTACCATCACTTTGAATTCATTGTCAAACGGTTGCTTAGATGGACACGTCCTTATTTGAAATTTCACACTTGTTTCCGGCTGAATACAAACAGACATAGGATTTATTGTAATCAATTTCTTCGTTAAATTAGAAGCCTCTATTTTCACTGTGGAAGCGTAAATTTTATTAATATTAGTAATAACAAAACAATCGACGCAAACACCATGGACAACTGGGGCGTTACTCATGTCAAATATTGTTGGTGAAATTTCAATTGGATGGGGTAAAATTTCAGCGAACACTTTTGTTGTTTTAGTTTCAATTATTTCATATGTGTCAACATTACGAAATTCCACATCGAAGGTACTCTGTTGATAACCAATGTATTCATATTTATTTAAAAACACTAATATATTTCGTTTGGAATTCATCGGTAAACGTAAAAATGTTAGATCAAATATAAATATATCTAAAGCAACTTCTATGATGTCTTTTAATAATGATGACGTGAAATGATATATACTGTTATTTTCAACCTCATTAACAATTGAAGATTTTTGTATGAAACTTGTATTAATATCGTTGATTGAATCACTTCTGATAGTCTGCATAGTAGCATTGTTTGAGTTGAATGATTCAATATCAGCTAAATCTCCCTTATGTTTCACAATTCTTACATCATATTCATATTCGTCTCTACCTTCAACTGTTAAAATGCCACAAGGATATCCAAACAAAGGATTCAAATGCCAGAAAAAAACTGGGGAAATATTAACTACTTCAGACGCCTTTATACATCGTGCTTTGTTAAATTGCGTTGAAATACTAACGTAGTATTCTGATAAGAATTTTTTATTGCCATCTTTATATTGGACTGTGTAAATCAAACTTGTTGAGAACTCTTCTTTGGTTTGCTTTAAATTAAAAACAAATTTAAAACCTATTGACAAACCAGGATACAATTTAACAGAAGTATAAGGAAACACGTTCGCTTTCTTGAATAGATCAGGATTAGTTAGATTTTTAAATCTTGCAAAAATGTAATGAAAAGATGTATTTTTCAATGAAAACTTTAAAGTCTGCTTCATAGGTGAGTTATTGGAAATAACAATTTCTTTTGGATAACATTCAATCGACTTGAAATTCATTGAATGACACACCGTTGGAGTGGATAAGGCCGAGGCCTCAGTATATCCCGGATGTAGGGAATGAAAACTTAGGTCACTGTAATCGGAATCGATTGAACGACTTTCTTTCTGTTGAACATTATCTCCTTCGTTTTCTTTATTAGCATTAGCTTCTAACACTGTGTCTTCCTCTGCAGTGTCATCAATTCCTGAAAACGACGTATCAATAAGTTCCGTTGTTCTCATCGAAGTTTGTATAGAAGGCAAAGGGCCTTCAATATTTTTTAAACTGTCTGTTTTATGTTGTCTTTGTTGGTGCATCCAATGAGCCTTTTGCCAAACATGGAATGTTCTTATAAGTCTATCGGTTAATTCGAACGGTGTTAGCCTCGTTGTCTCTAAGCAAAGCTTTTGTATGATTAAAAGTTTTCGTACGTTGAACTCTTCGATTTTTCGTTCCCGATAATTTGATACGAAATACAATTTCTTAATAAGACATTTCCATTGGGGTAGTGTTTTGAAATCTATCTGGAATTTAACTTCAATACTTTTAATAAATTTCTCTACGTCTATTTTGTCTTCATTAGTATCACGTATACGAATGCATGTATCCGTTGGTTTCATTTTGTAAAGTAATATTTTTACAAAAATATTACGAGAGATATACGTTTAATAACAAACATTGATTAGAAAAATATACAAATTATTAATGACATGAAATGTCTTTTACAAATTCCATTCCGTTACACGTACATAAAACTCTTACGAAAAATAATTTCGGATAGTAGGTTTTTTCCTATAAACTTCGATACAATATCACAACTACATGAATGCAAAATACAATCCCTAACAACCTACAAGCAACAGATTTTATTTGTTAAATTTATAAATATGAATTTATCTTCATTCAGATCCACGATGGAGGCGATAACGTCCCGTGTCCTACTCAGCATAGCTCTGGCTCTCCTGCCAATCGTGTCGTCGAACCAGGATCACATAGCCAAAGAGAATATACCTCATTCGAGGCAGAAGAGAATACTCTGGATAACGAACGATGGCCGCCTGGCGCTGCCGCCGGGGACCACAATGGCTATCACACCTTCATTATCAATGCCATTCGTTCGTCATCCTCCTAAAGGATTTCTGTCCAACATGACAGTCAGTTTCCCGTTCACAAGTAAGTTGACAATGGAACTCATGATTTGCAACTTTTTTTTTTACATCAGAAGTGGGCAAACGAGCGGCGGGATCGTCAAAGTGATCATCGACGTCCACGGACATCCGCAACATTAGAGGAGCAGATACGTTGCCAGTATTTGAGAAAGAGATACGCTCGCTTTTTTAAAGGAACCTCACAGTAACTATTTGCAAATTCCTGAGTTTTTATTTTAATTAAAAGGTAAGCGAGCATGGGTTACCTAATGTTCAGATCACCGGCCTGTAGGTTTACAACCACAGAGGAATCAGAAGCGTTGGAGGTACTTAAAGAAAGAGGTCGCTTTCTTTTTGAATTTACTGTTGTTGATAGATTATTGAATGAACATTAATGAATTTACAGGTAAACTGACATACGAAGTGGAGTTTAAAAGTCAGTAAATGTATTAAGATTCTACATTCAGTAGATCAGTCGTATAATCAATAAATTATGTAGAGGATTCGATTAATAACTTGTAATGAGTATGTCGTAGTTTTAACAATAACAGTAGTAAATATTAAATTAGTAATTAGTTTAAATTCCTTAAAATGTAGTTGAAATATTACACAAATATTCAATAGTAACAATAGTTAAATAATTTCTTTTAATAATGTTTATTTAAATGAATACCGGAGTTTAGAAATACATAGACCGACAGGTACCGTAGTAACGTTAGATAAATTATAAATTATATTGTCATTATGTAGATTATTGTAAATACAGCGAAGTAAGAATGTCGGTAATTGTGGAATTTCTCTTCCGATTTAGCTAAATGACTCTAAGTAAATGTAGAGTTTAATTTTCAAAATAAACAAAAAAAAACATCTACAAAATTGTAACTTTATTTTTAGTTCTGTACAGATTTTGATATGGGATAGAAGAAGAAAATTCATGATAAATAAAACCAGAAATATAAAATCCCTCGCCATATTGTGGAAAAAAATGGAATTAATTTTGTATACGAAAGAGAGGATTTTTGTATTTTTGGCAAGGCTATAGTATGTTCCTTCCGTTAACTTTATGGTTTGATCGTCTACGGTACTGAAATCCGAAGTAAAGGACATTCCTATTTTACAACGTATTGACGAAAAGACCGTTTATACAAAAAAAAAAAAAACAAAAATACAAACGCACTTTACCCCAAACCTCAGAGGGCTTACTTTCTTTATCATAGTATCATATAATAATATATTTTTTAACATAATTATAGTTGATTTCGATAAATTGGGACTAACGGACAATGAGAACCCATACGGCGATCTGCCACCGATATTTGCTCGCTCTATGGGCGGTGCTGCGGCCTCTGTGATGGCCAACTATATCGGACATTACCTGGACACGAGAAGAGGAAAGCGTTCAGCGCGGGAAGCCATACCACCAGAAGTTGAGACGGCTGTGCTTGACAGATTTCATGGCGGGGAAAGGTAATTTTTTTTTTTTTATTTCAACATTTATTATTTTAAATTTAGAAGGTGTTTTGTAGCATACCAGTGTTTAAAACAATTGAGGAATAAATACCTACTTTGACATTTAAAGTAATCTGACTTATGTACGGGTATTCACGGGCTTACAGATAAAAAATGCAACGCATTCATTATTCACTCGATTCTCTCATTTACAGTTTCGCCTTGTATTGTTATAAATTTAAAATCCATCTCGATGTTTAGATGACAAACAATTTTCGGATTTTGCACAAATTCAAACTTCGCATATACACTATTAATATAATAGAAAATAACTCCAACATTTCGTGTTAGGTCATTTTTGTAGCTGTAAGATATTTAAATGGAAATACCAATTATTATCAAAACAACCAAGTTATATTTCTTAAAGACATAATTTTCTATATATATATATATACAACTTTCACCCTAATACTAATGACGTAAATCAGTACTCGACGCACGTACGCATTACGACTTGCTTTTACTGACGATGGTTTAAATTCCTACAATGCTTCCTCAACTAGTCTACATTACGTAGGTTATTGTAACATTTCATTATATCATTTAGAATTAAATCATATTACGTTGTAATTAAAAACTATTATTGTTATTTTATTATATAGGTTTATGCTTAGCTGTGGGCGACATGTGGCTGATATGATGATGATGATGTTGTGACAATTAAAAAGACTTTGCATCTAATAATAGTGACAAATGTGAATCGATAATGTCAATCATTTTCTATATTTTGTGTCAGCCGTCTTTTATTTTTTTTGGTTGATTTCAGAGCGTTAATGTACGGTATAGCAGAAGATCTGCTGGCTAACTTCGGTCTCTCCGGCAAGGAGTGTCTATTGCGAGCTATCTGCGAGATCCATGCTCATCCGCTCACTAATTTTGGTTTCTTAGGCGAAGTTATGAAGTTATTCTTTAGGTAAGTGATACGACAAGTCAGATCTTTTAAAGTCATTACACAAAGTCTGTGGTTAGAAGTCATATCCAAGATTATAAGTTCAATTTTTGCTACTTCGCGTCTTTTGTTTTTTAGTAAAAAAAACTATTTGATTCGCATTTGTTTCGTGTTAATGTTTGACGTCAAGATGTAATTACATATTTGTATTGTGAATTATAGATAAAAATTAATTCACAATTTCTTTTGTAAAATGTTCAGCCCCAACAAATCGCCGTATTCAAGTCTTCTGGAAGAGTACGTCGAGGCACAGCGCGCGGGCGAGAGCGGCGGCGAATGTTGGCCGTACTACCGTCTTTGTCCCAAGAGCATCTTCCAGCCATCGTCAGCTAACAAATACTCGTAAGTTGTACCAACATATACGACCAATAGGCCAACATGTCACATTAAACATTAACATAGATAAAAATTAAACCCACATTCTCAATAATGAATTCCGTGACGTTCAGTCAATAACCAACCTTGTTATCTTCGCGAGTAGGATCTGAGGTGATTTGCAAATCCGAACATAGTCTTAAAGGTCCTGTCTTAAAGTACAACAGGCTTGTCACAACTCATGTATGCATGAAGGTATATACATGCTTAGATACTTGTCATGTGATTTGAATTTTAAGGTTTTCGAATATATATTCGTTTCTTTAGTGTATAATAACGTTTATATTTTAGGGAAAATGCGGAAGACCTACACAGGCGAGACGAACAAGAACACATCGATAAAAACATCGTAGAATTGAAAGCAATGTAATACGTTTTTTTTTTTATAAAAGGATATTCCAAATGTAGTGCTAGTTTCCAGCCAAAGTCGTTTGAATATTAGTCTATTGGAAATTATCTTGTGTCGATACTTTTTAGATTTCTACTGTAACTTAGTGATTACTGTAAATAAATAAAACTAAAAATACAGATGAAAAGTACAGATATTATTTTATATAATTATCAGCCCTCGTCTGCCCACTGTTGGACATAGGCCTTTCCCAATGCCTTCCACAGTTGGTGTCTAGGAGTGTGGGGCGTCCTCCCTCCAGATGGACCGACGACTTAGTGCGGACGGCAGGAATTCGTTGGATACAGAAAGTGGAGGACCGCATACTGCGGAAGGCATTGGGAAAGGCCTATGTCCAACAGTGGGCAAACAAGGTCTGAAGATGATATATAATTTACAACGTAATTACCATTTAATTTCATAAAAATATGAATTTCGACTTAGAAGTAATTATTGCAAATCTGATACAATATTCAATTATTTCATTAATTATTCATTTATATACTTAGTGCCATTCTATGTAAGATAAATGTAACTTAGAGACAACTTGATTCATTTGTAAATTATTTATTTTAAGTTAGGTAAAGCTGTGTAAATTAAGTTATAAGTAAATTGAAGTACAAGAATTGCTTAGATGGATATTATAAAAACAATAAGTATTTATGGTTATTTATTTATAATTTATTTTATTATATATTAGCTATATTCGTTGATTTTATTTATAGAAATGCGAACGAAAGTCCTACTAGTGATTATCTAGTAATTTTTTTAATACAATAATAATAAAATATTTAATTTGTATCTTCATTTGTTTTATTACAAAGAATTCATAAGAAATCCTGCTCCAAAAAGTTTGCATCTTTATTAAAATATGAGAAATAATCTAAGATTGGTTCCGGCCAGTTAGACTCCTTAGAACACAGACATCCAGACAATCTGAAGATAGGACGAGGTAGATAGCCGATCGATTCCTCTGGCAATCCTTCAGTAATAGACTGGCAAGACAAGATTCAATAATAGATGACATAAAAAATTGAAAAGTGTAGTTAAGAAAAGTAGAACAAGGTCTTTGACAAATCGTTATTTGGCATATAACTAATAATGCATATTTTATATATTCAATGTATGCGCGCGCATTGTCTATCCCATTGAAATTAATTTCAATTGAAACTGAACGCTACGTCGTACTATCCAGATCTCAAATTACTACAACGATATTTCCAACGAAATTTCTGTACTTAATAATTAAATAATAAGTCTAAAATCTGTTTAAGATTTATTTTAAATACAAAAATTTTATAAAAAAAAATTACATAAAAAAGCATTCAAATTCACCGTAATGTCATGTTATGACGTAATTTTCTATTATGTAAATAAAGTATTACTTAATGTTCTAAACAGATGTAAAAATACTAAGGGAAATTATACTTTAAAATATATTTCTTCGACAACTAGAAAACTATGGCACGCCAGACAGACGCACGCATGTTAGCTTTCAAAACCGCCACCAGGGGGCGTGAATCGAAGGTACCGCGAGTTGACAACAATCATCTATTTTTAGATCAAAGCATTGATATGTTTAAGGTAAGCGTGATAGTGTTTGTATAATTATGTGAAGAAATTAAAACGATAATCTGTGATGAATTTAATTTTAGCCGCAACATGTAATGGTCTATTTATTCATGATGAACGCTATGATAGAATCGACAACGAAAACAAAACGAAGCTATTCCGATCAATCTGTACGAGGATATATTACTGAGGTAAGTGATTTCATTTGAAAACATTTCAAATTACTGTAAATTAACTATACTAAAATATATTGTATAACTAATATTGTTAATTTCGTAAATTTGTTCGAACGATAAAAATCTTTAAAATTATTTGTACAAAAGTACTTCATTAATAAATGAATTGGACAATATTTTCTATCGATTATATGTTATTTACATGAGTAAAAGTTTGAAGCATATATTCGTAATAACCTAGGCTTTACTCTAAAACATTATTCTCTGTTTAAATGATTAAAAAACGCGTTAAATATTTCAGAGGACATGTTGGTGGAACGAAGTGTGCAAGGAAGAGTTCCAAACGCTGTTCCGATGTAAATGTCCCTCGTGGTCATACTGCCGAAGTCCCGGCAAATATTACAATGCCGTATGCTCCATGACGGAGACAGGTTACATCTGGGACCAACCTAACTCACAATGGCGTGGTCAATGAACATTATTCAGTATTAAGTTTTCGCCCTCCTCATTGTTAAGTGTCATTTAAAAATTTGTCGCTTATTTCAAACGTATATCGTATATTTGAATAATGCAATGTGCCAAAATTTAACGATTCAGAGACTGATTGAATTCATTAGGAAAATGAAATGAAATTTCGCCTTATATTTTCGTATTTAAGTCAAAAGACGACGGTCTTGTGTTACGTGTGTAATTTTAAGTCGTGAATTTTAAAATTCATTGACCAATTTTGTTGTCTTTATTATGTATTAAATAATTTACCAACATTATGTATTATTATTTCTACCAGCACCAAGGTTAGGTGTTAGCCGGTTCTCAATATTGGAGCCGTTGTTGGCGCATGCGTGGTAACAGTTAGGGATAAAGAACGCAATCAATACGACGGCAGTGCGAACGTTGTCCTAAACGTAGCAGATCACAACAAATGTTCAAAAAAATGTTCATCATATTTCTGTTGTTTTTTACCGTTCACAATGTCTATTGTGAACCGGAGACGGTGAGAGACAATTTAGATTACTTCAGTTACGGGAACAACGAAGATGTTCTCAAAAATTTGGACGTACACGTCGTAAGTATTTTTAATTATAATATAGAAAATATTCTTAGCAGTATATATTTATAGTTCAATTCTAATCAATCTTCTTTTTTAAACGTAATCAATAGAAGCCCCTCTTAAATATGATATTTTGAGACCAAGCTTCTACTTATGTTCTATTGCCAAACGAGAACAGATACGTTACCGCATGGCCTAAATCAAGTAAAGTTATTATTGTATTAATTCAAGTATAACTTTGTATTCGGACAAAATTTCAGCCTAAAGATGAGATCGTCCTCAGACCGCAAGAGGTAAAGGACTGGCCACAACAGTCGCTGAACGTGGGCCAGATCACCGCAGTGTCTATAAATTCATTGGGACAACCTGTTATATTCCATAGAGCCGAAAGAGTTTGGGATGAAAGGTAATCTTATCCGATAAAATGTATCTATTGAGTCTATGGTGTAATTTTATATTGTAATGTTATGGAAATACCTGATGCAGTTATGAGGAGCCGGTAATGAACAACATAGAGAAATATTTAATATTAATTCAATTTCAATTTCAGCACATTCAACGAGTCCAACGTCTATCAGAATCTGGACAAAGGTCCCATTATAGAGGATACGATATTAGTTCTGGACTCACGTACCGGATCGGTACTGCACAGCTGGGGGGCGTATGCCTTCTATATGCCCCATGGACTGACTGTCGACCATCATGACAATGTTTGGGTCACTGACGTCGCGAAACATCAGGTTTTCAAGGTAACTTACTTTCAGATTACTGATGAACTAGTAAGAAAAGATTTCATCATTGGTATACGAAGCTCTATAAAAGACACAGACACATATATAGACCAATTAAATTTTAACAGGTTTGTTTATTCATTAATGAATACTGATGAACGTTCTACATATAGTAGAACGTTCATCAGTATTCATTAATGATTTACTATATGTAGAAGATAATTTAGTAAAAAGTTGGTTATACCAACATTCTAGTAATAACTATTTGCTTTCAGTACACACCAAGTAACCATAAATATCCTAGTCTGACGATAGGAGAAGCGTTCACAGCTGGCTACCCGTACAGACGTCGTGTATTGTTATGCATGCCGACTTCAGTAGCCATAGCAACGACTGGCGAAATCTTCGTCGCCGACGGTTACTGCAATAACCAGATCTTGAAATTCAACGCGGCCGGTACCTTGCTTTTAACAATTCCCGCATTCTCTGACACATTAACACTCAATCTGCCACATAGTGTCACATTACTCGAACGTCTTGATGTCGTGTGCGTCGCTGATAGAGAGAATATGAGAATCGTGTGCCCAAAAGCTGGTCTCAAGAGTTACATTGATATAATGGAACCGGCGACGATCATCGAAGACCCTACGTTAGGACGAGTGTTTGCTGTTGCATCCCATGGTGATATTATATACGCTGTGAACGGACCGACTTCACAGAACATAGCAGTCAGAGGGTTTACCGTGAATGCTGTTTATGGAAATATTTTGGATACTTGGGAACCGGCCACTGTGAGTAGTTTTTTTGTTTTAAACTTTAATATACCAGATTAATAATTCATTTAATAATAATACAATTAACCCATTGCAAAAAAGTTAAAACCGTGCTTCTGACAATGAGAAAGAAATCACAGGTCACACTAAAACGGTCATAGTTTGATTTTTCCATAGACTAAAAAAAAAAAATGGAAAATAAGAGAAATATTTGGTTGAACTGCGACTAACATTGTACGTAATTATAATTTCTACAATTTCATCTTATGATCGTTTCAGGGCTTTACAAATCCACATTCTTTAGCTGTAACGAGGAACGGATCACATTTATACGTCACAGAAATCGGACCGAACAAGATTTGGAAGTTTGAGTTGACCGACGTGTACGACCGAAAGTGAATAACAACGAACGTAGATTAAATTATTAATAAGCTTTATAAAATATAATCGCTTTGTTGCGATGGCGGATTAAATTCGCGATTCAACTAATACTAATAAAATTTCTATAGTTAACAGTAATATGTATGTTAAAAAATACTATAAACGTTTTCACGCTTCAAATTCTATATATGTAAAACATACTACTCATATGCTCTATTTAAATAGTATATCTATACAATTAATAATATACAAAAAGTATTGCAGGTGTCCATGGGCGTCGGTGATCGCTCTTGTGATCCCGCGCTCGTTTGCCCCCCTTATCGTATAAAAAAAAATACTCCATCAGTTTGATGTACTTGAGTTTCTATAACAAAAAACGATAAATTCATGCAAGTTCACGTTTGTTACGGGTAATGGTCTAAATGTATGGGTCTACCTTATCGGGACTTTCCCTGCTGGTAGCTGATGTATACGTAATTAATTCAAGCTATTCTTTCAATTTCTACTCTGTCGAAGTAATCTGTAATACGACAATAGCCTCCTTTAAATACTAACATTATGTTTTTAGCCAAATTAAAAAGTTAAAAGTTAAGTTAAGTTTAACTTGTTCAATAATTCATCAAAAATTACACAACATTCTTTTGTTTAGAATGGTAATGTCTATTGTCTTATTAGACAGCCAGCAACCAAAACACTTAAAAACTTGTTTTTGAACAAATAAAGGCGACGTTCAAAAGCAGTTCAGAAGCCACTTTTTCTACTTATCATATGTACAGTTATTTTTAGCAACGTCGTTTGCATACTTCTTTAAACGCAGTAATTTTTTATTAATAGTGACCCACACCAAGCGTCTGGTTAAAATAATATAAATCTATATTTCAGAATGATTGAAAGAACAGTGTTTCAACCTAATTAAATGCATAATATATCGTCCGGTCAGGTAATATTTAAAAAAAAACGTTTCTCAACATATTTCGAATTTGGAACCGTCAGGAAATCTTTGATACAGTGCTAAATACTGAATTTCCTTCCTCGGCAGTAATTTATTTTTTACTAAGTTGCCATTTACCAACAAAATGTGTTCTACCACCTTCACAGAGCTATATATTAAAACGAAATGAAACATGTAAATAATTGATGACTTCGTATTGGTAATAAAAGAAAAAAAAAACAAGCAGCATTGATTAATAAAAAGTATTATTAAATAAAACTATTATTGTATACTAAACATAATTGTGTTGTAATAAAATTGCTTCTATAATTATGAAATATTGTTCAACTTGTAGCTTTATTTTTAAAACAGTATTGTTAATAGTATTTTAGTATAATAGTGAATGCTTTCCGAATCTAATTCTTATTCTACAAGGACAATGTACTTGTCCGAAATAATCACGCACAGAATATATATGGTCTATGCTATGTCTGAGTGTTTATAGTCATTAAAAACTTTGAGTCTATGGTCTGCAAGATCATTTTTTTTTTAGGTTATGAAAATGAATTGAAAATGTTTAAAAATATGTATGTTTTTATTCGTTAAAATTGTTTTACTATAATCTAAGTATTTTTGTAGAATTAACTTCTGCTTTTTTTAATGTTAACCTACCACAAGCTACTTTCATACGAAACGAAGCATTGAACGTGTCAAATGATTCAAACGTGATTTAGCAGCATTAATATGGACCAAATAAATATTTGGCGATAACTGTTCAAATACGTAGTTAAATCTATTTCTTTATAAGTAGAGTATATTCAAAAAGTATTTATTACAATATATTAAAGGTATAATACGTTGTTTTATTTATCCTAAGAACTTTGACATAATGTTAGTGAGAATGTAAGACAATGGGCTCCATATTTAATTCCCGACCATAAACAATAAGTTATTTTTTTTATAAATGATGTAATTTTAATACATAAATAAGAAATAAAATAATAGAAATTCTTTAAAGGAAAATAAATCCACAGTATTTGACAATAAATATTTAATTGAGTTATAATTACAAATTCACAGATTATATTCATCAATTTATTACGGAATCTGCGACCACCTCTTAACTTTCATATTTTCGTTTCTTCATTACTTTCATGAACAGGACCATGTCTGTAACAAAATGAATAAAAAAAAAAAGTTAAAAAAACAACAAGTATAAATAATTACAAACCAATTGCAATAGACAAGGAAGGTTGCAATGGTAATTTTTTTTCTTTTAATGTGGGTTAAATTTAGTGAAATTGATATAAGTCTCAAAAATTGGTTTTATCCACAATTATTTTATTGAAAAACTAAATATACTATGCTGCCAGTCTCCCTTCAATTATTTGTAGTTTCAGTTTACAAATTGAATAGTATCAAAGTCAGTGCACACCTTCATTTTAAATTAAAATTAAAAATCATAGTAGCATAGTATGTGTTAAATGTAACTAAACTTACTTATAAATATAACCATGACAACAGCAAGCATGAGCCAGAGCCAGCATTTCCAGGCGCTGCGGCTGTGAACCTGCAGCCGTTCCGATTCCACCTTCAGTGACACCAAGTTGCGATCGGTCAGGTCCGATGACTTCTTCAACGCCTGTAATTACATCTTGTTTCAAACCAAACCTACTTTATATTACAAAGGTTATTTACAAAGATATTTAGATTGTCTAGGACAAATACTTTTTTGTCATAGACTACTATCAAAAAAAAAACTTTCACAAAAGACACCATAATGGCCACACCATAGCTCTGATTCCATGATGCATATTAAAAAAAATATATTTCTAAATATTTCATTAAATTTTAAAATTATAATGTGAGATGTAATGGAGACCTATGTCCAATAATGGACAGATATGCGCCAGTGTTAATTATAACAGTCAATAGGAATGCATGTCAAATAATTAAACAAATTTACTTACCTCAGTATCACCTTTAATAATAGTGCTGGCAATTTGAGATTGTTCCTTCAAGCTTTTGGTAAGCATCACCATATTTTCTGCAACCTTCTCTTGCATATTCTGGTGATATTTCAGCAGTGAGTCAATATCTTCTTGGCTTGTACTGTTGCTGGTGAAATTTGGTGCTTTAATTATATTTCTTTTGCGTAATGTATCATCGCTATCTTCTGCAAATATATTATGAGATATAATCAATAAATATCCATGACATTTTTTTTAGTGTTATATGTTAAAAGGAACATTGAGGAAAGTGTAAACTTTTATTGTCCATGACAAAGGCCTACTTTCAGCCAGTACACAATTGTATTCAAAAGGTTTTACAGTGAAAAAGGATTATGGCAACATTGAAAAGCCTGGCCATATTCAAATTAATGACTGTACAAAAAAAATTGTATTTAAAAGCTAGATATTTGACTTAATTTTCATCTTATGTCTTTTATTTGTATTAACTGTTCAATGCCTTACCTAAACCAAACAATTCTGATCGTAATTCAACTCCATACTTAGCAACTGTCTTTTGATGTATTTCTTGAGCTGCAGCATCTGTGGTCAGTGTTGCAGCACCATGCGATAATAGCTGGACAGCTTCTAACTGTGAAATTGTTAAACTTCGTTTAAAGAAGCTAGTTTAAAGACATATTGGGATGCACTAGTCCTGGTATGAGAATTTAAACCTATTTTTCAACATACTTATAAGATATAAATTAAGTTATATATATTTGTAATCTATTGTTTCTATATTTACTTGTACATATTTTACATACCTTCTCTATAGGACTATTTAAATTCGTAGTTTGAATAAGTCCTTTCAAAAATGTTGCACGTTTCGAATATTCGGCAATTAAATCCTTTGATATTTTTCTGTACAATAAAAATGTTACAAGAAATTTAATGTATTGTTTTAATAAATTTTATAGTATTGTATCAACAATTTTCAATATAAGTGAATATTACGCTGTAGTAAAAAGATATTATTATGGACTTTTTATAAAATAAAACTCACTCAGGTCCAGTTTTTAACTCAGTTATCATTTCACCCAAGGCCTCCACGTATCGTTTTAGTCTCCAGTTTCCGTCCACAGGCTCTTGTTTGGCAATTAATTCACATTTATTAAGCAACAGCCGTACGTTCATTTCTTCTTTACCTATTTTAGGTACCGTACCCGTCCTCATTTTCATGTCGACCTCTTATATATGTTTAATGTAATAATTACATGTAAGTATAATTGTCTTTGTAATACTTTTAGGCAAATAATTCTCAACAATGTTTTAAAAAATTGCAAATATCCCCACTATAGCCGGCCACCTCCGACAAAAAATTTCAAATGTCATTTGCTAAGGTGACGTTGACCATAGATTATAGTAACTTAATTTGTTAGATAAAATTTTCTTACTTCTATTGTCAATCGCCCTTTTTAGTGTGATATGATTTAACTAATTTGTAATATTTTTGATTAAATTTTTTTTGGAGTTTTCAATTTTAGAATAATAATTGTAGGTCAAGTACCGCGTATTCAACCTTATGATATAAAAAAGGCCATAGAAAAATTTCTCGATAACATGACAACGTACAATTAAACGGGATGCCAGAACTGATGCAACACTGGATAGATGGATGGATGGATCTCTTGGATATGAAATGATACAGGTTTTGTTTTATATAAAAACTTACACTAAGATGTAAATAAAACTCTATTAAATATAGAAATATTGTTAAACCTTGCAACTGTTTATTAGATTGAAAAAGAATACTTAATTATAGTACAAAAATTATGATTTAGGTGGTTGCTTCTTGGCGGCCTCTGCCTCAGCCTCACTCTTCTCAAACTCAGCAATGAGTTTCTCCACTTCTGTACTCGTCAAGATTCTGATTATAGTTTTGTTATCCTTTCTTGTTAAAGTTGCCATCTCAACTGTAAAAAAACAAAATAATATAAAAATAAAATATTTTCCCTCCAAATACCTCATTATTGCATTTCTTTATTTATTTTTAAATGAAATATTTACCTTTCTCTGGTGTAAGTTTGGTCATATCAAGAGTTTTACTCAGAACCTTGATTGCTAATGCCTGAGCTTCAGCCAAAGTAGTTTCATTCTCCTTGTATTCCTGTTTGAGACTGGAAACTGCAGCCTAGAATAATTCTATTCATTAAATTTCAACATATTTTTTTTTATTTACAAGTCATTAAGACAAACAAATCATGTGACCTGTCTATATATTGACAGAATTATTTTCAATCAAAGTATTTAACTTACAGCACTATTATTGCCAATACATGTGGCTTTCCATCCTCCATAGTTACCACTGGGATCGGACTGATATAATTGGTAGCCGTAGTGTTTATCCCAACCCATATACAAAATGGAAACACCAAATGGACGCTTACCTAAAAGAATTATATTAAAATGTTATTAATGAAACACAAAAATGTTTGTTAAACCTTCTTATTAAACATTGGTTTCTGTCAGATAGATAGGTATGTTGTACTTAATACATTGACCTCAACATTGTACAGAGTTTTGTCTTTGGAAAAAAATCAAAAATTTCTCAATAATAATGTAATGAAAAAAAGTTAATACTTACCTCCATATTGAGTGTATGCTTGTTTTACGTCACAAAGCCAAGATACAAGTTGTTCACATGGAATTGACTCTCCGTACTGCAACAGATACCTTTGAGCGATGAGGCGTAACTCATTGGTCAGGACATTGGCGTCAGATGTAATCCCGGCGACTGAACAAACCATGTCGTCGTTCAGTTTGTAGATTTTCTCAGAGAAAAACACTTCATCAAGCAGTTTGTTAGTATTTCTACGTTCAGCCGCTAGTAATATGCCGTCTGTGGCCAGAATGCCAAGGGATGTTCCGGCATGACTGATAGCTTCCATCGCATATTCGACTTGATACAGCCGTCCTGAATAAAGTAGCCAGGATTAAGAAAAATTCAGATAAAATTATACCTTTTCTCATTAATTAGTAAGAATAATATTACTTACCTTCAGGTGAAAATATTGTTGTGCGAGTATCATAACGGCGAGCCTAAAAAAAACAGAAAAAGCGATGTATCAAACAAGAATGACCAAGCAAGATATTGCTAACCTTATTGTGTACAAAATATTTTCAATTTTCATTACAAATTATCGGTTTTAACATTAAACTCTTACCATTTTTGATGATTATCACAAATATTTAAATAGATGTATAACGAAAGATATTTTAGCGAAATTTAATAACAGTTCAAAAACGACTTCGCCGGATGACAGAGAGATGACAGCAAACTTTTCATTTTGATGGTTTGTATATAGACTATGTATAAACTAGGAGTGAGGCGTATTTACTAGAACCGATATTAATAACAGGTATCCGAAGAGAACAGATGATGCTGCTCTTGCGATGTTATTATACCTGTATACCTATTTAAAAATATCGTTTATCATTCACTGTGAACACTGACATCACTGCAATTCACGATGGTCACAGAACAACCTGTTACTGAGATACAACGGCGGATCCAGGAAGGGGGGTCGTGGGTGCCATGTGTCGCTTGCCATCAATTTTGCATTTGCATTTGAAAGTTATAATTGAATTTATTTTTACTGTAACTTTAAAGTAATAGTTCTTGTCCGGATGTTTATATCACCATTTATTGCATTGGTTACAAAATACTCATTGTAAGTTCAACTTTAAACAATAAGGTTAAAGATGATATTTGTTTGAAACCAGATTGACAGCTTCAATCTTGGTTTTTGTCGATTTTTTTTTGTTCATTTTTGAAATCATCTTTAAAGTGAGAACTTTAAAGCAAAAACTGATTTATACTTTTTATTTTTCAAATGCGAATATAAATATTTTAGTGTTGTTTTGATCTCTATCAGTTCTAATTTTTACATATTTCGATGTTCCTTTCTAATGGCCCGTGGTTGAAAAAATAACACTTGTTATTTAATAACAGAAAGTTGTATCTGCTATTTTTTAATAAAGTAACAGTAATAACAGATATTATGTTTGTCCTGTTATAACCCACCTCTAGTATAAACCACCATAGACTAAAAAGGGACCATTATAAATTCATGTTTTCTTTTTACAGCTTATTTTTGTTTTCGTTAAAAATGCGTCATTAGGAAGTTAGTATACAGCAAGTACAATACGTCATCCTTGTAAAAGAATTAAGAAAGAAATTAAGCTTCAACTTAATCAAAATTCGAAAAACTCCCAATAACGGAAATAAAAAACAGTTGTTAATTAAATTGCCGCACATTCAAACGTCGTAACTGTTTCGTCGAAATGAATATAAATCCATGGTTACTTTTAAACGAATTCAGCTTTATACGATTCGTGCCCTCTTCACCACGTGAGTTACATCAGCTTAAAAGTTGTTTATTTACAGAATTTAGCTATTAAAGTTAACAGTTTATTTTTACGTTTTTGCAACAATTTTTATTTTTCTTAGAAATCAAGAAAAGACCAAATGTTATAAAAAGAAGCTTTATTAAAAATCATTCGCATCACACGTATTAGGTCACTTAATCTACTTAATATTATTATGCCACAATAACAATACCAGTAACAAATAAAAAAATATCCGTAAAACACAAACTAAAAATTCCATCATATGCCGTCCAACCTGCTGCAGCAACCTCAATACGTACAAGCACATTGCAAAATTTTTATTTGCATCGTAATTATAAATTACGAATAAAAATTTAAATAATCGTACACCGCCAATCATAAGCAATAAATCCTATTAATGTAATTTAACCTAAAAGAAAATTTAGACGCGTCTAAATAATTTTTAAATATACTTAAAGTTTAAACAGAAAAACTAACATTTACGCATTGCTGTGGCCATCAGTGGAGCCGTCAATGTCTTGCAGTCACATAACCTTTCTTGAAGTAGCAACTAGGTTGACAATAGGTTGTACAATAGTATAAAGTAAAATCATAACAACGAAAACCATTAGAGCAGTGGACAGGCCAGGTTGGCTCGCACTAAAGTAGTCCATGTTGAAACCAATTGCCATCGTGATAAGGCCCATTGATATCGCGAATAAGCCGACAGCAACATGCAGTATCTTCACCGGCCCAGTCTTGATCATTAGGCGTACTTTGGATGAGAAGAGAGCAACGATACCGGTGATAAAACTTATCAGCGAGAATGCTAACGCTACCACACCTGAAAACAAGAAAATTATTGATATAAATAGATTGAAGTACTCAAGCAATCAAATGTTCTTTATCTAATTTATTTTTTTAATGTTCTGTGTGTATTTTATATTTATTTTAAGCAACGTAAAAAAAATGATCTGTTTTCAATTAACCGTGTCACAATACGCAAATATACTTGATCGAAAATATTGTTTTTAAAATAATTTACCACTGAATAAAAGCATACATTCAGATTTCTTATTGTCTTTGGAAAACAACGATAACAATGCTAATTATTGGCAACATTGTCATTGACATTTCTCATGTCACTTGTCAAACATTGACTTTTATTAAAAGTGACTTAATGACGTTAGAAATTTTTTATTTTCGTTAGTATCCCTTACCGCAGATTCCATGAGGCGTGTTGATCTGCATGTCCACCTCGGCCAAGCCGAGGAAAGTTCCCGCTATGACAAATATGGAGCCGATCAATTGGAGACATCCGTGCACGACTCTCTTACTGTCCATAGACAATTGTCCGGACCACGCGTTATGCCTGTGTAGAGTTAGTACTGCTTCCACCAAAAATAATTGATACTGCAACAAGTCGATATTATTAGAGTTCTAAATTTTAAAAAGAAAAAAGTATTCAAACAAAGAACAATAGAGAAACAACTCTCTAAGCAGTTATTATTAACCAACATCCGTAAGAACACCAAGATTTTCTAGTTCAGTAGAGGTTCTTTTGGTTAAGGAGTTTTGTGCACTAAAGCATTTGAACAAGAATTCAAAAGTTCATACTAAACTAGCGCGTACCATGTTTCGACCACATAAGATGGTGTGGTCAAACGCTGGTTTATTCTTAGCCAAAAAACTATATAAGTAGATACTTATATCATGAATCATCAACAATGTGTAAATAACTGATAAGGGATTTGTAAGAGGTGTAAGATAAATTGAATACTGTATACATGGCTTAAGAGCACCACTGGCCTAGGGATTAAGTATTTGACTTGTAATCTGCGAATCCTAGGTTCAATCCTTGCCGTATTACCAACGAGTTTGATTTTCGGATTTCATATGTACATTTATTCGACAATTTTACGGTGGAGGAAAATATCGTGATGCAACCAGCATATATTTAAAAATATGTGTAGTCAACCCGCAGTGAGCCAGCGTGGTTGACTATGGCCTAGTCACCTCTAACACTCGTATAGAGTAGGAGATGCCCCTCGATTGTGACGTAAAGTGAGCTCTGTGATGATACATGGCCAGATTGACATAGGTTCAAATAAACAGTTAAATAAAAAAAAAGGTTATAATATGCACTACAGAGAGAACAGAATACGAATTTATTTAGTATCGGTTGTTAAACGAATCAATACGTACGCCGGTTCCAGCAAAGATGATGTGCAACTGAAGGTTACTGATAGATCCGTTGGGCGAAGACGTCAGAGCGAAATGCCACACACTAAACACGACTATCGCAATCTGCATGTGGTGTAGTAAATTAAACAATTGACATATAGCTTGCCACGCAGAGTTCCACGAGGAACTATACATCTCCCCGCTCTCAGCATCGTATGCAGCGGGAGCTCTCGTCAGTTCCGCCTGGTACGGGACGTGTTCTCGAACTTCGAACATTTCCACCTTCTCAATCGACTGCCGGCTCGTGCTAGGTCGATCCATCTTTGACCTCTTGGTGACGTTGTATGTCCCCCGGTACTTGAACAGTTTTCGTCGGCGGACACGGTCGCATAGAATACTATCTACACACTGACTAAACGTTCGAGACGGTACAATTTCTTTTAAGATAGCGTTACTCTTGTTTCCGATAATGTATAGAATCCGAGTCTCGTCCGAGCTCTCGTCAGAATTGACAGCTTGGAGATTGGAAACTTGCGTAACTATCTGATACCGGGAGACGATAGTGTGTATGTTTGCTAGATTACATTTATCAGTGTCATTCTTTTGGGAAAATGTTGAAATCCGCTTCTGAAGGAGTGTGAAAAATTCTTGTTCGACGTCGCGACCTACATATCTTTGAACCGCGTTGAAGGTGAAATGCATGTGAAATGTGTCTGAGTGTAGATTTGATATGTAAAAAAAAATATATTAAGTAATACAGTATAATATAGAATAGTGAAAATACGAAAAAAAAAACAATCTTAATTAAATTAATTGTTGGAGACTTCCTGGTTACTTATTTAGTTTAGCCATCGCACAATAGATGGCGTTGTATACAGTATTAGACTAAGTAAAATATTTACTGTAAACAGTCAATTTAGATATCGATGAAAAAGTGTATACAATGTTATACGTGCTTGAAATTATTTTTGCTTTTAACTCAAGTATTTAACCATGTAACAAGATTTATTATTTTTTTTGAGCGCTAGATGGCGTTACGATGTAAAATGAAAAAGCTAGTGTATTCGATACTCCTATAGTAAATCCCTGGAAATACCTCCTCAAACACTTATAGCTACTAAAAACAAGTGCCGTGTATGTTAAAATATATTAGTATACATATAAATGAATAATGTAAATTTTCATGGTTTCGTATTATTTATTTGTGTTGTCGCGTAAGCTTGTAACAATTAAAGAGACGAGGCCGGTAACTTCGGTCAGGCAGCGGCATCTTTAATATAAATTAATAAGGTAGTTAATATATCCCTACGTAAGGGTCTTTGAGGTCGAATGAACATTTTTCTACTTAACTTTCAAGTCAACGTGTACACGATTAACAATAATACAAGTAATTTTCGGAAAACTGATATCTTAGGAAGGTAGACAGTTTATTCTAAATGGTTGTGAACATATTGTATGATTCCATTATTCATCAGAACCTAAATTCAGATTAATGTAAATACAGACAATGTGTTATCTATATATATAAAAATGAAATGCTCTTCGTTAGTCGCGCTAAAACTCGAGAACGGCTGAACGGATTTATCTTATCTTGGTATTGGAATTCGTTCGTGGAGGTCTAGGGAAGGTTTAAAGGTGAGAAAAAATAGAAAAACTCCCGTGAAAGCCTTTTCCATTACCTATACAAACGTATTTATTCCGAGGAGGAAATGTTTTTTTTGTATAGCCTAATAAATTCAAAAATCTGTTTATTTATTGCCTTTAAAACGAAACAGAGTTCGCGGGGTCAGCTAGTTTATAATTGGTCGAAATTAGAACGTAATTCAAAATCTATTTTGATTAAAAAATAACTGACCACTTTTTTAACTGTTGTTTTATCGTTCATTTGTTGAAGTAATTTCTTACAAGAAAAGTACAAAGCTTTTACTAACTATAAAGATTATTTCCGCATTCAGCCGCGTTGAATGGTCTTCGGATGTATGTCCAAACCAGTAAGACTTAGGGTCCTTCAAGACGCGAGCGTCTTTCTCAATGACCGGCAACGAATCTATGGTTCCTGTACTATTGCGGATGTTTATAGGCGTGAATGATCACCTTATGATATTGCCGCTCGCGTGCCGTCTTCGCTTATAAAAAAAAAAAGTAGTCTTGAGGCTAAAGTAACACATTGTTCAATGATGTATCAAATTGACGGGTCATCATTTAAAGAAGCTTGACATGTGTTACTGTTCTTATTAGTAGATTATTATTTGATAACACGATAAACACTATAATTATCTTGTTAAAGGTAAAAAAAGAACAGGGGATTGTTGTGTTACACAGTGTTTTACGGATCCAAGATGGTTTACACAAGGGCGATATAGTAGAGCAGTAGGATAGTGTGGTACTGCTGTTGTTCTATCTCGGAGTATCAGTTCGAACAATAGCAGTACTGTTCTGTCTCATTGTGTACGTAACATTAGACTTGGCGAGTGGAGATGATTACAAATCGATTGTCGGCATCGGGACCGTGTATCGATTATGGCCGATTATTGATTCTGATTTATAGCGCCATCGATACGTCCATCATCGAGTGATTTAATAATGTTATAGTTTATCGAACAGTGAAAGTCGATTACCCAGTGATGTACAACACAATTTGTTTTTATTTATTCTAACCGATCATAAAACATGGATACGGAAAGTGGAGAACCGCATACTTTGGAAGGCATTGGGAAAGGCCTATGTCTAACAGTGGGCAGACAGGGGCTGTTGATGATGATGATGATGATTATAAAACTGTTTCTCAATAATTTTAATATCTATTTTTCAATACATTCAATTGGGTCATACAAGAAGTATTTACTGAATTAAAAATATTATTAACTTAAGTGTGTTTTGATAGAATTGAAAGTTCATTTTACTTATAATGTTAAGATGGATGTTTGTTAATTAATACGTATGTTTTAAACTACTTAAAATATCTGTATTAAACAGGTCATAAAGATAATTTATTACTAAGTTTAGCCTAGGTCGTATTTAAGTTTTATTTATACACAATATTCCTTGATCTACCACACACATATTACATATATCAACTATGTTTTCACAAGGAAAAGTCCTGTGTAAAAAGATGTATATACATTCTATTGATACATATTAAAATTTGACTATTTTTATTAAATTCAAATCTAACAAAAGCTGATGATAATTATATTAAAATTTTGTTAATAAATTAATTTGTGTAACATCTCTTGTAGTTCTCTGAGTAGTGAAGCCAGCGCACGCCTAACGTCTCTCGTCTCCTTATTCCCATGGCTTTTATAAATGAAGGGCCGCCGACGGCCGATGGTTGAGATTACTATCATTACGTTTATCGTTGCCCCACGAGCGCATGCGCGGTGATAACTTCTTACTACGGAAGTTGTTCCGATGTTATTTAATGTGTAGCAATTATTATGAACACATTACTATGTCAAATATATTCTGTTATATGAGAAAAGAATGGACAACATGTTAATAAATCGAACAAGTCGCGACGCGTAGTCGGAAAAAGAAGATTTCATTTCGCCAGATTAAAAATGTATGACATCTTCTGGCACGCACAGCCGCATTGTGAAATGGTCTGTCCTCGATGGTATTTCCAAACCAGTACGACTTAGGCTCCTTCAAGAAGCGAGCGTTTCTCTATTCACAAAGGCAATCTGGTCTCCTAGTGTTGCGGAAGTTCATGGGCGTCAACGACCTCCTTTGTGACCCAACTGCTCGTTTGTCTCAATCTCTTGTGAAAAAAAAAATGAACCGGACCACCCATACACGGGCCACTTTCATTTTTTAAAAATCGAACATTTTACTTTAATCATAATAAAATGGCTATCTTTTTTCGTTTTGTTTCTCATAAAGCAAAATCAATTTAGGTTGTTAGGTTATTAATATGGCATTTGGGCTGTGGTTTTAATATCTTAATAAGAAAGCAATAGGTGGCTGTTGGTGGGCCGGGATTATAGCAGATTGTGTGGTCCGTTCAGTTCGCGAGCTGGACGGCGGAAGTCGATAAATCTGAGTCTAGCAAGAAGCGAACTCTAGACTACTACGTAGGAAAATGTGTAGTTCCTTTTATTTACATAATTGCAACTTTTATTGCAATAACCGTTTTTATATATGATTCGATACAGGTTCTTCATCACAGGATGTTTATGTTAATTAGAATGAACGTAAATATTTTTAAAATTACCGCCATCTATTGTGCAAATTTAGAAACGTAGTGTTTCCTTAATGTTTTAAATGCCATTTTTTTTTGGGTATATATCACTTGACATTGTACTTATTTTATATATGGTAGATACGTGACATTGTATATGAAAAGAATTTTATAGTTTGATTTTCATCAAGAGTGTAGCGTATCGAATGTATAAGTATAACAACAAAGGATACCTCGGGAACGAAAAGCGGTTTTTGACGAGGAAATGCACTTGTCTCCACTTTCAAATTACCCGCAATAAATCACGTGACGTCGCATCGACGTAATAACACCGAAGAGAATTATAGGAGATTCAATAAATTGAGACAGATTACTATCGCAAATCTGAAAATAATCAATATGGTAGACTCAGTGATTTCCAAGGAAGGAAACAGTGTAAACAGCCAACGTTGAACTTGGATGATAAACAATTTATTTTTATAAAATTCTATTAACTTTAAACGTCCACAGCGTTTTTCACTTATTTTTTATTACACGTGTTTCCTGATAGACTTTAAAGAGATTTGTCTGTTGAACAAAAAATGTTGATTAGCAAAGGAAGCGTTCCACATATTTTTAATATCAGCAGATTTTTGTTAATTCACTAACTTCTTTTACCACTCTCTCTCTAGGCTTGTGCTTGGTTTACATTGGTCGAATGACAGGAATCGAACTCTGGACCGAGTGTTCAGAAATCCGTACCTTTAACCAATAGACTATTGACGCTTATTACATTTCTTGTTTTTACTAAAATCATTTATTGCACATTTATATTGATGATACCGCAGTGCAGCAATGTGCTGCGGGAGACCTGCCCATTGTACTTTGTATGACGTACATACGTCAGTTGAGATCGCACGCCGGAGAAGCGATGCACGGAGACAGACATCAATAGACGCGGACTGTGTTGATTTTGAACTATGTTAAGTAATTAATATTTTGTTATCAAGTGAGGTTTTGTTAAAGTTTCTTAAATTGCCAGTACGTTGCGGTAAGTGTAGAAATGTGAACTTGGTTTTAATATATTTATTTTACGTAGTAAGCAATTTTTGATGATAATTCCATTATATTAGTGTGCAAGTTATAGATACAATTATTAAAAATAATTCTATGTTAAATATGGTTTATTTTTAAATATATTTATCAATTAAATTTAATGATACATAGGTACTACGTTAAATTTGAATAAACTTTTTTTATCGGACATTATTAAGAGTTTAACACTATACTTAACTAACTTGAAACCTTACTTAGTTCTTAGACTATTAAAACTTTCGTGAGACATTTCACTATACTAATAAAACGGCTTAACTCACGTGTCGGTACCGACTAGTTTGGAGCCCATCGGGAGCTCTTCTTCAGGGTGAGTAGGATTGGTACTATAGCGCATTCTCGGCCCGTCGCTCAGTGAGATTTACACGTGAGTTAAGCCGTTTTATCAGTAATATACTTAATTAGTTCTATATAAAGTTAAATATGTTAATTGAGATCTCCGGACCTAGTGTTATGATTTTATTTCCTTTGTTAATTATCGTTAAAGTTATCAAAACGATATCGTGATTAGGGAAGAAATTACAATAATTTCGTGTCTAATGATAATAACAGCCAACTATGCGTTTGCATAGCGGCTTGTTTCCATGCTGATATAGTATGCGCGATGCGTGCCACGTGCATGATAACAGGTTGTTCTGTTTACACCTACGACACATTGGCGACGGGAAGCGATTCTATAAATAAATACTAATAATAATAAATAAACATGAATCAGTATTTGTCCGTTAGATGGCGTAAGTTGAGATTTTAGATATTAATTTTGACAGTGTCGAACCATTGATAAGTTCATTTTTACCTACGTCAGTATAGATATTATATTATATAAATATTTTCACTTGTTTAAGTTTTTTTTGTAAGAAAATGGCGGTAATGGTTACATTCTTAATTAACTTAGGTAAGATTATTCAGACAATGTATGTAATAAAGGTAATATAATGAAATGATACGATATATTAATGATACTTGGTATGTTGAGAATTTGGTGAAAATAATTTATTTATCTATTTTTACTTTATCGTTCATCAGACAAATATACCTTTTTCTTCTGAGAGTTCTAGTTTCTAGTTGAATGTTCTTTTTTTTTACCAATGTGTTAACGGGTAACATTGATAATATTTGGCTATCCTGTGTGTAGTATTGTTCTGAGTTAGAGGCCAAAGAGTAAATTTAAATCTTCGAATCCGCTTGCCGTACTGCCGAGCACACATGTTTAGCATTGCGAATACTGTATACGTTAAATTTTACGATATTTTACAAGCAGATGTTGTAAACATATTTCAAGTCGGAAACGCCTGTCACTCTTGTCTGAAATATATCTAATAGGTAGATATTAGAGTTAACACAATTGTTATAAGTAACTTGTTACTAAACTTAGGTGATGTCAAGTCAAGATGTCAAGCCATCTTACAGCTAAGTAACGTTTTTTTTATATAAGACAAGAGATAAAGGAGCGGAGTAAATAAAGGAACGTCGAAGTCTATAGACATCCGCAACACTAGAAGTGCAGATGCGTTGCCGGCCTTTGAGAAAGAAGAACGATCGCTTCATGAACAAGTCATTCTGATTGATATATTAAGTCAATTATTACTAAAGCAATTATTTGCACAAGCCAAATACCTAAGATAATTAATTAGCCTTAAAAATCGTGTCCTAAACATATTAAAAACAAATTATTACTCCATCTAGTAAGAGTCCGGCTAAATCGTATAAACGTAATAAATCAACATTCCTAGCTGTTATAAGACATTAATGACTGCATGGGCATGTTGAGGGAGCGTAAGTAATGCGTTGGCTGTGCCAGGAAGAGAACCCGACACCGGGGCTAATGGCGGGGCGCGGACGCACCAGACGTTGTCGTACGCACTTGCCGCGACAGTTTGCGACTCCGGCATTGTGTTACACCCTACACGTTCATAACTTTCGCTTCGAATAACTGAGATAGTTCACTTTTAGTTTAGAATCTATTAATAGGATAGACTATCTTTGTTCAAAGTTGCCATCTTCTAACACACAATAACCATGTTGAACTTTTCGCTGCTGAAACTATTATGATAAACGAAAGCTCACAATGACCGGCCAGGTATCTGTGATACCTCTAATATTGCTGATCTTTAAAAATGTTTATTCGCATCAAGGTTAGATCATCTTTGTGAAGGCAAAAGTTTGCCCTCTTCTAAAATAAAATAGTTGGTACGGTCCATTACTCATATAAGTCATATAGGCTTTATGCTATATATCATTTCGATATAAAACCTAAGGGTTGAGTTAATTGGAAAGACTGTTAGTGAAAATTGTATGTTAGAAGCTCGGGATCAGTTTTGGTAATAAAATATACAAGGTAATAACGCTACCGCATAGTAAGAGTTTAATCGAGCGATGTGGCCGGTCGTGTGAGCGAGCGGCCGCGGCGGGGACGCCGCCTCCACCACTCAATGTTGTGATCATTTTAGACAACAGTGATTCATATAGAGTTGACACAATATATATTTGTGTTGATATTTTTAATTGAACAATGAGTGTAAATTATTATCTATTTACGTAATTTTTGTATGATCGTGCAACTTGTGAACAAATAAAAACAATTTGAATTATCCTATTGTTTGAAGTTTTAAATGACGTATTATAATTTTTCGGTGACATAATTTTAAAATCCTGTAACATAACCTAAAACTGTTAAGCATAGACAAATGAATGTTTTTTAAAAGTTATGATTTCCAAAATATTTCTTATTTAAGTTTCACGAAATAACTGTAAAAATACATCTTGTACCATAGCGACTAAGGTCAGGGTTTGTGCTGGTATTGAAAATTGTAACGAGCTTTAGTAAGTTACAGCTCTATATAAGAACGTATCAACAATATGATTGCACCATCGCCGCCAACAAATTAATGTTGGACACGCTGTAAAATTTAATTTTATTTACATATCGATAGTATAGCCGAGTGAATTTCGGTCCTGGGCAATGGACGCGCGTCAGTATACCACTTCAACGGGGAACAATTTGATTTGATTAATGTAAAAATTTTAACATTCAACACGTTCGCTGCGGCACCAATTTTTGCGTACTATCCGTTCCTGCGGTACGAGGTGTTATAGACCCGCCTCGAGACTAGACGTTAGTGCGACACGCGGTTCATTAGACCCCAACTCCTTTAACAAAGTTAAGCCCTTCGCACCACAGAGAAGTACACGATTTTCCTTGCTGCACCACAAGGAAGTTGCATTAGGGATGATTTAGACCTCGTTTTGCAGCGATGTTTAATTTACTCTAAGAAAATTACTCAGTACAAATTCATTGTTTTTGTTAAGGTCTTATGGTAAGTTTTTTCTTAGGTCATTTTCTGTTTTGTTTGATTTTAATATCAATAAAATGTACCATATTTAATATTTACGATTAATGAAAGTGTTAAGATTGTTTAATTTGTTAATTATTATTGTAAAGATGAAAGAATAAAATAGGAATTAAAAAAATTAACTGTTTGTGCACGATCTTAAATTATTTTTTAGATTAGAAAACAAAATCAACTTCACATTTCTCGAATAGTAAAAAGTATTTAATTTTTTTTAAAATGTGGCATGATTTAAATAACAAATGAAGTCAAATCGATAAGTAAATGCTTCTACCGTAGTCACAGTTATTTGTTACGAAGTGAGAAAAAAGATCAACCATTCTATGATAGTAAAAATAATAGTATAAAATATTCCAGAGAAAATGTATTATCTAAAAGTTTCTTCAAGTCTAAAGGTTGGTATAGCATTTAACTAGTCGCTTAGATTTTGCTGGAATTCCTAGATAGGATTGTATTAGTATGGCAGCGGAGTGGTGATTAGCTGACTGGTTAGCGAGCGGCCACCGTGCGAGCCTCTCATCAAGATGATAAAATCTTAGCGCCGGAGTAACCGTGAATAGAATACTTTTACAATATACAAGCACATTGGATTATAGATTTCTACAGAGATTTATCGTTGAAGACTCGTTTAACAAAATAAACACGTTAATGTTTTTTTTTTTTTTACTTTATTTATAATATTTCTTGTAACCATTCCAGGTAAGCTTGAAAAAGCTTGTGCTGGGGTATAGTTCACAACAATAGTTGAATAGTGGGATTCGAACCCACTATCGTTAGATCGGTAGTCCTTACCCTTAACCATTAGACCATTGGTGCTTCAAATTTCTTGTTTATGACTCTCCTTTGTCAGATGGAGCCAGCCAGTGTTTATGGTATTATTCTCTTTTTTTAATAAGAGAAGGGGGAAAATGAGCGGGGGAATTACAAAGCGGTCATCGACGTCCACACATCCGCAACACTAGAGGAGCAGATGCGTTGCCCTTGAGAAAGAGATACGCATGCTTCTAGAAGGACCCTAAGTGGTACTGATTTGAAAATACTGCCGATGACAGACCGTTGGCAAGAGACTGGCAACTACATTCTGCTTATGTCGGTCTCGTGAGAATACAAATGGACAGTGACAACTTTTGTTTTTATTTTATATTATCAGTATTGGTTATTATTTCCAAAAAGTCTTCAATAAAAACAACATAAAGCGAAATTAGATTAATATGAAAGATAGAAAGCATCCAATTCGACTAAACTAACTAGAAATGTTCACTCATATCAGTTATTGAATTTTAATACACTAAATGACTCATAACTCCTTACTTTATAAAATTAAGTAATAAAAACAACTGCTTGTTGCGTTATATGTTAAACCAATAAATATAATTTCCACATTGACAATTGACGGGGGTCAAGCTTTGAATATAAAAGATTACAAAGTTTGTTAACGTAATCCCTAAAAGCAATGCTTAATGTGTGACGTTAATTCCTTTAGTCAATGTTAACAGCGTCAGCGCACTCTTAATCCTATTAAATGTGTACAGGGACATAAATTTCGAATATTTATATCTGTTGTGACAGTCGAATATGTTAAAGAAATGGTGACATCATTCTAAAATAACAGAATAATGGTTTTCAAATAGACTATATATTGTAATAGTCTATCTGTGAACAATTTAAAAGACAATTTAAATAAATTAGGTGAATGCATGAAAGAAATATCTCAAAAATAAATTGTATTACATTTACTTGAACAAAAATTAAAACAAATTGCCATGATATATAACCTCTTTGGATACTGTCAAAGAGTTCGAACTGGCCGGTCGCATCACGGCGCGTGTGCAAAATAAAGAATAATAAAGATGAAACAATTGACAGTCCCATGAAAAAATGACGTCATTCGCAACGCGAATTTTTCTTCGATGTGTCCGTTTTTTGTTTGGCCATGGTATTGCCGCAGTTAGCTGACCGTTTATGCTCAAGATATTATTGATTCAACCACTGTTACTTTGCTTTGAGGTGAATTAATTTAACTTATTATTTTTTGCCTTTCCACGCTGTACACGAGTGTATTGTATTTTGTCGGTATCCCTTAATAAATTGTAGTAATCGATGAGTCATAACATTAAATAAGTATGTAAATTTCGGAACAGATTTCACATAAATGTAACATGAATAAAACTCGTTACGTGTGTATTGTTATCATTACTAACAATGTGTTTTAATGTTGATTTTATTTAAACAACAAATGGACCGTGCCGTTTTTAAAATTATTCGAACCGTTAAATTTTGTTGGTATAATGGATGTATTGATTGTAGAGATATCGTTGAGGATGTAATTAAAATGTAATCTACATGTTAAATAATGTCAATAGTCAATTAATTTCATATTTTTGGATCTATGTATTTTCGGAACTAACTTAACTTGATAAATTTGAAAGTTAAATTAATTTTCTTTATTATTTGATTTATTGATACATGTATAAACTCGATTTTACGCTGGTAAATATTTTGTTTTAAAGATTTCCAAATATTAAGTAGATACATTTAAAAATTCTTAATGTAACTAATTTGTAGTGTTGCCGAAACTAAGTAATTTTAGATAAATACGGTTTAATAAGAGATAAAATTGAATCAATAAAATGTTTAATTGCTTTGCTCTCTAATTATTTGTGCTACAAACTGATAATTTAAATTATTCGTTATTTTTAAACCTCTTTTAGTTTTATTCACATTTATGGCCAATGTTTTAGTGTCTTTGAAAGCGGAATTAAAACACTACGATTAGATTTGAAAAATTTATTCTTGACCATTAAAATGCCGTGATTGATACGGCCACACATTTCATATTACGTAATGTGTTATAGCCTAGTTGATAGTATCTAAGGGGAGATCTCTCTTTGACCAAATTGTTCTGTTGTCAATAGATACTCAAAAACTGTCCTGTGAAGACATTCCAACTAGTACCTAATACAGTCTAAATGGTATTTTAAATCTACTTTTATTATACAATTTAAGAAAATAAAAATAAAATTAGGGAAGGAAGTACAAATATTAGAATGCAAGAATATATATTATACAATGTTAATTTTTTAAACAATAAAGAAAGACAAGGTCTCTTGTCAAACCACATCAGAGAAGGTTGAGAGGGGGCAAAGCGCCTCCCAATAAAAAAAAGACATTCCACGTTAAATATTGGAATAGAACATGATAACAGTTTTCGTCTTTAAGTTATGATGTCTGATCATACAATGCACATATAAGTCAGTCATTTAAATATATATGACGAACCTTCTTAACACTGCGAATCGAAATGTGTCCGTCACACTGTATTTTCAACGCTTAACTATTGAAACATCCTCACTGCAACACATTAAATATTACCAAACTTATATTATAAAATTAAGTACCCATTATAGTATGAAAAGAGAAACGTCATTGCAATGTGTGTGGGGGTCATTGACCCCCTGAAATCACGGGTGTTCAATAGTTATATGATTATGTCCAATACTTTGTCGTTGTCGCCTGTTGACCCCTGACTCTATCAAGTAGCCTCGTCTATTTATTGTACACTTCAATTATTTGCTTTTGTTATTGTCCTTGAATTGTCAATTTGTTGGCCACAAAAATCGCTTTACGTAATTGTTGGTTTAACATTGTGATCTCTACTGCTGAATAGATCAATGACCATACAGTATTTAATTTAAAACTTTATAGACTTATCTATTATAAAATATCTTATGGAAATCAATTGAACTAGTCCAGTTTGTAAACTGTTTGAAATGCTATATTCTAAGTACTTATAAAAGACTAATGAATACAGTGCGATGTCAGTGGCTTGTTAATTTTTACGTTTTGGATATCCGTCCTATATGCTTTATTAGAAATTATTTAAGTATTAGAAAATTCTAAATATATCCCGGTGCAACTTAAAAGAACGTTGCGCAAACGGCAACGTCTAAATTACTAAGCGAGTTTACGACGCAAGCTTGTGGTTTAACTTTTACCTAGACCGCGAGAAAAGCCGGCGTATGTCAGTAGCTTTAGGCCGCGGCGTGTGACATGCGGTCTTAGGGCCAGTGCACACATCACTCTTCCTACTTTGCGTGTCAATCATATTAGATCAGACGTTCTCAAACTTTTGCACCTTATAAACGGTTTATAACCGGTCTGGGCTGAAGGAATGCATCGGATGCGGGCGTTATAGGACCAGTCATCATGACAATCGACGGGGATGGCCTACGTTAGGCTGATGGCGATGATGAAACCGTTTCAGTAATGGGTTTGGTGAACTCTTTGCTACTACATTTCTTTTTCAACGTGACTTTTTGTACACATTCGCTGGACCCCCCGTGGCGCACTTTGGGAGTCACTGTAATAGACAATCTTTTAGCTGTAATGGGCTAACTAGGTTTTTCTACCAATATAATAAAACACTTTGTTACTTTTTGCTGATTATAGAAAGACTGTTATGTCGTTTTATGTTTTATAACAATTTCTTATTAAATGCCGAGTACTCGGAAATTTACTATTTTCCTATTACTAGCATAAATAACGTATATGAAAAGGAACATTTTGGTATATACATAATTTAATATCCACTTTCTGTTAATAGAATATGAGAAAACAAATTAAGCTAATAATAGCATCAGTATACAAGACATATATTGCCAATAATATAAGCTTGCGACTCATTTATGGTTACTTTGCTGTTGCGGATCTCTATAGGCGTCGATGATCATCATATTCAGCCGTTCGTTTGTCTCCTTCCATTATTTTAAAACAACATCTTGTATTGAAGATACGGTCTCTATAACGTCATGTATATGTAAATTCTGTTTTAATATGTTGGCCCTTTGTACCGCATTCCAAAAATCTAGTGGGTCAGTAAATCGTGTGTCTATGAGGTCAGAGGTTGGTGCCCTTACCGGCAGTCCGCTAAGCGACGTTAATTGGACCCTAACTTGCACCACTCATCTTACTAATTCGACTACTGTTTGAATAAACAGTTAGAAACCGTGGACGATGTCGCGGCTTTTCCTCATCGTGTACAATGTAATTGGGCATTAACTTTTATTGAGCAAACAGACATTATTAACGGTACAGATTAAGCAGACGCCTATGTACATTAGCCAATTGTATTATCATTATCAACCTGCTCTTTTCTCTGCGGAGGGTCGACGGCTATTGCTCTAACATGCACCATAAATCTCTTTACACATTCTTCGGTCTTCCACTATCTTAGTAGCATCCACACTCAGTCTCACCACCTTCATCCCATTTCGACCAATGTACAGAAGTTTGCGTGTATTTATATTTAATTATCTATCTCTCAATATTGCAATTCCTGTATAGAAGTATATACTCTTATATCAACAGTTCTATACAAGTGTAAGACAGACTTGTTAGTTGAATTTGATATCGATTAATTGTTCAAGTGGATGCCGATGTTGTAGACAGCGACGTGTTACGACACAAGTGTGCTTAACTTTCAATTAGGACGAACAAATCTCACGCCACATCATAATCTTATCTTCAAGGACAACTTTCTCTTAAATTATTTTCATTCATGTACAGTGTAAACTGTCCGAGTGAATCAGTATGCTATTTGATTACTTTAAAATATTACTATCATACTTTTGGGTTCAGGTAAAAATATATTGGAAGTTTTGGTTTCATTTCACAGAGCATACATAAATGTACTTGTGTATTTATTACACACACAAACACATTGGTTATCGTCTATAATTGAAGATTTTTGAATTAAAAGTAGCTTTATACATTTCTTCTATTTTTAACTTTAACCGTTTCCAATTTCACGTTCATCTGTTCCCGTAATAACCCTAAAACGGGGTACGAATTTTTAACAACAAAAACGAAACTATATTAAATAGAATACTAGCAGCACTTAGCAAATGCAACATATATTACGAGTGTAAAATCCAGAACATAGTAACCTGACGTATTTTTACAACGGTTATCTATTATCTAATGGAACAAAGTGAAATAGGCCGTGTTGAGGACAATAAAAGTTTATCAGCGGTGGAACAGACGACGTAGCGGCGCAGTAATGAAATAATAGCTACTAGACCACCAAGAGTGACGGTGAAAGGGAAGCGCGCAGCCGACGATATATTGCGAGAATTTGGTAACATTAAAAACGACTTCGATTTTGAATATATTACAGAAAAGTGGCATCGATCGAGTACGGTGTTATTTTTAACGCAAGTTAATGATGCTAATAAAAACTGACTTTGTGAATTGATTTTTTTTAGACATTAATGAAATGTAAGGAACAATATTGTCTAATTTATTTTAAAATTTGACTCATTAAAAGTGTATAATAGGAAAGGGTTTTGTAAATTGTTTAATGCCAATTTGTGTTACACTATTTTTTTGAAGCTTGTATTTAACTAGTGGGCAGACAGAGGCTGATGATGATGACGATGTTATATTTAACTTGTAGTCGAAGGCGCAGGCTCCTAATACTATCAGTTAATTGACATCACATGTTATAACGTAACCAAAACTATAGACACTGTTAGTGTTAACAACACGACCGCGACCACGTCATTCTATTGTTTGCCTGCATCATAATTATATGATAACAAAACACGCTTGCCGATGACGTTTATGTCTTCCTAACAATTGAATGACGAATAAGATTTTTACAGTTTGTGTAACCAGACATCGATACTTGGCCAATCTTACTAATATCATTACGTGTAGATGTTTGGAGGCGATATTTGTTTGAAGTTATCTCCAGACTAGCTTTGTGGATCTGGAAGTAATTTGGCATAGATATAGGACATGGTTTCGACGAACACATGGGCTACTTTTAAAAAAAAATTAGAGCGGACATAGCCGCAGGCGACAACTAGTGCAGAATAATTATTGCTTGTGTGATTCTGTCCTGTTGTTTTATTGCCTAACAATTACTGGTGTGAAGTTTGTTACATAAAGATAAATGTAACGTTTCCGATGCAAGCAACGGAAGAAGCACTAATCAGACATTAAGATATCACTTATTTCATAGTTTTCATTGATTTAATTGTTACTATACGTACGAAGCACTCGTGATAGCCTCCATCGCAAAGCTTTCTCGTAGTTAGAAGTTAATATTGCTCTTAGCACATCATCTATGGTTGGAAATAATTTTCCGTGCGAATGTGGCTTAAGTGATAATTTCATGGTAGAACCCATCGGCATTACAAAGCAATCTTCAGCGGAGCTTATTTCCTCTTCACAAGGCATGGTTTTACTGCCAGTACTACGCTGTCCAGTCGTTCCATAGCAACCTACACGGGCACACTCTAGTTCAGTGCGTACTCAGGCCCTTCGCGCTTGTACAAAAAAAAAGTTACCCTTCAAAGAGTTTCAGTTTGAATTACAGATTAAAAATTATAATAGGATCTTTGTGTGGATTGTAATGTAAGTTGTTTTTTTATTTTTCTTTTATTTTAATAAAACGAATGTCAAAATAATGTTTGGTATAAAATAAACTTTCTTTCATTTTAACAATATTAGTTAATTTCATAGTATAATTTCTTATTGATTTTCAGCCTCGAGATTTAATTTTGTTTATACACTTTATAAAGATTGTATTATTTAATAACATGTATGTTATATACATTGCGTTAATTAGCATTATGTAAATGTCGTATTAATAGTTCGTTGTACTGTTGTGAGAGATAAGATAATCATGAATTTAAAGTAATTTAAAGAAACATTTTTACTGACTTTGTTCAACTTTCGTATCGATTATTATGTTCAGACATTATATAATAAAGGTGGGCAGTAAAATATATATTTTTTTTTTATCTTTTACCATGGACGTGTTTGTTGTGGCGCGTGCTACATGAAAGAGCATCGCCACATCGCCACATCGCCACGATTGCATGAGATGACCTGATTCAATCTTTAGTTTTATTTACCTTAGCAATGTTAACGCAATGATATGGACCGGCCTCATTTAGCCCATTTAGTAGCTTTTGATTTCCTCTAATCTCACTAATACTTACACATCTTTATACACTGTTATTATAGATAGTCACATTTAAAATATATTACATATGTTATCTCTATGCTAGAGTAATTTCGTTCATACCTAGCTAGATATTTCAAGGAGTACAAGAGTAGTATATCACGACCGTGCAAATTAGTTATACGTGATCGCCGCCTACCTCTTTAGGGCACGGTCGTGAGTATTTATTTTAAAAATCATCACTATTAATTTTCTGCGTAGATAACATTACATTATAATAGTATTAGTAAATAATTTTAATCATCATCATCTTCATCAGCAGCCTTTGTCTACCCACTGTTGGACATAGGCCTTTCCCAATGCATTCCTCAGTATGCGGTCCTCTGCCTTCCGCATCCAACGACTTTCTGCCGTCCGCACTAAGTCGTCGGTCCACCTGGAGGGAGGACTATAATTGAGGAATAATTTGAATGAATACTATAAACATTGAATCAACAATAGCCTATTAGTTAAGGGTACAGAACTCCGATAACGTATTCGTCAATTCGAATCTTGTAAACCATAACACAGCACAAGCCTAGTGCTTAGTTGGAGTGGCAGTAAAATATTAATAAATAAACAAAAAACTACCAATTATTTACTTAAAAAAAATCCAGTAGAATTACAAAATTTGTAGCGACACTAGTTAAAAGGTTATGGGTACGGAATTCTAATCACGTGGTCGAAATTTCGAATCTCGCTGTGACATTATTGTCATAAACTATATCCTATCATTAACCTAGAGTTAATTGAAAGTGGTACTCTAAATTAAAAAAGAATAAATCAAAATTACCTTGTTCACAGAAACACCATTAGAAGAAGTAACAGATGCATTATACGATAAGGGAGTTAAATTCCTTATGGAACACGACCTTAAGTTGACATTACCAGAACTATTCTTTCACGGGACGACGTTAAAAGTTTCACCACGAGCTTTAACTAAAACTGGAGCTTTAGTACACATCGATTTTGAGCCAAAGGAGAATGTTGAACAGGGAAGGATATTCTTTCATAAAATAAGTAAGTATTAAGCTTAATTAAGATAGCAATGAAAAGTAGCTAGAATGTTTATCTTTTGATTTAGAAATATATCTTCCACTATTCGTATAATTATTAGTAAGAATGGGTCATATAAAAGAAAGCTTTTTATAAAACCTGATTGCTCGTTATTAATATAAACCATCAGAAGATATACTTTTAATTGTTCAATGTATTAGCATTGTCAAAATATATTGAATTAATTAGAGTGACGTCACAACCGTTGGGCAAGGCTTCAAATAGTAAAAGTCAACACTTTTCTCTATCCCATGTTTCCTAATTTCAGCATCCAATAATACTGCTTTCTTCATCAATATTAGCCTACAGATGTCCTCTGCTGAACTTAGACCTCCACTATAGTAGCAATTACTGCATTTAATCATCAGCTCACTATACGTCCCCACTGAGGGACTCGGAGCCTACCCAATTATTAGGGGTGATTAGGTCATAAGCAACCAACCACGCTAACCCAGTGCGGGATGGTTGACTCCACGTTTTGTTGACACATTGTTACATGGCGGGAATCGAACCAGGACAATGTCGAGTATGGTCTTATCCGGTCAAGTGTTTAACAACTTTGTTTATTTCTTTGTTTCAGAGAAGTATATCAAAAGGAAACTGGTGATGGCCGCTTTAGCTATCATACTGGTTGTAAAATTGATCGCTTTGAAGTTAATATTTGTATTGCCGCTTGTACTGGGAGTTTCGACGGCAAAGAAAATGTTCTTGAAATTCCTTTTATTCCTCTTCCCAGCGTTGAGTCACATATTCAAACTATGCTCGTGGTATCATCAGAATTATCATACCACAAAGTATCATCACCATCATCATTTGATTACACATCATCATCACAAGGTATCTGTAATATTCGATCATGAATTAAATGGAAATGAGAAATTATAACAAAGCTAGAAAACAATAATTCTACAAAGCTGTGATCACAGATTTTATAAAAAGAAACATGTCTAAACCATCAATATGAACACTAAAACATTACGAGGGAAATCCATAGACAGTAAATTTCATTGTCAGCGAATGAGAAGTGTAAATATAATTTCTCATTTCCATTGAACATTTAAAATAAATGTTATATTGTACATTTTGGATGTATCTAATGCTAATTTAATATTCAAAGAAACATTTAAAACTAGAGAAAAAAAAGTAATTACACAGAAACATGTCAACTATGTCTATTAAATTTTCATGGCGAAAATATTATCCTCTCTGTCTACCTCCTTCCTTTAAAGTTAGCGATGTGGAAGAGGTCCATAGCTTTATAAAGTTGTCGCATTTCGTATAATTAAATTGTAGAATTTTCAATTTCTGAAGTAGAAATTATTGTACTTTCTCTTCCATATAGTTTGAGAAATAATGAGCATATTTCGTAAAGCTAAGTAACACTAAGTATTATTTTTTATATCGATAAAATATAATGAAATACTGCGACCGGATATAACCGATATTAATACAAAATTTTATTCAAAAACATTCCATAGCAATAAAAAGAGGAGAAAAACAGATTGAAACTATTCTAAAGGCTTGCAAGACATTTACTAAACTAGCGCGTTCCATCGTCGGACCACATTATCATTGAGCATTTGGTGGGATTGTGGTCAAGAATTAAGACTTCATAATTAAAAACTAAGGGTTAGGAAATTAAACTCAATCGTAATATCTTTAAGGATCTTAATTGAACGTTCTTCCAGGCGCCGTACGCTCCAGCGTATGGACACCCATCACACGTGGTGAAGCCTCACGTTGAACACCATCCGCACACGCTGGATTACAATACACAGGACTGGGAACTATCTGGACCTGGACTTGGCAGCGAGTAAGGACGTCTTAATTATCTCCTTGTTCTTCACCGTTCTATGAAGTTGGTAGACTAGGATTTCAATTCTATTATAAAATGCTACGGACTGATCGACGCAGCGTTGGTAGGTCTCCCGCACGATGGACCGATGACTCGGTCAAGGTTGCCGGAGTGCACTGGATGGGGGCGGCGCAGGACCGGTCATGGCAGTCGATGGGGGAGGCCTACGTCCAACAGTGGACTACATTAGGCTGATAATGATGATGATGATGATAAAATGCTAATTGAAAATGTATTTCATCAGATATATTGGATCAGATATACATCGCAATGCCATAGCGAACTTCAAGCCGCACGCTAATGATATCAATGACATTAATTCTTGGGGACTTGGTCTACCGCCTGGTAATAAATCCTTTTGTTTTTTAAAACTTTTTTTCTAACATTTGTCAATGTCATGGACATGTAGTCATATGTCAATAGTATCACTACACTTGATATTACAACATTAAATCAAACTAATAACTAATATTCTAAATGTAGCATTGTTTAGTATTAAATTTAAAGATCTTTTGCATATTATATATGTAATTTGAAAGAACAATTGAGTAGTAAAAATTGCAATGAATAATAGACGAACTGGTAAACTTCAAACACAATGATTTAACTTAGAAATTCTTTATTTTAAATCTACGGTGTTCTTTAAGAAATGTTTTTTTATAAGATTTTCATATCATATTTTATCACGGTATATATTCCAGGTCAAGCCAACATTGGTGAATACGCGACTGGTAACAACGCGGTACCAAATGTCATTGCTGCACCTATCAACGCGCAAAAAGTACCAGGCAGTCCTATAAGGTAATTTGAAAGTACCAATAGTTAAATGACTAAACGGGTTACCAATCCGACGGTTGAGGATTCGAAACCAGACCTGCTATTGTACGTCATATTTTTATAAGACTACAGGTTAATTGGTAAGTTAAAAGAATTGACCATCAACATACAATCGATCTGAATAAATAATTTCTCAAAGACCGGCAATGCATCAGCTCTTCTAGTGTTGGGGATATCAACGGGCGTCGACGACCACGTTTGAGACGTTCGTTTACCCCTCCTACTCTAAAAAAAACCTTCATCATATAAAATTTCAATTGTCACGTCAATACCATATCTCAATTATAAATGACTGTAACCTTTCTTATGTAAAAGTGACGACATTGATCTATCACGCATATTATATAATTCATCGCGTGCAAGAGAAAATAATCGAGCGATTTGCGTTCTCAGACGATATTAAAATGTAACAACGTTTCATCACGACATTGTTATAATAAATGAAACATCTGTGTAACGAATTGTTCACTTTCCAAACAATATATTCGTGAAAACTAAATTTAAAAATAGATTTTTTATTCGAAACTAAAATATCTAACGATTCATATAAGCGCTTTCATTATGAATAATGCTTTAAAATATTGTTTAAAACATCATCTTATATATCCCCAGCGATAGACTCAGAGCGTACCCAATTTAGGTGTAAATAGGTCCACCACCGGGATGCGATGAATACTAACGTGTGCCCGCATCCCGGTGGGGTTTCGAATTGTTTTATTTACCAAAGACCTGCTTCGTTTCCTTTAGACAAAAATATATAATCTCTCTCAATGGTAC
>JAODUI010000008.1:3565093-3583352 GCA_027563995.1 Papilio gigon | reverse complement strand
GATACTATTGAACATACCTGATTGCTGTAGGTAGAAGGTATAACTTCTTGTTTTACTGCGTGTGGCGCTGGGGACACAACTGATATTGAGTTTGGCGGTGAAAGGGTTAAGACATGGAAATGTTTACATCATCATCAACAACCCTTGTCTGCCCACTGTTGGACATAAGCCTTTCCCAATGCCTTCCACAGTATGCGGTCCTCCGCTTTCCGCATCCAACGACTTTCTGCCGTCCGCACTAAGTCGTCGGTCCACCTGGAGGGAGGACGACCCACACTCCTGGTCCCTAATAATTTTAATGAATAATATTTTTTTTTTATAAAAGAAGAGGGCAAATGATTGCTAATAATTCTATTTCATGCCAGTCCTTGTCCGTTGTCTTCCGTCCTGGCCATGCGTCCCTCGTGCTCTCATTTTACCGTCACTTGTCATTGTATATCTTAATAGATCCAGACTCGATTAAATGTTTTAGGTGGCAAATCTAAGCAGGTCTACGTTTCATGTGTTACGTATAATTAATACGCAATACGACGATAACGCAGTATCCTAAGGTACGGTGTGGCGTAATTTTTTATCAACGCCATCGTCAGAATATTTACCTCTCTTGTTTACTTGCACAGATAATGTATGTCATATATATATCAAGTCATAAGTCAAGTTTTACAGCGCACCAATCAACGTGACGTAATTATTAGATTTACTTAATGTTACTTATGTATATATTAAACTTATAATGATTTGGTACTGAGTCAAATAATGTAGTTCATTTGTTTGTTTTTAAAAATAATTACATGTTTAGATAATTTCTGTAAAGGAGTATATTTTTGTAAGAAGAGTTCGAACCGTCCTTTCTTCAACTTTTTATTTAATAAGACATTATTATCATTGTAAAGGATAGGTTTAAAAGTCTTTGTATTTTTTTTATACTTTTAAAATTTTAAATCTAAGATATCAAAACGTACCATTCATGTAGCAGTGAGCTCTCCTTGAACATATTCGACATGAGTCATTGTTCACGCGGCTCGTTTCTTATCTCGCTACTTCCTCTTTCTCAAATGTCCGAGCTTGTGTTGTATCGGGATATTTTTATTAATCCGTTGTCGGGTCTCGTATGGTTGTAAATAGATATACTTTATACGGTGTTTTATTAACTGATAAACTCTGACCGGAGACACGCATCTGTTGTATCAAAACGAGAAGCGTTTAATCTCTTAATCTTCTCTGCCCACCACATTCCTCTTCCGTGGATGAAGACATGTTTGTCTATACGGAAATTGTGTTATCGTTACGTGCTTGTTTATATCTTTTTGAATGACACTGTAGCCTGACTCGTAGCTAGACTAGACTACTTGGACGGACGCGTATTCAAAATCTCATTGGTTTTGGTATTGAAATATTTAGGTTACGTAAGTAAGTATACTGCACATTTGATCAGCGTGGTCTGATCACCGCTAGTTTAGGGTAAATTTGAGCCTTGGTGAGATGGGCTATAAATGTATCATACAGATGCCGATATAATACGCGATGTATATTAACGCAAGAGCTTTTATGTTAATTCTAGTTTGAAAAGAAAAAAAAACAACCATTTATCAAAAAATAGTGTTTACTATAAAATGAACATATTTTAAAATGTTCTAGTGTTCATTTAAATTCTTTGTTTCAGATCTTACAAGTGACGGGCTAATTTGTCATAGAAGACTAAGCAGTTAAGGATTGATTAACCAATGTATGAACAAATTATAGTGGTGTTTCTAATTATACAATAAATGCTTATAACGGAATTACTAGGATGGACAAGAAAGAGTTAATGTGCTGGAATGCAAGTTGTCACTGAAAGAAAATGGAGCCGAGGATACATTCGCGATCAAAAAATAAGTCCTTTTGGTAAGCTTACATTCATTTTTACAAACTTTTATTTGACTTCACCGTGTCCGTAATCAAATCTTGCAAGTTACATTTGATCCATTTCCCAGTTTCCGATTGAACTGTAATTTTACACACTGACATAAATCGGATGACAATGGAATGTTATTGTAACAAAAGGCTGATCTGATGAACGGCCTTAGGAACTTTTGTAATTAAACGACACAACGATTTTAAGCATGTTTAATTCGTCTTGACACGTACTTTGATATGAAAAGCTTGTTTTTAGTTGTTTTTAGTTGCTTATTGTTAGTTCTGTTTTCTTTAATTCTATGTTTGATGTGAACGATCTAAATATAGTAATAAATATTATTAAAAACAAATGACAAGTAGTTTTGCACAGTTGTAACTTAATGGTTGATTTAGTTTAAATCTCGTTATTGTCAACAAACTGACATCGAGTCGTATAGAGTGTCTGCGACCTACGCTAGTGTTTATCCACAACAAAAATTTTATATGTACTCGAAACGGTAAACCTTTTTTTCCGATGTCCATTCGAAACTCCTTAGAGAATAAAAGTAAACATAAATTATACGCCCCATTCACTGCGCACGCGCTTATGCAGGATTAAATAAATAAGGTCAAGTGTCACATCGGTCGTAAAGATAGTCCTGGCCGTGTGAACCTCACCTACTAACTGTTTCCGATGATAAATCAAGATGGCGCTGTCGCCACTTTTGAAGTTAAACCTTTTTTTTTTTACCCACTGACTCGGTTGTACGTTTGTTTATATTGGCGCGCTTATTGAGTTATCTGAAGCGGTACTTATTTGGATACTTTTGTGAGCATGACATAGCCTTCGTGAGCAACTGTTTGATGTCTATTAATTATTTATTTGAAATTAAAAGTAGTTGCAACGAAATTTGTTTTGTATTTAATCATTTTAGTGCACATTGTGAATACAGAGTGTTGTTTTTATGTGTAATTGTAACACTGAAACATCAAAGCGATTTTAAATAGGGCGACGTTTTTAGTGTTTGTGCATCGAAAACATATTAACATGGAAATAACGGCGATTGGCACTTTATAAGGCACTTAAGACGTTCATTAGGGCGTTTTACAGCCGTTTGATGGTTGTTATGTGGACGCGGGTGCGACCGCTTGTATCGCCCGGGTTCGAATCTCTAATGGAGTTGTCCGGTTGCGTAAAGCTCTGAGAGCAGCGTGGGTGTCGTGACCCCATAGGTCAGCGGTTCCCAAACTCTACAGTCGAACATAAACAATAAACAAGCTCTTCTTGGTTTTACCTAATTCGAAAAAAGTTACTTTTTTATGTAACTTTTTCGAGTTTTCATATTTTTTTTTTAATAAATGTCGTTCTACACTTGAACAATATCTTTATAAAACTTAATAAATAATTGAGAATCACCAAAAACAGTTCAAACAATTATATTTGTTATTATATAAAGATCATGATGGTGATAACGATGATGACGATGGTGATGATAATGATGATGATGATCCTCCGTGACGTGTTCGTCAATGGCGAACCTTGCTATCTCCGGGAGTGGGATCAGAGATTATTTGCAAAGCAGACCTTAGTTTTAAAGGTCCGGTTACACTGCGCCCAGTACAACCGGCCTAAGCATATCATACACTGAAGGTAACATGCGGAATATGTAAACACACAAACTATTTAAGTTATCCGGATCAAGTATGACAATAAATAAGTAAATAAAAAAATTCCCACGGTGACAACCCTATTAAATAGAGAGTATGTCGGAATCGTGAAAGCAAAACAAATAGGTATGCCAAAGAATCTGTGTCATATCCAGTCACCCACGTCGTGTCAAGATCTTGGCACCGCCACCGTTTGTTTTAGACAATGATTTAAGTTTGCATCACTTGAGTTTATGGTCAGACGTCTCCGTGGGAAAGTTATCAATGGGTATTAAAGTTAGAAAATTTACACAAGAACATAAATACTAAAAACGTATTATATAATTTTAGGAACCATGAAATAAGATGTATTTCAAAATTAAATATCACTACGGCTATTTTATTTTACAAGTTGTATTTGAACTTTGAACGTTGTACTTATTTACAGGGCTGCGGTCGCTGTGCAGGTGGCCGTGCTCACAATGGCATCGAACATCGCTGCGGATTCACTACAGGTAAAACTAACCACATAAAGATGCAAACGATAATATAAAACTGATAAAGTGGACTGTGTTTTGATGTTTGTTTAAATAGTTACATTAACAAGCTTAATGAAAATTGAATTTGACATAAATGATTAATTAACACACGTTGAGTGGCGTAACACGCAACCACGGTGACGCTTCTGTAAACAAGTTTGAAACAAATTTAACATACAGTGTGTTCATTACCTTTTTCACTATTTTTTTTTAATTCTGCCAGAACTTAAAATGATTTGAAAGAAACAAATGCTACCGTCAAATTCTTATATATTGCAGGCATTGGAACAGTCGTTGGGTAGCGCATACGCGTGGACGTCTTGGAGCAACTGGGGTCCCTGCTCGAGGACCTGCGGCGGAGGAGTGGCGGTACAGGAAAGAGAATGTCTTCCAAGGTATTAATCAAATGATATTAAATTAGTAAAGTCAATTTCTTATTATATATGTTACTGACGTGCGGTGACAAAATACAATAATGTAACCCAGCAGCTCATTACCACCTTTCTTAATAAACAAAAAAAAATCGTAAAAAAAACGTAATTGTTGTTAACATTTCAGAATACACCTCCAGCGTAGGTGATATAAATAAGTCTTGCTGAAGACCATAATTCTCGTTTATTTACGAGCTCGTTCATTCATATTTCATGTCGACTGTTACGTGGATTTATTCAACAAAGCTACTGTTGGTTAGTCATCTTATACTCTGAGACAATGACGCTTTATGGGATTTAAACGAATTATAAAATAGAGTCATTAGATACGTTAAATTATTCTTAAAATTCAAAAGACACGTACCGAGTTGAGTCGATTTATTGTATTCGATATTTAAAAATCGACATACAATACAAATACTGTACATATACGACATACTGTAAACTGAAATATACATACGTAATTTTAAAAGATTAAAAAAGACGTAAAGTTCAAATTGCGTAAAAGAAATTCAAAAAATTCGCTAAGTGTAAGTGCTCGTTGCGGGTCAGAGGTTAAGCACGCCTAACCATAGTCGTGTACTTACGCTTTTTATAGACTAAATGAAGGTAATGGAAACCCCATAGCGCTGGGCTGTAACAAGCTGTTATTGTGCGACCATTGATTGCACTCGCGCCGTGATTGACACACATCAGTGTCGGTGTTGCCAGTAATGAGCTCGCGATTACTGTCAATTATATCAAGCGTTCGCGCCACTATTTTTCGATCCATAGATTATTTTTTCTTTTTTTTTACGTTCCATTCCGGCCTGCATGCACGAGTATAGTTTTGTTATTAAAATTTATTTTTACTTTTTAAGTACGACCAAAGTTTTCTTGTAATGATTATCTTAAAACTAAATAAACCGCCAGGGACTATTTCCATGTCTTTACTATGTTTTTTGTTAAAATATTAGTAGATTTTTATTCATTTACTAGTATGTCTTGTGACTGTTCCTGGTGAGCTTGACAAAGCTTGCGTTAATCCACGACAATAGTCGAATGGTGGGATTCGAACCCGCGACCGTTAGATCGGTAATCCGTGCCCTAAACTATTAGGCTATTGGCGCTTAAAAATAATAATTAATTAAATGCAACCGTTTGATGAATTCTAGATTTAAATGTTAGATGTTCCAAAATTAAAATCATCTTATATTTCGATAGAATTTGAATTTGTATCTATATACCATCTGTATTTCATACTTCAATGTTAACCTTATTGTTTGGTAAAATACTTTCAACTAATTACAAACATTTTAACTGTTCTTACAATTAATTAGAAGTCCATAAAATCAATCTTTACCTCGTGAACTGTCAAAAGTGTTAGTCACGCAATGTATTTGTTTACAAATGAAGCGAGTGGAGATAATTGTTAAAGCATATCGGTCAGGATTAATACGACCAGATACGGAGTGTAGTTCGTTTGTTAAGTAGGCAATCAACGTACCGTCACTCTTAATTAGTGGAGGTGGCGGCAGCGATCGTGGTCAGCCTAAGATTCGATAACGCGAAGATAAAATTACTTTATCTATATGGAAAAATATCTTTTAATCAAAAAAGATATAGTTCAAAGGCACTCTTGATGAATTCTTTTAATGACTGATAAGAACTTATTATTTAAAGCTATTGCCCGTGACTTCCGAACGAAAAAAAAAAACTTAGCTAGTGGCCTGATGTTAAATCAAATTTCGTCTAGATTTTTTTTTCAATAGAAAATATTAGTAGATTTTTGTTAATTTACTAATATCTTGTAACCATTCCTGGTAAGTTTGAAAAAGATTGTGTTAGAATATGGTTCACGACAGTAGTCGAATGGCAGGATTCGAAATCTCGACTGCTAGAACGGTAGTCCGTACCCTTAACCATTAGGCTTTTGGTGCTTTATTTTATATTTAGATTAGTTTAGCCGTTTGGGAGTTATATGATCACAAACATTTATCCATCATTATGTTCGCATTAATAATATTAATGACAATATAAAAGAAATTTTACGTGTTCCGTTCCCAGTCTTTAAGTTGTTATTATTTCTGTATGTTTAACATGAAAAATCTAAGGGTCTTCCTTAGTGTGCAATCAATCTCTGAGTACGGTAGATTTTGATGTATTAAACATTTTCCATGATAACATTGTACTTTATTACTAAATTTATAATTACATCGATATCAGAGTTCATATAAGCACATTAATAAGGATCCAAAATGCAATAAACACTAGTAGAAAACTAGATCACATTCCATTCTATATGAATGTAATATAAAACATCAATAATTTCTCTTTCATTATGACGCCTTACGAAATAAATTATTTAAAGTGCTATGAAATAGATTCGTTCATTAGAGTATCCACGAAGTATCGTGCTGCTCGGTCGCGGTGTAACATCCTCGACAAATTAACTTCGACGTCATTTGTCATGAGAACCATCCTTCTATATTTCATTCCGTTCGGTCAGTATTATAACTGACCGAATGAAATATTGTCTGGACTCTTGCGGTGAATTGTTGAACATCAAAGTCGTTTTTTTAAAAGGTAACTGATTCTATAGTCAACTATCGTTACTTCTCTTTATATAAATACCATGATGTATTGGTTAAAATATGAATTAAAGAATATAATATCAAGTAATAAATAAAAGCGACATTTACAAGATTCGTTTACTTGAAATGATTACTTTTTTATTATTTAAATGTTTGGAATCGGAAAAAGCACTTAGCTTATTGACAATGATGCCATCTATTTGATTAGTTAGAAAACACGGCACACAAATAACACATTTCTTTATAAATATTGCAATCATAATGAACTTATAAAAGCCTCCTCTAGTTGACTCGCAGCCTACACTTTATTAAATTGTAATAAAAAGTAACAACACTTTCAAATAGTAAGAAATGCGTGAGTGTTTGCTGTTTTAAATTTAGAATATGCATTAGTAACCAATATATAACTGAATATAGGCATTGGGGAAGAAATGTGTCCAGCAGTGGACAGACAAAGGCTGTTGATGGAGACGATGATGACATAACTGAAGGAATAGCCTTAATAAATAACAACTGCCTCCATTGACATCGAGTATATGTAAAATAATAGAACGTCAGTTCATTTAATTAGATTAAAATCCCTTTAAAGATTTAACACAAAATAAACGATACCTCCTTGAAATATTGTATCCCTTAACGACATTATAACAAGATTTCGTTTGATTGAAACTCATAGATTTAAATAAAGTTATTGGTCGACAATTGGATATATTAAAACGTTTGCAAAAATCTATTTCAATAGTGTGTTAATAGGTATATCGCTTCACCGTAAATAGTGTGTAACATGCCTTATTATTCGTAACGAGCGGCGTTGATACTGGGTCCTTTGCCCGCGCCGCACCGTGTCGTATTGCTTTTATTATTTTCTTGTAACTTATAACGTAATTACAATTAACAAGATTTATCGCGAGTTGTTCTTTACTGATAATTTATCATTTACTATCCTTCATAACAGACAGTATAGATCTTGACCGGCTTTATTTTTCTTAAGTACATTTTTGATTTATTGTGTGAATGAATTCATTATGAGTAGCAAAAACAAAACACATGCGATAGAAACAAAAATAAACTGGGACTTTTATTGTAAAGTATAATTAAATCTTCTCTTTCGTATAACCAGTATTACAAGAATAATTATGTCCTTGTCACATCATAGATAGAGGAGGGTACACAGCAATATATTTCTACGTCCTATGTATCTGGTCCTCTGCCAAATCCATCTACCTTACATATCCTTGCCACCAGAAACCTTACCAGAAAAAGATAAGATGCAGGAGATCACACCAGCACACGAACTCGTCAAATGAAATGCTGTATTACTTCAACTTTACGCCTGTCTTCTTTGTGGTCGTATTGCTTCTAGAGAGTGGGCCATTCTTGCTGATACGGACTCTACCATTCTTAAACAAAATACTAATGTTCTGCATACTTTTATTAGTGCCACAATTGCACTTATGACTATCTATTATATCTGTTGTTACAGAAAGCGTAAGATCCTCACAAACGGGACTATAGAAGGGTCAGTGCGGATTCAACGTGCAGACTGCCCCGGCGTCAGCAGGCGATACCACGAGTGCAACGCTAGTGTAAGAAAATTTAGGATAAAACTAATATTTTATACAGTTAAATAGCTCGCAATAGTTTAAGTATACAAACCTATTCAGTAAGCTATTGGGATTACTGTATATTCAGTTGGGAACAGTGACACAACTTTCGTTGTAATATTGAGAAATAAAATAATTTTCTCCATCAATTCAAAATTAGTCGTGTCATAGCATTTTGTAATATTTGTATTTCATGCACAGAGTATAGGATGTCATGCTCACAACTCGACTCCTATATATACAATATAAAGACTAATTGAAAATGTGTGCGAGTTATCATTTGAAACAGAAACCAAATATTTCCAACATTCCTTCGTTACGGGCTCATTACCTGTAATGATTTGTTCAATCGACACGGTCTGTGGAGGAGCGTAGAAGTACCAAGGTGCTATACGCTCTCATTGTTCCGATTTACAACCTAATGCGTCGTAAATATTTCCTCCAATACTATTGTTTCGTCTAATACTAGTTATAAATTCAATATTACAGACTATAAAGTATTTTTTATTTTTCTTATTCACTAGGATTTTTTTTAATTAAATCAATTTTTCGTCACATTTCTCACAATGTTAGTTGCTCTTTTCACACAGGGCGACTTAATGTTTGAAGTTATGTATTTATAGATTTTGTTATAATTTTCAAAATGTATCTATTAACTTTTAGCCTTGTTCTGTTGGCGAGGAGTTGCAAGATATGCGCAGTGAGCAATGTGCCGCGTACGATGGGAGACCTTTCCACGGACGCTTCTACAGCTGGGTGCCATACATAGATGGTAAGTAGAGACTATCGTCTGAGGTACTGCAGCTTTGGATAAGTCTCAGCCCAGTGCAGTTCTGTTTATCAGTATCTTTGAGCTTCTTTCCAGCTCAAAAGATTGTATTAAAATATTAAGCCTAATTAAACAGACAAATGAATTATTTAAAAGGTTGATATATTAAGGATCAAATGTGAATCTAGGTTAATTTAGATCTAAGTGAAAAAGTTCTCGATACAATTTAATTTATGGAATAATTAAAAAGAAAAAGTTTCAATATATTTAAACAATTTTAAACTAAAGCCAGTTACACACATTGGGTTGAACGGTTAATACTTACGTATCTGTGTTGAGAACAGTTTAACACACAGTTTAAATTTTATCAACTGCACAGTTGAACTGTCCAGTTTAAACTGAATAGACTTAAGTTCATTTGCACCACATTCGAATGTCGTAATCGCTTTAGTGAGATTAATTACGTAATGATATCGGATGAAGATGCGTTCAACATGCAATGTTCGACAACCCGTAGTTGCTTGTTTAGATAATTTGCTCGCACCAAAGCACTGGCGTTACCTTATTTAGTTGTTAGAAAGATAATTGAAAATCCCGAGTTAAATTAATATATTAATAGCGTGATTAATATTTGTCATAAACATGGTTACTGAACAGTTATTGATGCTAGAATTAATATGATTTAAATTGTTTTAGTTCGCGTCAGTAAAGATATATAATCTATACATGGCAGACTACTAGATACATTGATCTTTTGCTAGGATAATCTAGAACATGTAATGTCGCCTACACACGTCAGTTTATACTGTTCAGTCCGACTGTTCACCGTATACTGATGGTGTGTTGTAGGCTTAAGTTTTTTTTTTTTTACAAAACATCATCATATTTTTGTTAATATACTTATATTTCTTGTAGATATCGTTGGTATAAAATAAAAATCCGAAAATAAGGACTCTGACCTCATTATGACAGGGGATAAATAGGCTGACATTAAAAAAAAATCAAAAAAATCTTGTACCATACAACTAAGCTCTAGGCTTGATATAGGATATGGGTTACAAGAATAGTCAACATTATAAGTTTAAGATCGTCCACTGCTGAACGTGGGATTCCCCCAACGATTGCTATGATGACAAGTCGAATCGAATTCGAACTGTCGACCGCGTGATCGGAAATCCATACACCGACCATTCGGCTATTGACGTTTTTAATTACTATGCACATAAATTAAATTGTTTAATATAAAACGTTACTTGAAGAGTCGAGTTACATCCGATTGGAAAAGTTCTATCAGTTATCTTTAAAGCTGTTAATTTAATAATCGAATTCCCATGACTTTGAAGCCATATGCGTTAATTACACCCATTAACTGCAGTTCTGCTCGCGTACAATGATTCACTTGTAGCTGTTCAATTTTCATTGGAGCTATCGGCTATTGACGGGCCTGATTAATTGTTAATACGATTAACATGAGAGAATTATAAATTATATATATAAATTACTAAGAGGAATTTGTGAACACTCACTTTTCAATTCCGTATACACAATACTTACTGTTTTAGTCGGTGTTCAACTGACAGAAAATAATATAGATATTAAATAAACGCATCATTAACAATGAGTTTATTTTGGAAAATTTACAATAGGTATAATGTGTATGAAATTTAACAAATATTTATTTGACTTGTAATCAGGCTTTTTCGTTCATTTCATCATCATCATTTTGTCTTCCCACTGCTGGAAATAAGCCTTACTCAAATGCAATGCATAATGCAATGGAACATTCTTGCAGGTTACCTATATTTTCCTTAATTTATTTTAAACAAATTGTATGTAAACGGTTTACAATTTCAGTTTTATCTGAACAGTCCAACTGTGTGCAATCAAAACTGAGGACTATACAGTTTTACTGAATATTACAATGATGAAATAAAAGTACATACGTGTGTGTTACTTAAACATACCAACTGTTCAGTTAAGACTGAAGATGGCGTTGTCTGCGGACCGGTCGCGCGTTATGTAAAAGTTTATATCAAGTATGTTTGTCAAAACGTTATTAATATAATTTTATAAGCAATAAAGTTATGGAACTTTGAATCCGATATTATGCAAACAGTGTAATTATGTCTAACAGTGAAGGGATGTTATTAAGAACAATGGTATGTTTATAAAATATCGTCGCCTATTTTATAATGTGGGATTAATGTTCTAATTAAATAATTAGAATATTTTAACCAAGCTACCGTGGGAACTTCTCTGTTCCGGATGATTGAACTATGAAGCTCATACTACAAAATCATACTTCATTTTTTCAACTCAGTATTCTTGTTGTTTCATTAAAATATTAGTACATTTTCGTTAATTTATGAATATTTCTTGTAACCATGCTAGGTAAGCTTTAAAAAGCTTGTGTTAGGACAATATTCGAAACTGTAGAAGTATGTACTTTTAGGTATATAAATTTATATGTGCTTTTGGCAGATTCGTCCGGGCAGGATTAAAAAAAAACCAACCGTATATTGAGGAAGGCATTAGGTAGTACATTAGGAAAGTCCTATGCCCAGCAGTGGGCAGATAAATGCTGATTATAATAGTAAACTGTAAATGTTCTACGTTAGTAAACAGGAATAAGCGGAAATATATCTGTTTTATAAGTACACGGTATTATGAGTGAAGTTAAGTTTATACCCATCTATTAAAATGTCCGCGCGCGAGAGGCCGCGGGCTGAAATGGACGCATTTAGTAAAATAATAAATTTCTCTAAGCCTAACAAGTTCCGTGCGTTACAGGTTACCTTTGATATAGTAAATGTTAGCGATGACCTCTCATTTGTTGAAGTCAATTGCTCTATCGTTGTTACTGTGATTTATTACAATAATAGTATTTTTTTCATCGTCTTCTACACGACCTGAACACCAGTCAATTTATAAGTTTACTGTTAGAATACATAGATGTCGCTGTTCTGTTGTACAATTCTAAATTTAGTCCAAATATTTGTGGGTTGTTAATAATAAAAAGCGACTCTAAATGCGACAGGCGTGTGGTTTGGTTTGTTACAAAACTTATACAACTGATTTTGTTGACAGGTAATGTACCTTGTTTGCTGAACTGCCGTCCCATAGGCCAACAATTCTACGCGTCCCTCGGCATAGTGGCAGACGGCACGCCCTGCACCAAGCCGGGCTACCGAGCTATATGTGTCAAGGGAGTTTGTAAGGTAACTTAGAAATTTTGTTACAATTGCTGCATCCAAGTGTCGTAACGTAGTTATAATGATTCAAGATGAACTGTGCTAGATTTATTTATATATAAGCTTTTGCGCGCCACTTTCGGCGCATGGAAAGATCGACTTGATATGTGATAGAAAAATTTACTACACAATAACTTATAAATTCGAAAATTTAGATGTTTGTTATCACTTAGTTCCAAATCAGCTGAATAAAATGACTATGCAATTAGACATAAAACTAGAATACAATGTTGAATAGCTCACTGGCCACTAATCATTTTGAATACCACGCGGAGGAAGTGGCGAGCGCGTAAGCACATCGCATAATTGCTTTAAGAGCGACAAAAATTATTAACCGCAGTCTAAGTACCAGTTGATATTCAACTACAATTCAACGCCAATGATTTTAAAATAAATAACTTGCGTTTAAAACAGTTATAAGGAACAGGTCTGATCATATTACAGTTTTTAATTTTAGCCTTAGTAATTAAACCCGCAGTTGACTGTAGTTAACCTCGCATACTCATTTATTCAGCCAGTTCCGATTTACGACCGCTTTACTGAGAATTGTGTTTATTAAATGACTTCGGTTACGCTAGTGCATGTCTATTGTCCAGTTTCAAGGCCAAGTTTGCAGGATATACCCGATACAATTATTAATAATTTATTGAATCAAAGGGTAAATGTAACTATGACATCAATACATTAAAGAAATTAAGAATATACTACTTATAAAACGGCTTAACTCACGTGTAAATCGGTGTCAATACCGACTAGTTTATAAGTAGTATAGCGAAATGTCTCACGAAAGCTTTAATAGTTTAAAAGAATTAAGAATCTTTATAACGCTTTTCACGAAGAGAAACAAACGTTGTTACAACGTTACATTATGTAGAAGCTTTTTATATTAGTAACAATGCATAGCACAAGTAATTAGCGTGCTCTTAAAAATGATAACCATAACATTTAAATACAGACCATTAATGATTTAAACTGTTCAATTATTACGCATTCTGAATTTAGTCGTGTATGTAGTGTAACATCGAATAAATTATATTTCCGATAATTTTTACTTTCATTTAAGTTCGCAAGCCGCGCGCACAAATCGCTTTAGTTAAATTTAGACCACGTTCCAATAAAGTAACAATGCAAAGTTCTACATAAATTAAGTTAATATGTAGCAAATATGAATATTTTATCAGAACTGTCAATTTATCTGTAATTAAATATATGAATTATTTTATGTAAACCACAATTACCTTAGTACGGGGATTATAGGTGCCTTGCTGGCGCCCAGTCACAAAATTAACTAAAGCTTTTTTGACTACGACTGCTTCGAATAACACTTAAACACAAAAATTGGTGATTTAATTATTCCCTTAATATTCATTTCTCTTACTAAAAGTATGCTGAACGTCTTCCTTAGTGACCCTTAGTGTGTCGTACATGTTTAAAATCACATTAAAGTCATCTTGTATGAAGCGACCACGTCACAGTCATCGGACTTCGATTATTTGATGGGGCAATAAAATAAAATGAAATGTCTATTGAGTAAATATGAATCGGCATCTCTTGTCCGCTCTATAAACTATTCAATCGCTGCAACTGTACCATAGACAAGGACACACGCCTCGTAATCGTAAATAATTTAAACTGTTGTTAGTTATTACGTGACAATGTCGGCAGCCTATTGTCGTACAATTAGCTTGTACTTGGAACACTATCTCGGACAATTCTTATAAACTAATTCCTCTCTCGTTGGCTCCGAGTCGCGAGCTCCTTTTGGGACATAATATATGAGTTAACGAAGAAGCAAGTAAATTCTCGGTTACGCCATTATATTCCTAGCAATTACTGGATCCGATTTATTTAATTTAATGTTAGTATTTAACCGAGTTTCAGTGCGATAAAGGCTAATAAAGTGTAGCATTAATGAACAATTTGGCAGTTGGAACTGCGTCGTTGTAAATTTAAGTAACGACAAATTGTACTCAAATTAAATTCGTCATTCGGCCCATAAAAGGTACTAGAGCTATTAATAGTAATTGCGGTATAACTCTTAAGTACACAGTACAAATAACTGCTTCATATCGCAAGCCGCAACAGTGGCGCCACCTTTGAACTCGATTTTATATTGAACTAATCACCGCGCGAATATACACAAACATTCATCTGTTTAATGTCCGTGTTGAAATATTTATTAAAGAATATAATTACGAATTAATAGATGCGAGATTTGAGCATCTGAATTTATAAAATACGTATAGTTTAGCTGCTGATAATTTTATTAATTGTATACAGCATGTGTTTTTAAACAATATTGATTACTTCGTTTTCATTTGTCTCATAAATAAAGTTGTCACATACTATAGTACAGACCTGAAGATAATAAACTAGATTTCGAACAATTTATTGGATTATTTATTCTACTTTAATACTTGTACTTACTAATTGCATTCGATGTTATTGAATTTATTTATCGTTAAGCGGATTTTCATGCATTAATGCAACAGGGTATTCAAATATATTACGTAATAGATTTAACGGTGAAGTAATTTTTTTTAATAGACAAGACATTGTCATTTGGCAGTCATCGTTTCATATTAGGCAATAATACTATTTTTAATATGTAACCTCTTTTGCACGAACCTCTTCTTATCTACCCTTTTATTTAATACCCTTTTATATAAGGGAGCGAACGCATTGGTAGGGAAAGTATACTCTTTCGGTTCGTCGCCTCCGCTGTTGATGAAAGGAAGGTGACTGGTCCGCATATGCGGATGTTTATGAGCGTTAGCCGTTAGGTTAGGCGAATTAAGCTGCCTTGTTTTCTAGTTCATACTATTGAAAAGTCATTATCATCATCAACCTGCCCATTTCCCTGGGAGGGTCGGCACGTATGTACTACACTTCCATACATCTCTTGTCAGCCGTCATATCTGAACTCAAATATTAATTAAGCGTATCATCTTTGACTTTCTCCACCTTTGTAGTCGTTCACGTTTGATCTCATCACCTCCTTGTTTATGTGATCATCATGTCTTCGCATCTCATACTATTAAAAATTTACTATTTTTATCATTATTACTTTATTCTCACAGTCAATCTAATTTTTAATTGGATAGCGAATCCAGTAAAATAAATCACGAAAGTCAATATAATTTGTTACAACACAACAATTTAACTGTATCACATGTTGAACGTTAATAAATAAACGCCAAAGGGTACCATTAATATGTTGATGATTTATTTGGAGCACGGCTAGGTTTCCGTAGTGACAGGTTATACTGAGCGGTAGTGGATAGCGGCTAGTGACGCGCTGGGCGGTAAGCTCATTGCCCATAGATCGGTGATTACGGTCCACTGCCGTCGGCGACGTGACGTGGTTTTACTAGATGTGGCTTACTATTTAATTTTTTTTTTTTTTTATTTTTGATACTTTTTTATACTAGTTACGATCCTTCAATAAGCCAGCGTACCTTTTTCTCAAAGAACGGCAGAGTTACCGTGCTTCCTCTGGTATTGCGGATGTCAACAGGCGTCGATGATTAATTCGTTAACGCCGTTCATTTGTTCTCTTCTCTTCTCTTAAAAAAAATATATGAGAAGATATTGAATTGAATATTTAGTTGCTTTCTTAACCTCCCAGCAGCCTCTTTCTAATTATAACTATATAATATAAATAAACTAATTAATCTGTCTTCTGATATGGATGATATGACGATAAGAACTTATTAGGTAAACATTGTAATTAAACATTTATCGTCATTGAAATTTAATGAACGAAAGTGTCACTTCTAGTAATGTAGTCATTAATGTCGAGAAAGGAGGAAATTCCGACATACCTCACTATTTACCATATAAGAGTTTATCTAAAGATTAAAGCCAGGATTGTTCGTGATTAGAATGTCTTAATGTGTTTAGATAGATACTTGCAAACTGTATTAACATTGTCTCCACTTAAAGTAGTTTGCTTTAAAATGATGCAAATTATTTGGCTCATTTTTTTTTTAAACACTAATAGATTTTTGTTTACTTACTAATATTTTTTGACCAGTTAGGATATGTTTCCCGACAATAGTCGTATAACGGGATTTGAACCCGCGACTGCTAGATCGGTAATTCGTATCTTTAGCTATTAGGCTATTGGCGGTTCATATTCCACACTATCATTTGTTTCTTTACATACTTAAATTTCGGTAAGTACGTAAGTATTTATATAAAATGTTGATAATTTTTCCTTCATTTTACCTTCGTAAAAATGTACAATTTTCAAGTACATTTAGTAATACAAATTCCGCATTAAAAAGACAAAAAATCGATGAAAGATGTACGTATCTTTGGTAGCAGATATTATTTATATTTAGTTATACCTTGGAGCGTCCTACACCTTGTTGCGCGCTTTATTATGTCATGACAATAAAAACTAAATTTATTGTGTGTGAAATACATGCTAACAGCAACACTGTACAAGACAGCTTCCTGAAAATGTACCGCTGAAATATACGCTATAAAAGATGTCACTTTACTGGTTTTAAAATATTTCAACATTTCTTGTATGTATTATTTTATTAGTATGTAAATATATGGATTTTAAAATGAACGAGCAGCTTGAAATTCTAAACGTAATATGTTCAAAAAGTTTACCTTTTCATAGTATCGGGCCGAAATTTAAAAATCTTATTTTTTACTAATACTGTAGATGCAAATGTTTCGATAGATATTACCTGGTATCTTTTTAACGGTTTCACGGTTCTGGAAATCTGGCGCTAGTGAGCTATCATTGTTTACATTGACTTTTGCAGACCAAGTTCAATTATAAGTCTATATTAATCAATCGAACCACAACTCTATGATTTCACTACAGTATGTAGCCGTACATGTGATTACATTGTCATTCGTTCTAAGTTTCATTCACCAACAGTTAATTTTAGTATCATTCGGTCACCTGGCAGCAGCCGCGTGCCAATAGGCCGCATGTCAACATATTTTTTAATCACTCGTTCAAAGTTAGTGACGCATTCATTACATATAACCGTAGAATTCTGCTGCCGTTAGACTTGTATTACTAAATCTTGCCGTCCCTTTTCTTCTCTTTGACAAGACAGAGACGTACATATGTCTTAATATAAACGCTGTAACAGCCAAAGTCCATTGCTACTGTTGACACACAATCGGCTGCCAAACGTATTGTGCGGGCATGACATCACTGAATCAGTGGTTTAATTATTTAATTGTGAAGAGAATTTGTCCTGATAGATAAAAATCGCTTAAAAATTGTCCTATTTAAATTGCCTTTTTAATTAGTATGCATCTTTTAAATGTCTTGACGGCTCAACGTCCTTTCACCGCATCACTTTACTCCCCGATATACCTAATAATGTGGACTATAGAGCAACTCATAATACGTTCAGAGTCGTCAAGACAATTGGACAGTCACGGTATTACTTTAAATTAAATGAGTGTTATTATTATTATTACTTTATATCTAAGATTCGAGTAATAGAAGGACGGCAGGAAGTCGTTGGATGCGGAAAGCGGAGGACCGCATACTGTGGAAGGCATTGGGAAAGGCCTTTGTCCAACAGTGG
>JAODUI010000008.1:3492224-3522452 GCA_027563995.1 Papilio gigon | reverse complement strand
CTGTCGCTAAAACAAAAGCCCATCGAAATACATTACTTCTTCCCTTGTCATTGAAAACGATTTGATGTTTCGTAATTTTTTTAACTCTCGCACATCTCTTATACTAATAAAACATTGAGCGCGAACAAACAAGCGAAACGAGATAATAGCTACGAGTGAGATACCGCCACTCGCACTGTCTCAAAAAACAAAACACATTCGAACATGTCCATAGACCTTAGAATCTAGTAGACATATCCACTCCAAGAATGTCTAAGAACGAAAAAAAAATATGATCGATAACACGTGATTGGACTGTCACTTATATACGTGGACTATATCGGTCTGAGAAAAAGAATATCTTTCTAGAGACGAGAGACTCTTTCTTTGCCCTTTTATCTCCTCTATTAACTTAACAATTCTCTCTTCTATCTCCAAAGCAGAATGTGTTCAATAATTCTGTAACTTTTGCTTACACATATGTCTGCAATTACTCGTGTTATCCGTGTTTGTCACTGCTTCTTGTTAATGCACTTATCACGATCATTATTTGTTGGTATACCTCAATAAATAAACTTCGCTAATGCACAAGTAATTAGTGTTATTATTTTGTTCTTTAATCGCTAAAAATTATACTACATTAAATACTGACCTAGTCGATTTAAGGCTTTGTAAGTTATCTTTTCGAAGTTTCTTTAGTACCAAATTTATAATAATACAATCCACCATTTGTACTAGGGAAATAGATTTCCTTTTTAACTTATATTTTACTATAATTTATACAAATAACGGACAGCAAGTACGATCTTGTCACTCTGTCAAAAAGTCGTGTCAAAAGTAACGACATCCACCAGCCATTCACTAATAGCACATACTCAATAACTTTTTAGAATATAGAATAAGCTAGTGTTGGTAAATGGCTTATAAGAACTATAGATATCGTTGCTAACACGTTTAACCATGAAATGTGTATCTACCATCAATCAGAGTGTAGAATTTTATTATTAATAAATCATATTAAGTATTTTTGAAAGCGTATTTATAGAAACACAACTACTCTACTGCTGGAAAATTGTAAGTCAGCGTACGCGCCTATTCAAGGACGAGTCGCAGTAAACCAAACAATTTTTATAACTGTGTTAAAATATATTTCGTGCTACCGTCTGCAAATAGATTGTGTATCGATTACATTCTTAATGAACACTGGCATGTTACACATTCTATTTTTAAAAATTAAAATTGTATGAACGTGTATGAACTCGGAATTATGATAAACTACATGGGTTCGTTACGTTTAATTTGAATTAGTACAAGCGGGTCGACGCCGGATGACGCCGTTTAATTAAACATGATAAGATTTAGAACATAACAATTGTACGAAGAGATTGTAAAGTGAAAGACATATTCACTGACTGTTTGACACAGTTATTAAAATTGTTTGATTTAACATAAACGGTAATGGACGTGTATTTTAATTAATAACCGAAAATCTCCCACTTCCGATGTTAAGTATCGTTTTTTACAGTATGAATGAAATGCGATTAGCATTCGTGCTCGTTATAAGTTTAAAAGGAATGCTGTTTAACAAAGTCGTCAATGGATTGCTATTTTTTGGTCACGTACAACAGCACTGCCGGTAAAGTATGTGCAATAGTTTAGTGGTATGAATGAGAGATCTGAATGAGAGTGTTTAGGTAAAAAGTTCTGGCATATATCCAGCACGGTCGATCGCTTTGTTCTCGCAACATTTTACTACGCTATTACGATGTTTTTTTTCTTATATCCGAATTCTTCCACGAATTCATAAATCAGCTCGTCATTGGTGAATTTGTTTCGCGGGTTTGCGGCCGATTTGCGGCTAATGGAATCGTTATTTGAATGTATAACGACTTCTTTATTGGTTGCCAGATTCACAATTTATTTTTTATATTCTTTGTTTTTTTTTCTTTTTTTATTTTAAAGCACTACAACCGAGAATTATACGACCAGTATTAAGTAGATTAATAAAATGTTAACATCCATAATAAATACGTGTTATAAAATTAAATGTTGTGTTTTAATTTAAATAGAAATGAACACATTGTCCAACTAAATATTAAATTACATTAGAATATTAAGGTTAATTTTATTGTTCATTTATTTAATGAATAACGTCAGCAGTAAAGTCCAATATTTGGCAATTTTGTGTATTGTCCACGATATGGATAAAATATAATCACTACACTCACATTCTCAGTTACAATTATGGACTATAAAACCTTTTTGAAGAATTTATTTATTGATACTGGTTAGATAGAATACGCCTTCCATATTTAAAAGTTAAAACAAAAAAAACAAGTTTAGGCACGTTAATTGGCCGTGTCGATGGTTAGATATAAGTCAGATAATAGATCGGCGTGATAGGTGTGGTCTCGATCGACGACGTCAAGATTTATTAATAAATTAAATTTATGAATGAGCTTCTTAATTTGTAAACCATAACGGCCATAAAAATTTATCGTTTGCCTATGATAAAATGATATCGGTTCGGTCTACTAATGTAATGACTTTATTTTATAACATTTATTAAAATATCGCGGAAAAATCTCGCAAAATATCTAGGTTATGTAACGATATACTGCCATTTTTAACAATAAGTATCAAATACATTTCATAGTCTATCTGAATATTTCGAACTTACTGTCGCAGGTATAATGATTAAGATAATGCTGTAGTAGTTATTACTTTAGTATGCAGTCCCCGCTTAACTAATTAATACCAATAATTTGCGGCAGATAGGTCATATAATCAGCCTTTGTAGGCGCAATGGTGGACATAGTCTTGCTCCAACACCGTCAACGGTGTGTGGTCCTCCTCTTCCACATGCAACTAAAATTTACTCTTAAAATTAATTCAATTTAGTAGTGACCCCACAGACTTGTCGTGTTTGTGACTTTAAGAAAGGATTTGTATATATTTTCAATTATATTTTTAGAACCACTGTCATTTAGCTGATTCTATAATTTAGAAATCATTCAATAATATCTTCCTTCCTTTATAAAGATTGTAGGGTAAGAGAGTCGACTCCCCTCATTTGTCCGGAGATTACAGTGCATAGTTTATAAGTGCCAATTAAAGGACTCTGCATAACTCTTGTAAGGGAAGCACGTTATCATTAAGGTAATGCTATAAATACCCAGCCGGGACCCGCACCGACAACTTTATATTGCATTAATATGATGGGCGAATCTTTACAAACGATGACAAGTCTATTATGTTTATTATGCTTCGACTAAATTATGACGTAAGTGTTCTGAAGGATAGTCGGGAAGTGTAAATATTTCTGGATTCATGTGTCAAAATACTTGTATAAAACGGAACTATATCCGGGAGTGTTTAAAAAAAAATGATGTGCATTTTTTTTTAAACACTCCCGGATACATCTGTCGGCCGACCTATTGTTTTAAGTTTTGACGGTCCCTAGATAAAAATAAATGTTAGGCGGAGCAAAAAGGTTTTATGCAATTATATTGCCGATTTATTAGTATGTTTCTTTTTAATAAAAAAGATAGATGTGTTCGATAGTGTAAGTAAGGCCTTTTTTTAATTTATTATTTGGTTAAATTACTTATATTTCTTTTATCGCTATAACAAAGCTGTTCTTGTGCTAGGATATGGTCTACGACAATAGTCGAAGGACGGACTCTGACTCTTGATCGCGTGATCGGCGCCTGTCATTACATTGTTTTATGAAAAATTGTTTAATTTAATTGTGTATGAATGTATTGTCGCCAAAAAGAGTCACTTAGTTATGCTGATAAAAAAAAATTCCATCTAAAATTAAAATAGTGAGAAAAAAATGTTGATTACCGTTGCTCTGTCAACACAGATAAGGTTGGCTTTTATTTGGATTCCTTTCTAATGACGCGATATCTCCGCCGATGTTAAATTTACAATTCTAAACATAATTTAAAACCAAAATGGCAAATAAGTTGAACATAGTCTCTACATACATTAATTGTTTAATTACTTACGTATTTCTCTCAACCTGTTGGGCATTTTTACTGTCTTTTATCAAAAGTTTTAAAGAAATTTTCAATTAATAAGATATTTACCCTAATTATATTTTATATATATATATAGAAATCTTTACAGATATTTAGTAAGCTGTTGTCCAACTCTTTCGCTGACAATTTAATAGTCACCCACCTGACCCTACAAAGAGTTGTCGAGTTCGCGACTGCTAAGCAGACGTTAATTAAAGGGCCTGTCTATTTAATGACTCTATGTTGCCAATTAAAAGTTAAATGTTCTTTAATTGCGACGTTCAAGTACATATATAAAATATACCGAAATACTAATAACGTTTATTTATGAAGCTTGCAAGCCAGTGAGATAGACACGGACTTTAATAACACAAGTCAGGTAGACTTCAACTACAGGCGCCGATGCATTGTATGTGTTTTTACGTAAACAGTGACTAATACTAAATTAACTAAAAAAGGGACTCCCATCAACACTTATGGACCCTTAAAAGTACCGTTAGCAGTTCCAAAATGATGTAAATATACGGTCTTCAGTTTTACAATAATCCGTCAGTCTACTACTTAGAAAACCGGCGTAAGTCAAGTGTTAAATTAATCGGTACCGACACCGACTTACACGTGATTTAAGCTGTTTTTATAAGTTGTATAGTGAAATGTCTCACGAAAAATTTGATTCATCGCTCATTTAATTAATTTTAAACAATTGTAGAAAAATAAAAACAAGTAAGGAAGTGTCCTTTCGCACAGGAATACAAAATTCAAGATACTTTTTTTTGTGTATCGTTGTAAATGTGACATTATTGTAACTACTAAAATATTTTTCCAGTAATTGTAGACCAAAATAGATGAGTGTTGATTTGATACAGCGAGATAAAGTTCGGTCCCTTTCCGTTAATTTAGGTCGAGTGAAGCAAAGAGTAGAGTTTCTCTTAGGGCGTGCGAGGATGTGCAAACAATAAGTTCCGCAATATTTGTTATTTTATGTAATTAACCCAGTTACGGTAGAATATCGTGTAGCAATACCGATTTGATAAATTTGGTAGTTCCATGGTAGAAAAATATTTCGATTGTTAATTGTTTTTTTGAGTGTTATAAACTGAATTTTAATAAGTCAATGAATGCTTTTTTTGTAAATCAAAATAAGAACATAACTGATGTGCGCCAAAACAGTTGTTCGTCAAGTATCTATAGAAACGAAGATTTAAAGAGTAAAAATGTATACCATTATTTAGAATAAATTGTCATTTATCTAATTTGCGAATCAATGTGTTACGTTGATAATTTTCGACCGATAAAACTTTTGTTAGGTATGTTGGAGCATCCTGGATGAAGCGGCCGAGGACCGATCGTAGTGGCGATCTTCGCGGGAGGCCTACGCTCGGCAATGACATGCGGCTGATATGACGATGATGATGATGATAACTCTTGCAGAGTTAAGTTTCTATTTTAATCAGTTAACATAATTCCAATTGAAATCCAATGCTGACTACGATCGCTGGACTGGAGTTATGTAAACCTTAGTCACGATAAAGTTGCAATTAGAAATATTGTGTATTCAAATTCGCTACATTAGTATATTTAAACTATTCAAAATGAATAAAGTTTATCGTCTAACAAAAAAGTTACGGTAGGTAAATATTTCTATGATTCTAAAACACCTTCTAATTTATTACTAAAACTCGTTTATTTTACATGTTTAAACAAAAAAAATATTTCTTGTCATACGTTCACGCGACATTCACAAAAGCCAGTCAAGATTTGACAATAAAAGAGAATTATTGTTATTACAATGTTTTGACTTTTCGCTTAGAACTTTAAATTGTAAAATTGATAATGAAGCGCCAATAGCCTAATGGTTAAGGGTACGGACTACCGATCTAGCGGTTGTAGGTTCGAATTTCACAATTCGACTATCGTCGTGAACCATATCCCAAAACAATCTTTTTCAAGCTTATCGAATATGGTTACAAGATATATTAATAAATTAACAAAAATCTACTAATATTTTAATTATTAAAAAAATTACTGAACAATATTTAATACGATAATTTTATTAAAAAGGGATTAAAAATAAAAAAAAAATTACGTAAAAGATTTACATAAACTAGTATAAAAATAACCTTTATGATAATACGTAACCCTTTGTATCCTATTTTGAGGAAATGGCAAGAATTTTAATATTTAAAAACAAAAGAAGACCAATACCACTCACTCTGAATAGCTGATGTGCTCGACACAAGTCGGCGCCGACACCACTGTGATAACCGTTTTAAATTTAGTTTACGAAATACGTCAAAATGATACAAGACTGCATCATTTATAAGGGAAGTTTGAAAGAGAAACATCGGAGAATCCGTACGTTGTCCGGAAAAATGAGAAAAGTATTCACGTATTAAGGATTTATTATTAGTGAAATTCATATTGTAGAAGTGTGTGTTTTACTTACATGAATGATACTATAAAAATAGGATAAGTTGACTATAAAGAAAAAAAAGTATTACTGCCCTTCTTGGGACGTTCATTTGAAGCGCCAATAGCCAAGTGGCTTTGCGTACGGACTTCTAATCTAGCGGTCGTGGATTCGAATCCCGCCACTCAGTATTGTCGTGGATAATATCCTAACACAAGCTTTTTAAAGCAAGTAAAAGAAATCTGCTAATATTTTATAAAAAAAAATTACTCAAAGAGAGATCTTTATTTACTTAAATTACTAAGAGATTATTTAAGTAACGACTAAACGAGTCCGAGTGTGAATAAATGTCTATTTCCGAAGTAATCGATGTAGAAAATTCCCATGGTAACTAAATTCATTTTCATTTCAGTTTACAATGTTCATAGCACTTTTCACTTCGTAGGTCCGTGTACCCACCGCGTGTAACCCACTTTGTCCCCCATGATGTGGGTTTGATAAAACGAATAGGCCACATAGATAATGTGATAACAAATTTTCTAACATGGCATTGAAACCGAACGACCTTGCTACGAAATTTTAAGCCCAACTCACTACTGAGTATTTCAAAATCATGTAGATAATTAATTTTGTAATGGAACTTTTTAAATGCAAAAAATTAAAAATAACATTATTAGCCGGCTGGTGTAATATAGACATTTTTTAATTCAACGCTGACGAAGTCGCGAGTAAAAACTAGTTATGAATAATTTTTTTTTTTTGTATTTACTAAAATTTTGTGACATATAACGTATTACTATATGATATATTATCAAAAAGAATTCAAACGATAGCATATACAAACAAAACAAAATTAAAAGAAAAAAGTATTTCAAACATTTGTATCTTCAAAGACATCTTAAAAGTAGTCGAAATATATGGCTTATTATTAATGATATAAGCCCATAAATTAAGGGGCCGTAACATTTTTATCTAAAGAAGGGCTATTACTCACATACCGTAGACGGCTACACGCAACGCTACAAACGAAAGGAAAATTAAACTTGTACCGTGTAAACTTAAAAGTTCGTTATTTATACCTTGTAATATTTGGATATAGAATCGTATTTACTTTTCTAATAATGCAATCAAAAACATGTCAAGTATGGTCATTATTCGGTAAATTAAAATATAATATTAGTAAAATAATGATATAAGTACTAAAAATGTAATATAATTTAAAAATAAAATAAATATGTCAAAAGGAAACATTCAATTATAAATGTAGGAAAATCCAAAATAAAGTTTACACTTCGAACGTGTTGAGAAATCAAATTACGAACACTTCACATTTGTCCGCGTTTTTTAAATCGCTTCGCGGAGCGGGAATTAAAACGTCAATCGTGCGTTTTGACAGTTGGTCATTTTCGCGCCAATTTTCCGGAACGCGCGAACGTGAACGAGTTGCGGAGATGGTGGCGCGCCCGCGCTTGCTCAGTAAAGACTGTGGCGGTCTCTCGTTGCGCCCCGTCTACTGTCTTACGATTTACGAGCGTGACGCAGAATTGAACAACATGTATAGCGTTACATTTGACGGGACACATCACGTGGCGCCCTCTCGAGGATTCTTTCTGTGTGGGATTACAATCTACGAGCTAGAAATAAACGCATCAATTTATGATAACATCGACGGATTGTAAAAACATATTGCATTCCATTAAACAAATAAATTTTACAAATATCCCAATCGTGTTGTACATTATATCATCAGCTTATTTTAGGATATCTCATAATTTGTTTATTTTAAGAAAGACGAGAACGTAATATCAATAAATAAGAAGGTTATAATCTATTCAAGGATTTCCAATTAACATCTCCTTGAAAAAAGTAAACGTTCATAAGAAGAAAACGCTATAACTGGCCACTTCCACATGTCATTCACATTTTTATTAAAAATAAAGCGCATTTTAAGCATACAAACCAATAAAGATTCTGATTTCATTCATTTAGTCTTACGAAAAGCGGAGGCAAACATGACACTATAATTACATTGATTGAATGCGAGTCGCAACTTGCAATACGTCCTTTAAAACCTAACCTAACACCCTAACCTATAGAGAAATATCATAGATAATGATTATTTCGTACCATTAATCAAATGAGATCGGAGAAAACTTGATCGAGGGCGTTTCGCTTTGCACGGCATTTTACAATCTATGTTGATACAGGTTCATTAAAACACTACAAGGTACTCAGGAGATTAACCAAATAAATCCACAACTATATCCTCAATAATTGATATAAGTATTTACAATGTAAATTGGAGATCAAGCAAGCCAGCTTAATTCAAAGCGAAGTAACCGTGCCCTCATCTGCTACGATTTAAAAAGTAAGAGATTATTGTCTACCGGCAATGAAAAGTTACTTGATGATGACAACGACTAATTGGAAAGACTGCAGCGACGAGGAAGAGTAAAAAGACTATAGTAAGAGGAGTTGTGCCTTGGACGCGAATCTTCCACGGTCCAAATTATGTTCCCTTTTCGGAAAACAATGGGAAAGGGGTAATTTAAACGATATATAATAACTTTGAAAGGAAGGAATATTATAATCTCTGTATTTATTCCCGATGCGTTAAAATATATGCACAATATATCTAAATGTAATAAATGCTATGAATATTAATGTAGCATTGAATCATTGGATGGGTTCCATTAATAAATTGTTAATAAAACATATATATAGGAGATTTTAATTGAAAGTGTCTGTTACTGTGTTCATTGAGTTGGTTGATTACAATGGAACTATAATTATTTTATTTAGTGTACTGTACGTAAGTACTTATTTGAAGTGATATTTTTCATCAACCCGCCCTCTTCCTTACTGAGGGTCGGCTCAGTATGTATTACTCTCCCATACATCTCTGTCAGCCGTCATATCTGAACTCACACACTTACTACGCCTATTCTCTTTCAAGCAATCCATCCACACCTTCTTCGGTCTTCCTCTACCTTTTTAGCCATCCACATTTTATCTCATCACCTTCTTGTTATGTGCTTATCATCTCTTCGCATATGTCCATACCACGCTAACATTTTGCTTCTCAATTTCTATTTCACTGGCGCTACTTTTATTTGGTATAATATTTTTTAATAAAATATATTTATTGTTAACTATTTGATTTTTAAATTAAAATAGGGAAGTAGAAAATGTTCAACACAATTATTTATCTAGCAATAAAACAAACGATATACAAAGTCTATAAATATTAATTATGACAGATTTACTTCTACAATCTAATGTCATTTTTAAATTCATCTTTGTTACGTTAGTGAGACAAATGTGTTACAAATCGTCGTATTTTCATACTGAAGCGTTTCTCAAAAAAAATATCTCGAAGACATTATTGTAAAGCCGCGTAGGCCGCAGGAATTGGGACGAGAGATTAATGCCGAGGTGTATTCCTAGCCCTTCTACAAGTTACCTAATATTTAATAAAGAAAAAAAAATGGAACAATAATTTTTCATACTTACCTATCTTCATTAATAAACACGACCTAAGACAAGAAAAGATTTCAATAAAATAGCTTCATAATTTAAGTGAAACGACATTTTGTGTACAAGACAACGCACTTCAAAATATGACTATCCCGTCCTTAGTAAATTAAAAACGAGAGAAACAATATATTTCACCTTAAACAAATTCAATCCAACGTAACCCTTAAAGTGACGCTAGCAGGTGAATTCCGATAAATCAATAGATAACAATATTTTGACAGACAGCTGTAATTAGCGAGTCTCGAGCAAATGGAAGTTTTGATGATAACGCAGTACCTGCTAGAGTAAACAACGATGCCCTTAGAGATTACCGGAGATATTTAAAGTGGCTAAGTGAGATTGCGAAACTTTTGCTTCGATGCTTTCAAATGTTTCATTGATACGGCAACTACTTGGTGCTGAGCTATAGTTAGATGCTTACGTCGCTTGTCAATATCCGAAAGACACTTTGAATTCATTATTGACAGATAGAGTTTTAATGTTTTATAAAACAAAAAAAATCTATTCTGCCAGTATAACTTTATTAAGCTAGATGGCCTCTTTTTTCGTAGTTAACTGATATTCTTAGCTGATTAAAAATAATAGAATTAATCTAACATATGCATTTAATTCTATTTTACGTTTTTGGTAAAACAACTTTCTTTGGATGGTTCCATAGAATGGTGATATAATGAATTAAAAAATCGAACAAAACAAAAGAGATTTGAAATCAATCTATTTTTAATTACTGGAACGGTAGAAATAAAAATAGAAATATTACACTTCAAATAGCGAGTGTCAATGAACCATGTTAATAAACAGGCGACTAATAATTTATCATTGTAAAAATTTATAGAAAAAATTTACAATGTTATTAAAGTGACAGAGCTGTCCAAATTTGCCAACATTTTAGCAAAATATTATGCAACCAGAGTCAAGTCTGATAACAAATGTTTGTACTGTGCATTCCGAGCGGCCGTCGGCAATTAACGTCACAGTTTCCATGTTAATCTGGTACATTACACCGTACCGAATACGTAGGAGTCTTTAAAAAAAAATCTTGCTTACATAAAAATTGAATTATCGACAACTATTTCTGATGTTTACATTAAATACCGAAGTATGCAAATAAGATTGACGTTGAAGCTGACACTGAATTATTTCCGGAGCGATCTGTTATTGAAATTAAAATAGAAAAATTAGTATTCACTGTAAACAAACAAACATAAGCTCGCAACATAATGGGATTCTTTCGACCGTCGTCGATTAAAAACTGTACGGACTATTAAAACAAGAGATTGCATACCCTTTGATGTATCACGTGATAACGATCATATATTTTAGCTGTTCTTTCTAGTCTTAATGAGTTAGATAATTATGAAAAAAATATTTATCGTTGAAAATTACAGTGAGTTCTATCGACCGTAAGATTTGTCTGTCAGTTTCTATCTAAAATTAACGCGTTGAAATGATATATTTTAACTACAGCACATATTACGTTTCTTTAGTCGGTGATGAACGACTAAATAAAGACATCCATACGGCTGAGAAACGAACTTGTCACCATTATTACTTTCTTCGTCTTCATCGTCACTTTGATAGGTTAAAACTAATTCAAGGTTTTTATTTCTTGAATAAAATATTAGTAGATTTTAGTTAATTTACTAATATATCTTTTACCACTCCAACTAAGCTCTAGGCTTGTGCTAAGATATGGTCAACAACTATAATCGAATGAGGGGATTCGAACTGTCGATCATGTGATCGGAAATCCGTTCCCTTAACCATTAGGCCGTTGGCGCTTATTTAGAATATATGTTTTTAAAAGTTACGAAAGTATTTACGAATAAATTTTTAGCACTAATATTTAAATGGTTAAACGTATATTCAAAAACATATCGTAACAGTCTATTATCAATGTTTATCGACGCCGAAAATGTATTGCGCATGAGCATTGTTGCGGTGTTCACAAAGCAAAGATTTCCCATAAAAGGTCGTAACAAACTGTCACTTGGCTCTCTCATAAATCATTCTTGCGCGAACGCGACGTAATTCGAACGTTTTCACAGCCGATACCACGCGCATACAAACAATCTAGAAGCATCATTATTCTTGGCCCATTTTACAAACGCGTGTGCCGTGTGCCTTTATCTCTATTCATCACGAGCAAACGTGGCACTACACAGATTGCATTCTTGTCAGATGTAATCTAACTTGAACATCACATTTTACATATTAATAAATTTAATATTTACAAAAGTCTTTTAATTTCATGCTACAATTATGAAAACAAATAAATTAGTTACGTTGCTTTAGTTTTACAAGTCTCGGAAAATACAATTTGATGAAGTTTTTTTTTATCAATTATGGTAGCAGTATTTTCACCTGATCATAGACTACGAAGAACATTGAACTTGGGACGTTGATTATAAATAGCTAATCGATCTTAGCCGAATTAAGACAAGACACAAAACAAATATGGTTCCTACACACGCCTAAAATTCCTCCATATTTTTCTTTCCAGAAAAATTCCGTCTTTTGTTTTGCATGTTAATAAATGCATTTTTACAATAATTCAACTTCTATATGTAATACTACGTCTATAGATCTCAATGATTTACGAAAAAGCAGTTCCTAATATAGTAAAAATCCCCTGTCATTGCCATGATTTTTTATAACAGAAGGGGCCAACGAGCGACAAATTGTTTTAGCGGTATTAACTGATAAAAGGTCACATGGCAGGAGAGTATTACAAGGTTCAACGACTCTGAAGCAGTAAAAATTACTGCTTCACGATGGCTTTATTATAAATAGTTTTGTAGCTTTTTAATTGCGTCTATTAATGCAAATAAATTCAATGCAAAAACACTGGCCAATGACATAGTGTATCAAAAACAACTGTGAAATAATCTGTTCTTTATTTAAATATGATAAAAAAAATATGATTCTATACGCACAGACGTGTAACGTACGTCAGTAAATAATAATTTTAGTATACATGTAACAGATATTTCCGACACTATAAGATCACATTGACTCATTTTTTAACTGAATCATACGTTATAATCTATTATTAACTATTGCCGGTGTTAGAAAACGTTCCGAATTAACCTATATGGAGTGATCAAATGATTTATTTTAGTAATTATGTGTATAACATCGTATAGGAATGTTAAGTAAGACCGTATGCGCGCGCATGATTCATCATATTATATTCGGTCAATGCGTTAATACTTGGCGCCATGGTTCAGTTTCCGCACTGAAGAAGCTCCTTTGAACATACTTTATGTAACGCGCGCAATGACGGTCCGACCTACTAGTTACCGTCTTGACAGTCTGATGGTCATCTCAGCAACGCTTCATCTTAAAGTCCTTCTTTAGAAAAAGTAAAAAGGTTGTAATATATTGATAAACAACACTGCGTGTTAAAAAAATCCGACGGAAAACTTATCGAATTACTTCGTGTTTTACAGTGAGTGTATGTTACTAATTTAATTAAAATAAATAGAACTGATGACACTCTGATACTGATGATAACAATTGATGATGAACTGATGATAATCATATATATTGATATAAAAATTTTGATAATAATGAAGGAACGAAATGTGAAATATTGCAATAACGGAACACATTTCAATTTTTTGCAAAGTCATGAGATGAGTCCCCGTGAGTGACGGGTTTGTTTATATTCCTTGTCCGACATGCAATATGTGTTTAACATATTTAAAAAATTTATTCATCTATATATGGATACCTTCAGCCAACTAATGAATGATCTTGGCCTAAAATACATTCAAAATATATTCTCGATTATTACCTTACAAATTTAAATATGTCATGTGTGATTGTCGATTGGGTTTACATTATTCATATTTAAATCAACATCCTCATTTTGGTGGTATTGTTAAACTTCTATAAAAATTTTGTTTATTTTTACATCATCAGACTATGTATGCCTGTTGTTGGAAATAGGGCTTCCTTTATGCCTTCCACAGTATGCGTTCCTCTGGTTATTTGTTAAAGAAAACATAACATTCAACGCGAAAGATATATGTCACAGTATTTGTGTCGGCAGCATGTGAAATGAAGTAATCAATGGGAGTATGGTGTAGAAAAATAAACAAACATGAAATTGTTTGGCAACAATATTGACTTTACCATTTTAGTACTGTCAATAGATTAGTTTCGACTGCCGTACTGAAACATATTGTCATCTCATTTCTTTTCTAAGCGAATGAAAGGAACGGCAATACATTCTCAAGTTTTGGCAGTGAAAGCCGACGGCTGGACGTGACTAACTCGCATCTCGTTAATTATAACCTAAGTGACTAAAATCTCGCAACAACACTTGAAATATATTAGGACGTTGCAAGTACAGATATTACAATATAGAAATTGCGGAAATAGTTAAAGCATTGTCAACACTTGCATCTTTAATTTTGTAACAGAAGACGAGCGACGACAAACATCTTACCATCGTTCGGCACTGTTTAGAGATAACAAATGACAATCAATTAAAAGAGCACACCATATAAATAAAGTAGCAAATGAGATTTATTAACCAATTAAAAAAGTAGTCTGAAATACTCTCACGTCAGCTACTTTCAAGTCCGGTCGAAAGTCCCGTCAAAATCGGTGCAATAATTTTAAATTCGATTTGACAGATCCGATAAATTAATTTAGACAATTCGATAAATTAAAATCAACTAAAGTAACACACATTAATATATATCTGTTAAAAAGGCAAACGGTAATAAAATTCCCCGCATACGGCAATGGCAAGTTAAAAATCGTTTTAAAATAATTTCGTATGAATCCTTGTACATTTCCATTATTCAAAAAGCGACCTTCGCAAGATTGATCGATGTCAAGTGTCAGCTTTGAATACGGCAAGGTTGGGAGTAATTAATAAAAAAAAACAACAAAAGTGAGCTCACAAACATCAGTTATCAAGATGTCTGTTTGTCACCAAAATTGTAGAACACAATACAATCGGTGTCATGCGTTATCTTGTCACATATGCAAATAATGCAAGCTGTATTTGTCATGTATGCAAATAGAACCGATGGCCTAATAACGTTAAAGATATATACCAAAAAAAACCAACAACTAAAAAAAAAAAAAGATCAAGGGGCAAACGCTGAGTGGCTGAATAACACTGATTGTATCAGGCAACTATTGTATTTTTTTTGTAATTTTAGAAAATAGAAATTAGAAATTAAAAAACGGACAGTAATAAAGAAACTTGTTCTAATTAATTTGAAAAGTTATTTGAAACGTTGAGAAAATAAAATGTGACATTTGTTTTCATTTTAGTTTTTTTGAATTGCAACTTTTTAATTTTACATTATAAAAAAAATCTTTTTTTTTAATAATCTCACTCAAAAGTCATTTATAAAACAAATAGCTCTATCAACAGCAAAGGTTTTTTTTTCAGTATTGTGAGAACTTTTACTTACGTCCGTTCAAATTATATATAGTACAAATGTATGTCCCATTCGAATCACTGTAACGCAACAAGAAATTTGATAACAATAATTTTGAAGAAACAATTGATTGCTATCTTCAAACGGTATTTCGTTTTGACGTACGTCTGTATTTCTCCGGTTTTATGTTCGCGGCTCTAAAACCCAGTTTAAACTGTAGTTAGTACATTATTACGGCACGGTTGCGGTTACAAACCGCCGAAGCTGCGACTTTGTGTCATTATTGTGTTGTTATTTTGTACACTGTGTTGTTGATTTATGTTTTGTTTTAATATTTTTATAGGATAATTGGGAGAGACCAATACCTTGACATATAACGTATTGAGTAAACAATGTCTATGAGCATTTAAAACGCACTAGGTTTGACAATATTCGCATTTTTTTAAACATAACTAGAAAAGACGATGATAAAGAAGTAATATATTATTTATCGAATTAAAATTTTGAATTTTGAAGGGCCAATAGCCTAATGGTTAAGGATACGGACTACCGATCTAGCGGTCGTGGGTTCGAATCCCGCCATTCGACTATTGTCGTGGACCATATCCTATCACAACAAGGTTTTTCAAGCTTACCAGGAATGGTCATAAGAAATTTTAGTAAATCAACAAAAATCTGCTAAAATTAAAAAAAAATGATTTTATTCTATTTGATTACTATTGATATAACCTCCAAATTAATTAGTATTCAAGTTACCAAATACGATGTGAACTTTTATATTTAATCGATGTGCGTGTTCGGTAAATGTATTGTAGAATCGAAACATCTCAGGACCGCACCAAGGAAGTCCACGGTCGTTGCCTACCCCTCTAGGTTACAACGCGAATTATATTGTTATGACATTTAAAAAATCCAACCTCAATCACTTGTTTAATATAACATCATGGATTACGTTTCAGCGCCATCTTTATTCTAACAGCATGCGTTTATGGACGGCTCAATTACGTTTATCAAACGTGAGAATAGAAACAGCTAACATTAAACAATTTATATTTTATTAATAACAAAGTCTGTTATTATAATAATATATAATAATGGGTATTATTTCTACCGCATCCGATACTGTCTACGTTTACATCAATAATAAAATAGTTTTACCTATAATTTATAAGCATATTTTTCATGAGACTCTTCAGTCAAAACACATTCTATTATCTCTCATTTTAATTAAAAAAAAAACACATAATATGTTATTCTATGCGTGTTACACAATTCATTGCTCATAGTATTTTTTTCCACCAATAAAATACTACATTATTTGAACTAGGCCTAGTCCTTTTAACTTTTGGAATAACAATTTAATTAAAAAAAAATACAAACGAATTAAGAAACTTCGGAAGTTTGTAATCGGTTAACAAAAAATAAGATTGTATTATTTTTTTAATAGTAGTGTAAATGGATGCAAACATTTAGCGTAATTCTAAATTTTATCCAAAACTTATTGAATAGTGCAGTAGATCCCGTAATTCAAACAAATTGCCTGTAACAACGTATTCCAACGTTGAAATATGTAAATAACAATTTAGGAATAGCAATTTGTTTCAGTTAAATTTAACGAGATTCGTGTTTGATGTTGAATAATGTTTTACTGCAAAATATTAGACGATTAGGATATTACGAAATGAAATGTCTAATGATAATATAGCAAATAAAATACAAGATAATTCTGCGATATTTATTACTACAATAATAACATTATTTCTAGGAATTTCATGCCGCTGCAGAAAAACAATACGAAAGATTCAACGCGTTTTGTATTGCGCATGTTCATACGTCGATGGTCACCTCTGTGATTCCGCTCGTCCGTTTGTACCCATCTCTTATTAAAAATTACAGCTGCAGCTTGACAAATTAAGCTGGAGTAAGACTACAGCTATTATAGCATAACAATACCATGTATGTAAACAGCCCTTACATATTTCGCTGTGTTCTATAAAGTAACATAACGTAATGTTACTCTGTTGTTTGTAGCTGTACTGTAGGCGCATGCCGGGTTAGGGTTCATAGGCGTGAAATTGGCCGTTGCCGTAATTTCCCAATTAGTTACTTTGAACGATCACTCACGACTCATGTTATCTCTTTAAGTGAAATCGATTTTTTTTTCGATTAAGGATATTTTAAGTTTAGTAAAACTTTAATACGTGACTTTTGTTCATAGCCTATTTGCGAAACTATAACGTTAGTGTGTTGTGGTCGAATAGATTCGATTTTGATACTATAATACAAGTATTTTACCGGAACGCTTTATCAAGGCGTCCGTTAGAGCAATTTTCTTAATAACCCCGATACACAGGACGACGTCATAAATTGTATAAGATCATTAAAGTGCGCCCTGACGCGGCGCCAGCCTTCAAGATCTGTTCCTCTCTTAAATGATTATACGATTCAGTTTAATTATTTAGAATTGCATAACTAATTAACAATGAGTCCGATCAAGATGATTAATAACTCATTATACTACAGCCTTATTACTCTAGGCATAGTTAAATTTCGTTGGCTACAAGTATGATAACTTAGGCGTCGTCGTTACGGTTATACCCAAGTCGGACGAAGACGTCTTGCCAATATTACGCATTAAAAAGCGTTACATGAATTTTATCGCGTTACGTTACGCGATAAAATTAAAAACAGTGAATCATGACCCATGAGTCAATTGACAGTAGCGACATTGAATTGATGCAAACATTTGGTATCAATACAATAATAAACCATTTAACAACACTAGTATGTTCTTAAAATTGCGTCGGTACTATTAGGCAAAGGCTGGTAGATGAGATTACTTTGGACTTGGCTACTTGACAAATATAGGGACAAGATCACAGTTGTTGTTCGTTATTTTGTGTTTATTTATATAAATTATATTAAAATACAGTTTAAAATGTCTATATAACGTCATAGTATAAACGGTGGATTATTTGAAATATTCCTTCTTCGACTTCATATCTTTGTTATACGTTTGATAAATGAGGTCTTTATGGGATATTGAAAAAAATCTATACTTAAAAATCTTTTAATATGTTTTATGTTTCATAAGAACATTACGATATTTATCGAATAAACAAACTTACTATCGTTTTATTACAAAATTACCAATGAAATCTTAATATCAACCACCACGAGAGACCTATAATTTGATAGTGTAACGTTTGCCAGTAGACCAGGGGCGTGGTGTGGAAATCTGGTATATTCGCAATCACTTTTATCTCAGTATTTGACGAGCTGACAAATTATACGGCGGCTCAGTTGTTCTAACACAATTTCTAGGTTCACTATACTTAATTGGGAACTGGCGACTTTCACAAGGAAACTGTTGCTAATCAACTGATATAGAATTATTTAATACTTGATCCATAATTCAAAAGTTGCAATCGAATAAAACTAACATTTTATATTGCGTATTTGTAATGGTTGGCACATCGATTAACCGATAGTATATAAAGGTACGTCAATTATTGCTCGTAATTGCGGTATATACTTACAATAGGATGTTTTGACATCATGTGTGTTGTATAAAGATGGTACTTCCATATTTATGGAAAAGCAGCGTGTGTATTTTGTTTAAGTGGCATTTTGATATTGGAAACATCGCTTACCTAACTGACACTTATATAGACAGTAACCATCAACCTGCATTTTTCCCTTCAGACGGTCGGCACAGCATGCACTACTCTTCCATACGTCACTGTCAACCATCATATTTGAACTCACACCCTTCTCACCCATGTCATCTTTCATTCCATCCACACCTTACTCTACCTTTATAGACATCTCATGACCTTGTTTATGTGTTCATTATCGCCTCACATGACATACCACGATAAAATGTTACTTCTGAAATTGTTCATCACAAGCGCTACATTCAAACTTCCCCTAATATACTCATTTTTAACTCATTGGGTTCAGTTTTATAGCATAAGAGATGTGTCATAAATTAAGGAATGATTAATTGCGACAAATGTCGATATTGTATGCAAATTAATTTATACCAGCTCTTTAACAAACGCCAGAACGAATTATACGTTAAGGGAAACATTCGTATAAACAGAAGTCAGTAGCGCAATGTCGAATTGCCAATAAGCAGATAGAAAACGACCAACAAGATTTCAGTACATCAAGCGACGGGGTGCCGACTTGTCATTATGGTACAATTAATTTGTCGCCCGTTCCAGAGTAAACACAGCTGCGGGCTGTTATTAAGCGTACAGAACATCGCAACGATCTTAAGTCCCGTTCGATATCCAATGACGCTTCGCGTCCGCTCTCTCGCGAGGATCTCGGCAAATAGCAGCTTTCGAAGTGACAGCAATGATACGTTATCGCTATTCACAAATGCACCATATTTACGAGATAGCGTTGTCGTATTATTGAGATTTGTGGCAGTTTCACAGCTGAGCGAGACGTTCCCTGGTAATAATCATTGCGATATTGGAGTGTTAAGTGTGTCAATTATTTTTGTAGGCCACTTGAATTTCACTTCACTTATTCTGGGAATGATTCGAATAGTATTTTTTTTAACTTATTCCTTGAAACCGTTAATGACGAGACAAAAACTATGATGTTAATTTAAGAAACTTGTTTGATTGAGTCAGTCTATTAATTCTTAATATAAATTGCTCATTTTATGTTTAATTACCGTTTTCTTTCGATGAGAGTACGAATTTATATTAGTCAACCACTGAATAGTTAATGCATATATTATTGATTGGTCGATATTTGTTTATATTTTAGGATATTAAAACAAAGCTAGTTTTTGCATATATTGCTAAATGAGACTAGAATTATTTGAGACAAAATATGATTTTATATGACCTTTTACCTTTCTTGGATGTTTGTGGGAGATCCGATTTATATTTGACATTATTACCATCGATTAATATTTTAAAGGAAGTAATCAATAAAAAATAAATAAAAAACACTATTTCATTTTAAAGGAATTACTTATCAACATGGGGTCAAAGACCTCGTACTATAAAAGACATTTGTATGCAGACAAATGTTGACGATGCATAACTCAATAGGGTTATTTTTAAATAGTTCATTATAACATAATTGTATCTTTCATAATCATATAAAATACAATACACGCTGCATGAATTTTGCTTTTAGAAGTGACTTATATTATTTAGTTAAGTGTAATACCCTATAGTTACTTCGAGTCGATTACCCGACCCATCTCGGCGGCCATCTGCAGCCCATTACCCAAGTCCGCGTGCGAGGGCGCTGCGAACTTATTTGCACTATCACATGCTGTTAGCTATTATGATCGAATGATATGGCGGACGGAATTTATTATGTAAGACACGACTATCACGTTTCTTAACTTTAGTTTAAATACTTTTATGACTTTCGATTCCAATTATTATAGTATAAACTATTCTATGTTTGAATTATATCGACATTAGTTACGTATTTATGAATAAACAACTAATATATCACAATCAGGAGTCGATCTTGTTTCCGAACTCCACCAATTTTCGCAGTAGTTTCATCGTAAACAACAATAATAGGTAATACGAGCCCAAATAGCTTCGCAATGGGATCGATGGCTCGGCACGGCCATCTATAGCGATTACTGTCAAACATGTAAAGGTTCAGATACCGTTACGCCTCTCGGCTCGGCCTCGGGAACCTTTCATGTTAATATTATTAAATTAGAACAACAATAAACGGAATACATAATACCGTAAATCTACGTATCATATAAATCATTGCCAGAGACGGCGCTGCAGCTTCCTAGATGTTATATACGATGGACTAAATTGTAATGGAGATGGAATGGAGTTCTGTCACACTCATAGTTGCTAATTCATCAGTAAGGGTTTATTTAAGGTTTAATATAAATTTTATAATAAAAAAAATGTTTGTTAAAAGGTGTGATTCCATCTAAAAGCAATTTTTGGTATAAAAAATACAATTAAAACGGCAAAAAAAGCGAAAAGTGCCAATAGTCCAATGTTAACGGTATACGGATTACCGATCACGTGGTCAAGAGTTCGAATCCCACCATTCGACTATTGTAGACCATACACTAACACAAGCCTAAAAGTTGGAGTGGTAAAAGAAATATTTGTAGATTAAGAAAAATCTGCCAATGATATTTTTACAACGAAAAAAAATTGTTGCATCTAACGAAATGGGTTACATCCATCTCAAAAAGCTGTAATTTTTTACTAAGGGAGGTTCGGAATATGAGCGAAGAGAGAGAAGTTGTAATGTGTGTAAGTTATAAACCTTATTTCCAACACAAAGTACTTCCTATAAAAAGCGAACACGTAAATAACTTGTGTACAATTGTAGTTGCAATTTGTTATGATCGATCGCGGCTGGGGGCGCCACTGACGCGGTGCCAGAACTCAATGTACACCCGAGGCACTACACTTATCCTATTCATTGTGCAGGTAAATATTTTTCCATATATAGTTATTAATAAAATGAGGATTACGAAATATATCAGTTTTCTTCAATTGGTTAAATATGTATCGAGAATGCTAAATACAACGCTTATTTTATATTCAATAGTAAATTCCGTACTTACCAAAGGTTAATCCTTAATTAGGATCCCGTGTTTTAGCTGTCAATGCAATAAATGAATTTTCCTAATAAGGTATACATCGAGGTTTATTAAACATCTTTTATGCTAGTTTAACATTATCAAAGTATAAATGAGTCGTAATTCCGCCATGCGCCGCTAGATGGCGCTGTAATAAAATTCAAACAACGCAATGTGTTAGTATAAATTTTCATGTTGTAAATGTTTATTGAATTATTACTTACCTTACAGCTTCCTTGTACACAAATTGCTCTGAATCCCGGCTTAGTGCAAGGCGTGCCGTCCGCTACGAGCGCTAACGAAGCATAGAACTGCTGCCCACGTGGTCTGCAGTTGAGAATACAAGGAGCATTTCCTGCAAATGACTCAATTTTAACAATAATGTATAGTTAAGAGTGGTTGTTCGGAACTTCGATGTCATCTGTTATAACTGGTATGCTAATGAGCACTGACTTACCATCAACATAGGGCACCCAGGTGTAGAAACGACCGCGGAAGGGCCTCCGGTCGTATACCGCGCACTGCTCGGCGCGCGAGTCCCGTTTGCTACCTGGACATGGCTGTTTGGACAAATATCGATATCTATAATTATTATAATAGGTAACTTTAACTATGACAAGTCACTATCAATTCAAATTCGTAACAACTAAGAAAGTGTGTAAGGGCTGTTGATGATGAAGATGATGTTGATGAAGAAAGTGTCGACGCATTTTACTAATCTAATGAGACAAACTAATAGAAATATATCATCATCTTCATCGGCCTAAAGTCCTTCACCGCTTAACGTAGGTCTCCATCATCTATTGTCATGACGATCGGTCCTGCGCCGCCCGCATGCAATACACGCCCGCATCCTTCACCAAGAAGTACAAATAAATACATTAGAAGTAAAATCTACCGTTTGTACTAATATGACAGATTAACTATTTAAACTATATTTCATTTACAATACTGGAGTATGACACAAAATAACCCTATGCAAGATAGATCGTGTCCTTCCATCTGTGATGAAGCCTAGTCAAATAGAGACCAAATCCACCCACCACATAACCAGTCATTGACTGATAGCACAGACTTTTTTTTTTAAATAGTAGTAGATTTTTGTTAATTTACTAATATTTCTTGTAACCTGGTAAGCTTGAGCTTGTGTTAGGATATGGTTCACGAAATAATCGAATGGCGGAATTCGAACTCACGACCTCTAGATCGGTAGTCCGTACCTTTAACCATTAGGCTATTGGCGATTCTAACTTACTAAATGACTTTTATGAATATGGAAGTTGTTAAATGACTTACGGAAGTTAACACTAGTGTTACTTACCTCGATTGACAACTTTTATTTCATTCTTGTAAAGGTTAGTGAATTGGTGAGCAGGGTGTGGTACAGTAATATGCAAATACGAGTACAATGTTTATGTACCCTTTGAGTGTAAGTTAAAGCTTTCACTCAACAACAAAACCACATGTCTGATGACAGATTAAGAGCCTACACGTGTCATACCTTGTCTATAGAAATCTTAATACAAGCTATTGTTCGCTATATCTCAAAGGCCAACAACCTATCTGTAGTTCCTCTAGTATTGCAGATGTCTGGGCGTCGATGATCACCTCTGTGATCGCATTACTCCTTTGCGCCCTTATTAAAAAATGCATTTAATGGGAGAAATTATATTGACACATTTCGCTAGCCGACGACTTAAATTCATAGAAAAGAAATGAAAAATATTGTGTATTAGTTACAAAAAAAAAGTAACACTATTTGTGTTGATAATTTCATATAAACGATCAAACGTCTATTGAATGTAGAGATGGAATGTAAATGACACGTTTTACTTGGTCCGGACAGGACATTTATATGGTGTCCAGTTTACTGACACAACTGGTATGCTGTGAATTTAAATTGGTCAGTATAATTAATTACCATTCTTGATTTTGCAGGCGTATTTAAGTCACGCGTTTTTAAAGATCACCCGGCCGTTACGCTACGTAACAAATTAATGGGATATGTTAAGTTTTTGAAAGACAATAGATTGCTCGAATAACAAGTTCACGGGTGGTCTATCTGTTTCCAAAATACGAAGATTATATTAGAATATAGCGGATTAAATCTAAAAGTATATCGTGAAGAGTAACCCACTTAGATTTCACGTAAGAAATATTCAGATAACAAAAAAAAAACATTGTAAACTTTAAGCTTTAGTTGGTTTAATTAATGTAATGTTCGTAAGAAAGGGGATTCTTACCACGAGAACTAAACTCGAAACGAACGACTTATCTTGCCGTGAGAACTCGCACATTAGTAGTGGTCGTAAGATTTTTCGCACTACACCAGTAACATAGGTCAGCCCGGGACGTGAGCATACTTATACCGAAATATCGGTAGCTTTAAAAAGGATAATCGTGGTAAGGATCCCGTTTCATACGAACAATACAAACAGTGCAAATTCCTGTCAAATGACGTCATTAGGTGACTTTAGCCAACTAACCCCTACCAGTGAATTCTGTGACTAGAAAAACAATTTTGAGTTATGATATACGCCATATTGGTTAGTAATTCGCTACTTTGTTTATCATCAAAAATCTAAAAGCTTCAAATATTTAAAATTTTATGGACTAATGAGGAACATAAATATTTTTTTGAAATGGTCGATTCTTATCTTCCGCTTTTTATGTAAATAGGTTTTTTTTAAGAAGTATATTTTTATGTTATAGGCAATGCCAACAAAGTTATTTTTTTTTCCTTTATATGTAAAATCTTAAACAACATAAAATTTTGCTAAAAATGTGCAGATATAAAAAAAAATGTCTATGAAATACGTAAAAACCTTTGAGCAACTTTTATAATTCTCATATTACAGATTAATAAAACATACGTGATTTATAAATGGCCCCTTTCCATCCCTTTCGCCTTTCGTTCCCCGATCTTCAAAGAACGCCCGGTGTGTTCTTTGGAGATTCCGGAACCTACAGTGCACTTGAGGGTGGCCACCGGTTGTAGTGGGTCGAAGCCTACATAACCTTGTCTTCTCTCCAGAAGGCAGGGTATGTTTCGAAGATTCCATCAACAAAAAAGGTTATTATTTCCCCTATGATTTCCTCGGTGCGCTCCGTGCGGTCGGCACATTACGAATGAGTAACGAGTTGTAATGACAGTAAGTACGGTGCGAGCCTCACCGCGGTGTTGCACTCGTGGTAGCGACGCCTCAGGCCCGCGCAGTCGGGTTCCGGCCTTGTGATGACGTTCCTCGACCGCCTGGCCAAGTCAACGCTCCTCGTCAGCTTTCTTCTCTTCCTGCTGCGGCGCCATCTGAAATTATAACGGATATGTTTTATTATGGATTCGTGCAACATTTAACTTTTTATAATACTTTTAGAAAAAAAAAAGAGTTTTGTGGTAACAACACTGAGAATGGTGTGGGTAGGATGACAAGTCCTTGTAATGAGAGCCGGGTCAGTGCCGGAGTAATCTTAAATTAAGAAGGAAAGTATGATAATTAGCGAAAATTCCTCAGCTTTGAATAAACGTTTGTTTACAATAAGTTATTCTGTTGTTTAAAAGTATATCTGCGGTTCTGAATTTTAGTAACATGTATTCATATTTTTTCTATCGTCCGCAATAACATAGCTCTACCGTCCTCTTAGCGGACGTCTGCAGTTTTAATTAACAATCGTTCTTTTTTATAAGAGAAGAGGGCAAACGAGCGGCCAGATCACCAACGTGGTCGTCGACGCCCATGGACATCCGAAACAGTAGAGAACACATGATGCGTCCGCGACCGCGGCCGTAGGTATTGTGTCAGTACTAACAGTCATGGCTGCCATTTACTAAAGTCACGCGACTAAGTATTCACAAAGTTATACGAAAAAAAAAATTGAAAGCTTTCAATAACACACCTTTTATACAAAGTTGTTTAAAAGTTGTTTTGTTAATTCACTAATATTTTTTGTAACCGTTTCTTGTAAGTTGAAAAGGCTTGTGTTACAATTTGGTTCACGACAATGGTCGTATGACGTAGGATTTGAACCCACGACCGCTACATCCATACCCATAATCATTAGGATATTGACGCTTCAAGTTAATCTTAGTAATTGTTATGCAATCCTTAAGAAATAATTGACTAAAAATTGGTCGCTTTTGTAAGAAGTGTTTGAGAAAATGTTTTTTAACCGAGCCGCCGGGTTGCTTTTATTAACTCATTAATTGTAATTTTAGTAATCAAATTGACACATATGAGGGTATAATATTACCATATAAGAACTTGACTTATAGCCGATGTAACGAGATAAGATTTCAATCTTAATATGACACAACTAGTTTAAATATATTTCGTTAGAATGTAAAACACTATGTTTACGATATTGCCTCTTGTGACGGAAATGAAAGTTAGAATATGAAATAAAACAGTTAAGCGAAAATAGCCTAATGGTTAAGGGTACAGATTTCCGATCGGTCGAGAGTTCGAATCCCGCTAATTTCGTAGACCATATCATAGCACTATCCTACAGCTTATTTGGAGTGGTAAAAGTAATGTTAGGAAATTACCAAAAGTCTGCTAATATAAAAAAAACAGACAGCATTTTTTTTTTACAATATAGTGAATGAATAAATCTTTGAAGACCTGACCATTTTTTTCAATAAATCTCATACTGAACTTCCTTTTGTAATAGTGTAGACAGAAGACTACAATTAATTGCCTGATGTTTTCTTGTTTTAATTTCATCGTCCTTTTGTCTGTCACGACACTTATACTGTCATCTCTCTCTCTCTTTCTCGATATAGTAAACAAGGATAGCTATATGTCAGTGCAGTGGACTTCGTTATTATAGTGTGACTTTAACACATTCCGTTAACTGTCAGGAATACTGTAATAGAATGCAATGCGAAACTGCTTTTATCTGCAGCGATTAAATTGTTCGGTAGATCATATGTTTCCATTAAAAGTGTTGGCAACTAAACCAATTGTCATTGCGTACCCGTGACCTAAATTAACCTGTATTATCTGTGCAAACACGGAATAAAACTAATGTGTAACCCGTCGAAGAAAAATTGCTAATATACATAAAGCACACACAAATTAATATCGTACAACGTATTTGTGGTAGCATTATACGCTTAGAGATCCTGCGGTGGGTCGTTTTCACCGTGTCAGTGGCACTGTTATCACGGTGGCCGACTGATTGCGGTTTGTGTCGGGTGCGAATGAAACAGGACGTTATGACTGACGCTGACTGACCCCACACCGCTGACACGTTTTGTCATAGACTGACCTAACTCACTCGCGAGCTGAACGTTACACTCTCACCCATTTTAATGTAAAGGATAAATTCAACATGATTTATTATTGATATGTTTATCATTGTATGGTGATTGAGTAATTGTGATTACATTTATATGGCGTACAGATATAAAAAAAGGTTTCTAACTTTTTTCTCTTTTTAAATTCGATGGCATGTGACAAAATTGTAGGTAATACTTTAAATGATTCCTATAAACATCAGCTCGGTATATGTCCCTAATAAGTGAATCGAAGCGTACCCAATACTAGAGGTGACTTGGTAATAATCAACCACACTAGCCTTGTGACGGTTAGTTGAGTTAGTTCCAATATATAAAATAAAAAATATTGCTACGCCTACTTCGTTAATTTTTTTTTTATTGCGAGGACCCCAGATAAAATGTAATTCTATATCTGACCACTCAATTAGGACGATAGAGTTATAATAACTTCATTCTTCATAAAGCAATTAAAAACTCTTCGAAAAAGAAACACACCAACTTCCCTTAATACGCGCATGCGTAAGATACAAACGAGAATGACATACAAACAGACATTTGTGCATTATCACGCAATCAAGCGTGTAAAAACTGATCAAGTTATCCTTGTGTTCATATTTGTGTACCGGCGTGTAAGTTCATAGGAACAAAATAATCGTATTGTTTCCCTTCGTCTTTATGTCGGTACCACTCGACGGGAAGCCACACATTCGTCTTTTGTTTCTTAATTAAAATGTTCCAAAGTGTGATATCATTGCATCTCATAAGTCTCCTACAGTGATTATTTCATTAATACATTAAATTCGAATCGATTCCGGATGAATTAATAAATCCTATCGTGTGTAATATACACCCACAACTTTTTATATGAAAACTGATAAGACGATATCGGTAGTGGCAATTAAAACAATGCATTTATTATATTCCATTTTGACTATCTAATAGTAAACATCGAAAATTTTGTCCCTCCTACTTCTCGGAATTCAAAAGTTCCACTGAGTCCGATCACACCCATTGTACGAGGTGTTTATATTAGTTGTAATTGGAAATCCTAATCAATATCAAAATATACTCTCAACCATGGCACCGCGAGTTGATCAAACATTCAACGCTAATATATTTTGAATGCGTTCCAAAACAAACGTAGCAATAACTCTTCATATCGGGCATCAGCGACAATGACATTGATTTGTGTGTCTCAAGTGATATTTGAATGCACTCCAAGGATATTTTGTGTTTCATTAGATACAAAGACGTCACGCGAAACTGAGACATATAAGATTTCAGACATTTTATATCTAGGAAGAATTAAATGTACATTTGTTTTCATTCATTTCAAATTAATCATTACGTAATATGCTGATACAATACATTGACAAAATTAGTTATTATAATATCAACAATACATGTTTAATATACGATTACCACATCATGGATGATATAACAGAAAACAGACCTTATAAATGCACAATAAAGTGACAATGGATGGCCCCATCCCGCACTACACAGAAGGTGGATAGCAGAAACTACTAAATTGTAAAGTCCATTAGGTGCAAAGGAAGACAGTAGACCAAAACAGTATTGAAAAGACGTACGTACAAGAGGTAGAAAAAGATTGGAGAAAGGAAAAGATAAGGTCTTGTGGAGGCCTACAACAGGTAGGGTTCCAAAGACTGAAATAAAGCGAAAAAAAATATATTTGGTTCAACCTAATGGACACTGATCGCGCCCTCGGGCATTTTGTAATCTCTGTGACGGAACTGTATCAACTAAACACGATAATAATATTCTGTAATTTACAACAGCTTAAAATCGTATCCTAGCGGCATGTGCGTTTTCCAATTTATTATACGTGTTTCCAATTACCTGTCGAACCTATTAACTGGTCTCTTTAATAATAATAAATTACAATACTTATTACATCGATGATGTTTCTTTAGATATTTAATAATTCTTCCTTTATAATCTCACATATTTAACTACACGAACGAATGTTAGGCGGTTGGAAGGCCCTATATTAACGCGTTATATTAATTGTAAATACGGTTAGTGTATTGTTATAGAGTTACAACAAGTTCTGATCGATTGTTAGACGGTAGTTAAATAATAGTTTTACATAATACTAGCTATTATTCGCGACTTTATTAGCATAGAATTAAAACAAAAAAAATCTTTAGTTACTCCCGGATACATTAAATATCTTCCAGTAAAATATTTATCAAAATCAGTCCAGCCGTTACGAAGATTTTCCCCATAACACCATTTTCTTTCAAGGGAAAGTGAATTTGGCAAGAGAGGGGACGCTTAGGTAGTGGAAATATTCTCTTTCTGTTTGTCCCTTCCTCTGTCGATGGAAGCTATGGAACCCATCTGCATATGTGGATGTCTATAGACAGTGGTCACTTCGTTATTTTGGTGAATTCACGTGACCGCTTGCTCGCTTACTATCTTATACTTAAAAAAATAGATGTTCCTATAAGAGTGACCCGCAGTGGAAACGACCGGTAAGACACAAAGATATTAACGGTTTGTTACACATCAAAAATCGTGCACGAAAACATCTGACTTGAAATGGATCGTGACTAGAGCGCTGCTGCCTCCGCTCGGGAAGGTCAGTTTGCGGTAAACGTTAACCATCTTACTCGTAAATCAAAATCATTGTTAACAAAACAAAATAAATGATAAACTATGTTACAATTAATTTAACATCAAAACTAGTCTTATAGCCGTTTAGAATTTCTATAATAAATTACGCGTTACAGATTACGAACACTTATTTCGAAAGAGAGAACACAATTTTCTGTATACTACTTATAAAACGGCTTAATTCACGTGTAAATCGGTGTCAGTACCAACTAGTTTCGAGCCCATCGGGGGCTCATCTTCAGGGTGAGTGGGAACGGTACTATAGCGCGTTCGCGGCCCGTAGCTCACGCATCAGTGATATAGTGAAATGTCTCACGAAAGTTTTAATAGTTTAGTTG
>JAODUI010000008.1:3477864-3492124 GCA_027563995.1 Papilio gigon | reverse complement strand
AACGGTACTGTAGCGCGTTCGCGGCCCGTCGCTCACTCAGTGAAGATGAGCCCCCAATAGACTCGAAACTAGTCGGTACTGTCACCTATTTACACGTGAGTTAAGCCGTTTTATAAGTAGTATAGTGAAATGTCTCACGGAAGTTTTAATAGTTTAAACAATTTTCTGTGGCAGAAACTATACTATTATGCTATTTCGGACAATGGTTCCGATTTGAAAAAGATTTTTTTAAACCCAAAATTTTCGTATAAAGATTTTGAAACTCGGTCTCAGTACAGACTACAAATGACTACAAATAGTCATAACCATATTAGTTCTATTGAGAAGCGAAAATAAAAGATTTTCATTAGGTGTAAAAGAAGGCAGATAACAATTAAAACAATCATTAGTGACCATTTAAAAGCGCTGACAAAGTTTAAAAGGGTCGTAATTAATTATAAATAACCATATATAATTCTGTCAGTGAGGTCAAGGCTCTTCTAATTAAAAGTTATTTTCAACAAGAAGCGTCAATTGACTTAATTATCTTGACAGTTCGTGAACAATCTCTAACTCGAGTCATTTTTAATGTAACTTGTTTGGTAGCTCTGAAATTCATTATAAGACGATGGAATCTTACGTCATCTGAGATGATTAATTCTCTTCTAATACTTGCAACTGGTTCATCATCATCTTCAAATCGTTATACCACACTACTTGTACTCAACAAGTTTACGTTTCAGATCGATTACGTCGATTGAATACTCACGCTCTTCTTTATGGTCACCATCATCATCTTCAGCCTTTGTACGTCTATTACTGGATATGTGACGTCGGTTGTTATTTGTGTTAACTTTACATAATACTTCTATCTCTTGTCCTACCTGTACCAATGGCGTCATCAGCTTATAGCTTCAGAACGCGGCTTTATCTACATGATTAAGGGCACGTCGGTGACGCAACCGTATCCATTCGTTAATGTGCGATCTACAAATAATCTAAGTAGATAATGCGACTATTTTAAAAATTTACCTTTTTAAAGGTGAATAAATTATCAACGTAAATAGAGATAAAAGTTATTTATGCCTTCACAAACTTTATAAAGAATATTCCAAGAAGTGTATGAATCAATGGAGAAGATTTATACAACCTAGTTAATTTATACAATACCTACCTGTTGAAGCTACTAAAAATCTCATTAGATAAAAAGTAGGCCGCATGTGGTACAAGTATGAATGGGTTGGATCGATCTATGGGCATACGGGACCTACAATGGATAATAAATCTTGAAGTTTGCGGAAATTGAAACGATGTTTAAATTGCTTTGAGTTAAGAAATTTACATTACATATACTATTGATTAGTTTTATAGGTGGCTACTGCCTACTAAAGTATAGTTAAACATTATTAGACCTCATAACTGTTATAATACTAATATTTGATTCCAATAATATCCAAGTTCTAAGATCAGAATTTATATATCTTGTATAATTTATATTGCTGGTTAAATGAATATTGCGGCAGTAATGATCGGCGAGTCGTTACAGTGCGTTTAATTACTCTATTGACGCAGGTCTCTGTACGTGGTCGTAAATCTGTAGGAAACGGCCCGTTCCGTTCATATAATAACCGTTAATTTTAATACATGCCGAATTTCGACTGACAGAAGTTCATGTAACATTAAAATTGTGCGTTTGTATTTCAGCTATTAATTCTATAGTGTATTTATTAGTGATGTGATGTTTTCGTTTTCTTCTTCTATGTTCAACGGAATGCAACTCGCTGAATCCCGTCCCTATACATAGATTTAAGAACAATGAACGCTCTTCATTGATCATATAACAGCATTTTTAATACGCATTCTTAAAGTAAAACTGTAAACGTATGTTTTCACTGTGTCTTCTGTCATCCTGTCTCGTGAATCCATTATTACGCTCGTGGTTGTCTCGTTAACTAGACATCAGACAATAATATACGATACGCTGACTCAGCGTTAACATTAATGGTCTTAAAGTACATTCACATCGAAAAATTCAAAAAACTCCATGTAAACAATGAGATAACAATCGATAGAGCTGGCGAATGGACATCAAGTGATTGTGCGTCGATCAAAGCCGCTGTCGAAGTTCGTGTGAGACTTGTAACCGTGTACACGGTTGAGCCATTAAAGTTCAATATTGGCTTAATTTGGTATGTTATACGCAAAGGGCGGACGGGGTCATTTTAAGAACATCATACGGTGTTAGAATAGACATGCCAAAATTGCCCTTAAATTTCTTTTCAACATCGAATCGACTCCGACTATGAACTTAAACATTCCTCTTGTTTTTGTTTAACTGTTAGTTACATTGTATTTAATTCTATATTACCAGCATTCACGGATCGTCTTTTGAACTGCATGTATACCGTACGCTTGTCCGTATTAATTTAATAGATGTAACAGTCCATAGCAACGCAAGACTATACGCTTGATTGTGCTTTGAGAGGCGAACGAAATTCACGTGTCCAATCATCAGTTGTAACCGGCACATCTCACTCAATATTTGCGTCATACTTTGATAACGTACGCATTTCAATTGTGCGGTTGAAGAACTTGAATACGTTGCTTATTAAATAACGATAGCGCCTTCAATTAGGGTCAATGTTTGTTTAGAACCCAATTCTATTTAAATGAACACGAAATTTAGAATGCCGGTGGCCACCGGGAATACGATGCACTAGAATGTTCATACGGTAGAAGTCAAAACTATGAGGAATTATTGGAAGAAATTAATTTAATTGTTTGAAGAATGGTTTGGAGAATCGGAAATCGTTCAGAATTGATATTTGCCCTTGAATAAGAACAGCTATAGATGCCAAGGAAAAGAAAGAAATAGTCCATTGGGCTTCTTAAATCTGTAAGGAACAGATTATAGGCTCTGTTCACGCAACGAACAAGATCATAAATATTATCGTAATGATATTAAATTCCTTGAAAGCGTGAATTCTTGATAGTAGATAGGGATGTGAGAAGTACACTTGCGATAAATGCGAGGTGCGCGTGGCGCGGGTAGGGGGCGCGGGTAGCTGTCCCGGGGAGGCGATTCGACGGCGGAGTATCGATCATGCCGTATCATTAGATATCATTGTGATTTGTGATCAATGGTGCGCCTGCGCACGCCACCGATTAGGGCTGAACCAACTCAAAAATAAAAATTATGTGTTTCATGGTTATATTTACTTTAAATGAACAAATATTACTTAAACGTGAACAGAACTATCAGAATATGTTGCAATTTATCTTCTTTAGATCAGAGAACCCTAAAAATAGGGCAGGCTCTGAGCCCCTCGGTGGGGATTTATAGGAAGCTGATGATGATGATGAGATCAGAGACATAAGTCACTGACTAACAATGTCAATTATTGTCTAGAATTTATTATGAAATGTTTTGTGTTTAATTAGAAAATACAGACATGTCCGTACTTTATAAGTCTGTGATTACAGTATTCTAAAGAAAAAATGGTTTAGATAGATTTATAATAATTTCCTATTTCCATTGAATTAGATTGGGTGAACAAAGGAAGGCAAAAAAACTTGAAAAAGGTACTTTGTTACTCTCTGAGGGAATATCGGATCCCGCCCCTATCGGTTCGTGACGTTGACAAATAAAGTTGTCTAAGACAGTTGGCTGTAGCAACCTTCATTCAATAAATCCCACTGTCGTTAGAAATCCTTTAATAAGTGGGAATTCTCTCACGCTGCTCACTAAACTGTAACCGAGCTAATTTTTTACCGAACACGATACTGGCCGCTTACAAAATTACTTCTTCCTATCTAACATTTGTTTTTGTCCACACAAAAGGAGTTATAAAATAGTTAGTTCATTTGTACGACAATGCTTCTTATCTTAATAGCTGTACCGGCCCTTATAATGAAACAATTAAGACAATACGGAACGAACAATAGAAGAAAAAAAAAAGTGAAAAGGTCCGACATTAATCTTCTTCACGGGCCAGCTTGTTTGTTTTCCCGCGTCGAACACTGATCCGATTTTTAAACTATAGAGGATTATTTTAAAGACGGACTTCTTTTAATTTTTATCTCGTCCCTTGTCCGTTAAAGTAAACGGTTTTGAATATTAATAGAATTGGAGATAGATATCTGAAGTGTGGTTGTCAGACGTACAAGTTATGTACATTCTTTACATATATCTTTTTGATAAGAGAAGGGATCAACAGGTTACCTAAATTAAGTGATCCGACGCTCATGGATATCAGCAACAGAGGAACCGCAGATGCGTAAATGTTTTTATTGCTAAAAACATTTTTTGTTTAACCCCTTATAAACACGGTATACATTTTACTACTTAACGCATATTTACAATCGTGCTCTAATTTAATATAATTTTTATTTTTTATTAATGAGTGTTAATATTCGCTTTGTTCACACACGCACACTTCACTCTAGATGTGCAGTAATCAATTATCTACGAGCTGCCTTGGAATTACAATCTTGTAATAAAATGTATTGTACCTGGTAGGGTCCCGCGGGAGACACTGCCTCTCTTGCACGGCCACGCCGCCGCCGCACGTGCGCGAGCACGCGCCCCACGAGCCCCACGTGCTCCACGCGAACATTGTGCCATTCGTTCGCATACCGTGCGTCGTTTCGACCTGTAATTACATACATCATACAAATAATTTCTAACTTAATTAATTGCTATCAATATAAAAACAAATGACAACGTTATAATCCTATAAACTTAAAGTGAGTCTTTAATACTGCAGATTTATGTACATTTTACTACTAAAACTATTTTTCTGGACACGTTACATGTTTTTGCAGTATAGTTCTAAAGAAAACAATTGCATTACGTCAAACACGGTGGTTTACGTTTTAAACGAAACAAATGGTTTAATTTCTTTGATGGAACGCCAACTCTGTTATTACCGCGAAGACCTCTTTGAATACGTCTTGTTTATTTTCTTATAAATGTAATAATATAGCGATTTGTAGTTACCTTTAGAAAACTAAATGTTTGTGTAATGTGTTTGCTTTGAGTATTGCTAAATTTAATTGTTAAGAATTTTAACTTCAAAATTACGATACCTTAGGTATTACATTATTAATCTCATCCTCAACCCATGTTGTCACAATATTGTTCCTAATAGATCAGTCATGCATTACAGTCGTTTCTCCTTTGTTAGTAAAGTCACATACATTTCTTAGGATTTTTTTCGTTAACGATAAGTAAACCCCTTCATCATCATCATCATCAACAGCCCTTGTCTGCCCACTGTTGGACATAGGCCTTTCCCAATCTCTTCAACTGTTCTTAATTTTGTACACTTAACATATTGATGTAATATTTCAGGACTCACTTACCGCTGGCCCGACTTCTGTACTCGTCAACAACGCGGTTTGTGATTGTCGCGTGCAAACTGTGAGTAATCTGAAAAATTACACACAAACACATAAATATTAAAGATATGTAGTAGAAAAGAAATGATATTTAACATTTAATTTGGATAAATTAGAAAAAAAACAATTTTATTTAATTTTTTTTTACAGTACATGATGTATGCTAATAAAGATCAAATATGTGTCGTTAAAGATAGATATAATGAGACATTGTTCGATGTTAAGAGATAAACAAATTCTCAAAATTAATATAGCTTGTCAGATTTATGTATAAACGAAACGGTAACAGGACAATGGTGATAGCGGGCTGTAGACATTCCCTACTGTTATTAACGGGCTGTAAATAACTCCAGGTAACAAAGGGCCCTCTATACTAATCCGAGTGTCAAATGTAACCAATTAGCATTTCCGTCACAATCGGCGCTTGTTCTTTATGCCGCCGATAGAGGGCCCCTCTGAATACAGAGTAGGCGATAACATCGGGAAGGGCTAATGCCTTTATGAAATACTAAACGCCTTCGCTTCGAATAGCACGCGTTATTAGCAAACTGATTTATCGATTTTTTTAATTGCATACTATTATTTATTCATTTATTTTTAATAAGACAGGAAAAATAGTGATTGTAAAAAGAAGCAATCAACCAATTTGTTTTAATTTTCCTTAGAAGCATACAAGCTTAAAGTAATTGCCTATTTCTCTAGCATCTAGCCGCTACATTGTATAACCTTCACGACCGCGTCAGTTGAAATTCACAAGCCCCAGCTATCTTCTAAGTGGAAATAGACACTAAGTCTGTGGAGGTAGATTGTCATATTCACAGCGGAGTCCAACAGCCGGCGCCGGCAACGGTCACGATTGGCCGTCATCGCACGAATGACAACGTTGATAAATTCTATTACCAAGCAATGAGACTTTGGATTTACAGCGAATGCTAACGTTTAGATAAAGCTTAGCCTTGTAACATTCCAATCAAAGTTTACAATTACTAACATTCATATCAAAGCGCCAATAGCCTAATAGTTAAGAGTACCGATTTCAGATTTGTCGAGTATGAATCCCGCCTTTCGACTATTGTCGTAAACCATATCTTAGCACAAGCCTAGAGCTTAGTTGGAGTGATAAAATATATATTAGGAAATTAACAAAAATCTGCTAATATTTTATATAAATAATAAATGGTTGATTTTTGTAAATGATACTCCAGAAGCTATACGCAGTTTCTTAATTGCAAGTACACCTAAATGCTGCGAAAAATTTTAATTTTATGAAAGCTGTGAATCGACGTCAGAATGTGCTGGAAAATTTGACACAATCTATAGGGTCGCGAATTTCAAGTCCTGTTATAAGATATCATTCAGCGCTAAGCTATTAATATTAACAGCGTCTATTGCTATTGTATCGGTGTCCATCAAACCTGGTTGTTATGCCAATAGGGCCGGCGCCTAATGTCGGATGTCCAGTTATGTTTTGTAATATCGCCTCGCGCCCCGCAAACTAACACGTAGCCAGCCCGGCATCTTCTACCCTTTGTTTCCATGGGATCATTAAATATATCTTATCTAAGCTTTTAACGTCACATTTGAATTTCGAATGAGTATCGCAGCTATGCCTTATTTTGAATTCGAAATTTGAATTTTGCGAAGATCGCTCTGCTTTGATAAGATCGTTATCGGACCTAGAAATTTATTGCCCTATGTCATTCATAATTTCTTAAAAGAGTTTCCTCTTATTTCATACTGGCAACATATTGTTAACTCACATTAAATAAATAAAGAAAATGCGTTTTTGTACAGGTGTTTCAGCATTGTAAACTTGTTAGTAGGTTGAATTTGTCGACAATATTAGGTTAGCAATGACATCTGTAAAAATAGGTTAGTTAGGACAAGTCATCGAGGAGTGTTCAGTCACGGGCGGATGGGCACTTGCGTCACCGCATCGACATCGACACACAGTAATCTGACGATAAATCACTCCCGTTTCTGGATCGGAATGAGATCACGAGCTCGAATTATACCATCACTGAAAGACGAGCCTAATTCGTTACCTAAAATACGTGGAAGAATTTAAAATAACTATCACGAAAATTGATTTTACACAAAGTTCGTTTTCTCTCAACTGCGAGTTTGGTATTAGAGTCTCGGGGAAGTATTTTTTAAGTCCTCAGTATTAGACGACTAAAGTCAAGAGTGTACTTAAAGCTGTACTCATATGTATGGTACCCTGCACTTGAATTTAGTCGTCCAATACTTACTGACTTTTTATGAAGTAAATAGTATTAATGTTTCCGATTAATTATAATACGACAAAATACAAAGTACATGTTCAAATGAACGGATTATCGGAGAGTAAAACTCTGTTTGTTGTAACAGTATGTGTAATTTCGGAACTGTATTCACATGTAATGTTTAATATGGCAAGATGTGGCAATGACTCGTAGTGTAAATATTATTACGTGAATATAAATACTTGTTTGTACATCTCTTTGTTTACATTTAAAGCGTACGTCCATACATTTATAGTAATTAAATTTAAAACACTTTTCTAATGACTAAAGGTGATATCCTTCTATACTAAAACGTTCACGTGTTGATACCAGAGGGTCGCGGTAATTTTATATGTATGAAGTTAAAAAAAAAAACAGTAAGTCCAAATTACATTTGAAAAATAATCGAAATCTTGTTTACCTTATGAATGTTATAACTATTTAACATATTAGCATAATATATTTTTAATACAGCGTGTTTTTAGAAGATAAATGTTAAGTTTTATTTAAATATTAATGAAAATTCAAAGAGTCTTATAACAGTACAGCGACAAGGGCCGAGTGGCTCGAGGATCGATCTCACGAAGGCACCGCCAGGTTCAGAATACCGTTGTATGCTTAAAATAGCAACAGAAATAACAATTTAAGAATGCAATATCTGCCATTTCCACCGAGCTTCGAACGGCTTTTATCGAGCTTATGAATACCTTATTTATTTATTAAATTATGAATTTAGTATAGATATAACGATGTAAAGTTCATAGTTGCTTTACGCTTTTATTACCAAATATAGTTCAACGTTTGGGTGCGATTTTGTTTAGTTTTATATGCGTTTAAAAACGATTTACTATACAAGTAATTTATGAAACATTGTAAAGATTTCCATCATTCCATTTATATTCTTTAGTGAGAAATAATCAGATATTAAAAAAAATGATTTAGTAATACATTAAAAATCTCACAGATGTCGTAACGAAGTTATTCCTACATATTCCGCTATACTTAAATAATGTTGCTATGCTAAATTATTGTTTGTTTTAAATTTCTTTATAACTCATAATGTAATTGTAATTATCGGTTGAATTATATTAATCTATAGATGGTCCGGCTCGAGTCGTGTTTCCGTTTCGAATCGCGCCTTATTGATTGATTATCAAATAGTAACCCCATTATGTTCATTGCATTACAATTTACAATACAGAACACAAACTCACCGACACTAGCAACATTCACGTACACGTACGACATAAGATCAATTCTACATTTTACAAAAATATCTTAATAACGTCTATACGTTTTTTTTTTAATTACTTTAACGAACTTTGTATGGCCTAGAGAATTAAACATAATACTAGATAACCACAGTCCTACCGAACAACCAACATAGTTGTCAGTAGTAAGCATTCGATCCTGGATTCGACAAAAAAAATGACTACTTTCCGATATTAAAGAAAACAATGAAGTTCAAGTTCACAGTTAATAGGTAAACGTACGCCTGCGCAGGCGCCGGTCGTACGTTAAATGATAAATACAATACCGCCACACACGATCTCGACTCCACCATTGTTACATTACGACCGACTGAGCGATCTACAGATCGACAGACCACTGTTTTGGCTACAGGAATGAAAACAAAAATAAATACGATAGTAAAAAAACTATTTTCAACTTTATAATTGATTTAATTATTATGTATGTAAAGATTCAATGGAACAGGTGAGAATGTAACTTGGTTATCTGTCTACCCCTTTTTTACTATAAAATTGTATGAAATTTATCTTCTACAATGTATTTTAAAATTTGCGTCATTTCGATCTATAAATAACTGCGACTTTGTTTAAGAGATATGGATCAAAATAAAACGTTACAGGGTAGAAGGATATTGAGTTATGGCGTATAGGATATAATTTAGTACGTGTTGAAGTAGCATGATGCAATCGCAAATGACATCATATCGATTTGTACACCGCGACATCGCCCATCCCAATCACATAATAACGGAATCGAAGCCGTTCTAATGACCTCATTTACTATTGTCTTTGACGTTAATAATTTCATTGCTCACAATTCATAATCTATATCGTTTAACACTCGAATAAATCTTAGTTCCTACATAACATTTACCCGTATATTTGAAACTCATAATTGAAATATAATAAAGACTAAGAAAGTAGAAATAAAAGTGTCCTCATCATCAACTAATGTGACCACTGCTACATAAGCCTACTCCAACGCCTTCGTCAATATGCCCTCCTCCGCCTTCCGCATCCGCAATAAATATATAAACCGACGTAAAATTTCTTGCAAAATAATCTAAAAAAAAAGTAACGAAATCCATATTTTTCTCGTAAGTTTAAAGCGATCCGAATTGTGGATGAAAGAGAAACAGTGTTGTGAAGACAGCTTTAATGTAGCATAAGACTTTTTAATACCACGTTTATGTTAGAAAACATTTTATTGAATCTAGTGTTCAACATGAAAGATTTAAATTGCAAGTACTGGCTAAATGAGCTACAAAATATACATTACAAACATGTTGGAGTACTTCAACGTTATTTGGACGAACATCTGTTGTCCGAAATTTTTGCAGCTTCCTAAAATTAAACAGCACTGTTCATTAAAGTATTTTGTTTACATTTGCTGTTGATATTGAAATAACAATGGTTCTTGTTGAAAGAATTAACCTAGAAACTGGAAAGATTAATTTATATCTATGAACATCTTTTGGCTTAAGTGAAGTTATTTAGTATCCGCTTTATTTGAACATTTCTGTGTCAGATTTTGTCGGCTTTCAAAAATGTTTATCTTTTCTTTGATAAACGGAAACATGTCTAATTATTTGAATATAAGGAGATTAGGTTATGAGTAACATTCCATTCGTCTGGTAGAGTGTTTAGTCCTCTATTTCAAAAAAATATACTCCATGACAATATTTCCGTTGTCAATGCCGCGATACCAAAAAAAAACTGATTTTCTTTTATTTTAAGAAATGAGAGGGGTTATTGCTTGTTTATGTCCTTGTTAATCTGTTATGCGTCCTTAATTGGTTTTTATCGTAAATTGCCGTCATCTAAAGATCCAATGAATTTCAACAAAGAATAGTTTATCTTACTAATTATATGAAAATGTATGTAGGAATGTTTGGATAGATGTTGGTTAGTTCAAAACAAATAGACAAACGCAGATTTGAATAATACTTTTTGTGGAATCAAGTTTTATCCTATTGCTGGAGTGGAGGCCACGGTTGGGAACCAGGAGTATGGGGCATCCTCCCACCAGGTGGACCATCGACTTAGTGCGGACATCAATAAGTCGTTGGATGCGGAAAGCGGTGGACCGCATATTGTGGAAGGCACCGGGATAGCACTATTAAATTCGTAAGTGTGTAAATTGGTATAAAACTGTTATACGAGAATTGAATGCGAGTAAAGCCGCTACGGGAAGCTAATATAAATATACGAATGCACAATTATCTTACCTGCGCAACGGACCATGAATCTAGCGATTCCTATTTGAACTTCAGTAACAGGTTTCTAAGATAGATTGCAACTAGATATTCCAGCGTGTATTAGTTTATTCCTAACACCGTATTTACATGCGAAAGATAGTTGCATTGAGTTTTGGATTACGCTAAATAAAACAACACAAACACGGCTTGTGTGTAGTCTAATAAATAATAAAACATGAAGGTGATGATATCGAATGTGGATGGCTATATAGGTAGAGGAAGACCGAAGGTGTGGATGGATTATGTGAAAGAGGATATGCTTAAGAAGTGTGTGAGTTCAAATCTGACGCCCGACAGAGATGTATGGAAGAGTACATACAGTGCCTGACCTCTGTTTGGAAAAAGGTGAGTTCACGAACAACTATTTTTAGGTTCTTTTGAGCAATAAAACATTTAAAATGTTTATAATAAAAATGATAGAGGAATGTTAAAAGTCTAAGATCTTAATGTCATCATTTATATCCGCGAAGTAAATATTCTAATCGTCGCAATAAAGATTTTAAGCGCCTAATTATTGCATTCGATTGATGCATCGTATTACAGCTATAAATTATGTATTTTATTACTGGATAAATATTCTGACCGCGCTTATAGATGGCGCCACAATCAAACGATAAGCGCACATGACCTCATAACTTAACAGTTACAGTGCAAGGTTACGTCACGAGTCTCATATTCGATTCCGAATTTGGTTTTTTGTTGTTTTTTTTATTCGAAACCAAGTCTTGTACGAGTGAATATGGAATAGGAAATAGTTTGGACTGCATCAAATGAAAATTTATAATTTCTGTCTTCACCAATACGGGCGTGAGTCGTTTTTTCTTATTTTTTGATGTTAGATGCTTTTTTGTTTCAATCACTGGACATCAAACGTTTGTTTTGCGCGTTGTTTGTGTGTGGGTTAAAAAAAACAAATGCCTGTCGATTTATGTACATTACATACATTGTGTTTGAGATAATCTTGTAATTTACGACCAATATTTTAGTGTTGTAACACGTATTTATGATTACCAATATATTCTATTACGTCTTAATCTTCTACATGCAAGTTAACCGTTATTTCATTGTTATCATACGTCAATAGTAACGTTAAAACAAAGTACGTGCACTTTAAGCTTCTCAATAATCATAAAAGCCTGTTATTGTTAATGAAGAGAAAATCACATCGAAGATTGTTGAGGCGTCCGGTCAATCAATATTGCGTAAAACAATGATATGCATAAGCGTTGACAGGTGGAATGAACAAATGTAAATATTATGAAATATGTATGTATAAAAAGCATTTTCTATATTTTTACAATATAAAATACAAGTTTAATAATAGAAAATATAAGACAAAATACCGAAGCGTCAATAGCCTAATGGTTATACGTATAAACGATCTAGCGGTAGTGCTTGTCCGTGGGTGATGAAAATGATTGATCTACGCGTTATTTCACGTCTATCTATTCGTTGTTCAAATTCCATCCGGATCAATTCAGATGATATGAAGTTACATGATAGAAAACCATTCATACAAACTTATACTTTTATAAGTAAGATATCTTCAATTATTTCTAGGTACTTAATATATTCGGTCGCGGTAACAAAAGAAATATTTACATGAAGCTATTTAACATAGTCATTTAATGCGAAACATTTAAATAGCTGATAACATGAGCGACCAGTGTAAGTTGACCCGTCAGTCGAAGCGTCCGTTGGCGCCGGGGACTGAGACGCAAAAAGTAATTTAATGGAATTAACGACTCGAATTCATTAAAAGAGAATCAGACCTGTGAAATACTAGATTTTATTACTAAAAACATATATGTCTACATGTATACGAATATTTTAACATATAGTGTATAAACATATATTTGTAATAACATTCCTCCAAGTTGCTTTTACTATTGAAATTTTTAATCGATTTCGAAAAGAAGGAGATTGTCAATTCGTCTGTATGTGTCTTAAATGTTTTTGGACCACGCCAATAGCCTAATGGTTAAGGGTACGGACTACCGATCTAGCGGTCGTGGGTTCGAATCTCGCCATTCGACTACTGTCGTGAACCATATCCTGACACAAATTTGTTCAAGCTTACCTGTAACGGTTACAAGAAATGTTAGTAAATTAACAAAAATCTACTATTTTTTATATGAAAATCCAATTTCGTTTAATTGACAGTACCCCTTATCATTTTTTTATTACATTTGTATGAAGCATTTCCATAGATATTTTTCTTTGTTTATAAGAGAAGCAAGAAAACGAGCGGCGGGATCATCGACCAATGGACATTGCTGCACATTTCATCCAGATCTCTTTACAGCTGTGGAGTTCTCTATTACGTAATATCCATCCATTGACCTACATAAGCTTTCGCGTTTATAACATTAGTACTATAACAAGAAGTAAGTTATAACATAGTATCTCGCTTCAGACTACCATAAATTATATTCTTACACATATATTTAAGTAAATTCCTTAATCAAATATATTATCGACGCGATGATACCCATTATTAAGCATCCAAACATTTGTACAAACATAGTCCAACATATTACCAATGTAAATACTTAATATTTTTTATATAAACACAAACGTTGGACGGTTGGAGCTTACACAACATTATTTCACGTGCTAATACGATTCGCAAATATTGCTCAATGCAAATGGAGGCGCCTCAAACATGCGTTAAGAAACTTTTCGTATCGCTTAGATACGGAAGATAACATTAGTTGATAACTCGTTTAGAAAATAGATCACGGAGATAAACGACGCGCCGTTGCCTTAATTATAATACCGAAGCAATGGACGTTAGACGAACGAACTTTCACGTCAACACAGAAATAGAACATGCTAATTTCCTTTCAATGAAAATGAAAATAATTTGAGAAAATCCAGACGACCTATAATTTTAACGCGTCTTAAAGACGTGTGACTTTCGCGACCGTAAACCATAGGGGACACACATTACGCGTCTCCATTAGACGCGCTTACATCTACTCTCGTTATAGAATATAGGAATTTTTCCTTTTTATATAAAAGAAGGGGGCAAACGAGCGGCGAGATTGCAAACGTGGTCGTAGACGCCTATGAACATCCGCAACACTAGAGGAGCAGATGCGTTGCC
>JAODUI010000008.1:3444935-3456848 GCA_027563995.1 Papilio gigon | reverse complement strand
GCGTCGGATAATGTACATATGCAATTCGAAAATTGAAAAACACATTGGTACATGGCGGGGATCGAATCTGGACAATGTCGAGTACGGTCCGGTCCGGTCAAGCGCTTAACAACTGCGCCACCGACGCTCTACGAACGCATATGAACAATATATGAGAATTAATGTAATAACTACATTACTGCATTGATACATTGATTATTATTCGCTCGTATTCATTTGCGGTTTGGTGTGTAATATCAGATCGCTGCAGACGATGTCAAATTTTAAACATATCATATTTTTTTTAATGTCACTCAAAAACCACACACAAGCCAGCAGGTATAAGGTAGCCAGTGAAACTAATTTTAAACTGTTGAAAAAAAAATTGTATTTTCTAATTAATTTAAGCAGTAAACGACATAAAGTCACTGCTGAACATAGGCCTTAACATTTTGCGGTCCTCTGCCTTCCTTATCCAATGACTTCTCGCCGACAACACTAAGTCGTAAGTTTATTTTAATGGGATAAAAACAATGTTTAATAGTAATCTGTAATTATTTAAACCTCTATTCATTACATAAATGTATCGTCTAAAAAAAAAAACGGTCGAAAAAATAAACATCAAATAAATTATTTATCCTTCACAATTGTACCATAATTCAATCCAACATAACTAGACGAGAAGAAATTAACCTAAATTAAAATGGTCATAATTCAACACTAACTTGACTCTATAAATTAAAAGCCAATTATATTCGCTATAAATATATTGTCTTGTTAATCTTTATAAAGATCGCTTTCATATCTAACTCAATTATATATACAAATTACAATGCTGTCCGGAATTGACCTCCGGTCCTTGCGGCGTCCTAACAAATCAATACAACTGACGTTTCAATTTATCTATTGACACGTTTTTAATCTTCATTGTCTATGCTTTCGGAAGCTCGTTCGGTACAAGTCTTAATAAATTTCTAACATAGCTACACCATAGATAATGCATGAGCGCGATCTGTCGGCGAACGCTGAAACTATAAATCATCTCGTTGCTTTTATATTTTACTTTTTGTTTCAAATTTGATACGTGCAGCGCATCGCATTACAAATATCAATCATGTAAACAAATTTACTTTACACCTCGACGTGGGACCATTACGTGGAGTAATTGACGTGGAACGTTTAAAGGAATGAAGAGTTGGTTTTAGTAACTTATAGTTTTTTTTTTATTGTATATTGAAACCAATGCTTGCTTTTATTGATTGTCTTGATGGATGTAACTTTTTTTTAATGCCAACTTTCCATTAGATACTTTCGAAAAGTTAACACACGAAATATTCCTATGGGTAATACATATAAATGTTTGTACGTTTGTCGCGTTTGTTTTAGTGTTCGTGGCACTGGTATTAAGCTCAGCATGTCATATGCCGATGTGTTTTTCGATTTACGTTGAAGAAAAATGTGCAGGTTGCACACATCTGTCAAGACATTCTACATTCAAAGTCAATCATTCCGTAGGCTTACGTTGTTGGTTTCGGCCTAGTCGCCCCTAACCTGGGTAGGCTCAGAACTTATGTTTCATCACTTCTTAACAGGCAACCCTGACCCGTTAGTCGGTGAAATGATGTCGAATGATTACTGTTACAACAATTGTCTAAGCTGTGCTCAGTTTGTACAGCACCAACTGGACAAACACGGCACCGCCATGAACCAAATTACACTCTAAATAAAAGACTTAATTAAAATGCACAAGACCCTATTCTCATAAATGTTTCGTTTACAGCTTCTAATGTTCATAGTTACAAAATTTTCGACCATCACATCACATATGAAAGTGGACATTCTGTCGATAATAAAAACGAAAGTGATTTAATCTGAAAGACTATGCGACTGTGGACTATCATTATAAAAGGTGTTGTAATGAAGCAATTAAAAAAAAAACTAATGACGTCATTAGGCCCGAGGTATAACAGTCAAAATACTCAGCAGTTACTTTGACTCGTCGGGTTAACATACAATACAATTTACAAGGAAATATTTATGCAAGTATACAATGTCTGTTTAAAAATACTATCTTATCAATATATCATCATGCATATGTATAAGTAAGCGCGTAGTGTACAGAACTGCATATAAATACCACAAACACCCGTGACCCGGCGTAAGGTATTGTGTTACCTATTTAAATATTGGTCTCGGCGCTATATTCGGACAAAAAGCCTTGCTTCATAAGCAGGGCCGTTGGCGGCATTGACGTCACACGTTACGTCATCATGGTATACAATAAAAAACGTGTCGTTTCATTTCTTCAAAACTTCAATAGAACACAGTAATATAATAGAGACGAAGCATTAGTGGATGTCATAACCTTAGTCTTCAAATAATTTTGTAGCATAACAAGCCACAGGATGGCGCTAATACAGAAACGTCTACCTAGACCTATCCAGACCTACCTCTGTCTAGATAGGCATTAAGTCTAGACCATAAAAATGTTCTATATCACCTTCGAACTAAAAGTCAGTCTACAAAAGAAGAATTGGTCACGATTTGTGACTTGTCTATCACTGCAACATTGGGTAGAAGAAGGCATTGAAGAAGGTCTACGTCCAGTAACCAGCCAAGGGCTCATGATGACAATGACGATGAAATAAATATTACACAATGAATTCGACAGTCAAACAAATGAACGTGTAATGTGCGTGCGCAAAGAGAAAGCAATTGTTTATCAACGTTTTACAGTCAATATACAATTAAATCAAAACAAAATGAATCATGTTTTCACCTTATCTGTGCTCGATTAGGTTACATTGCGTAATTGTTATCTCCGCTATGTACAGTCTCCTTTGACGAGCGGAGATTACGACACCTTGTTAATTTTATCTTAATAGTTAATATTTAATTGTATGATTATTTAAATGTAATTAAATGAGACACGCTTCATAACGTATTCACACCCAATCTAGGTATTAATCTAGCTGTAGAAATACATCACAAGTTATTCGTTCTATTAACTAGCTTCGCTGTTTTCTTAATGAACATTCTAAGTTTAATAGCGATGGGTACGGTTATGCGATCACATGGCCGACAGTTCGAATCCCATCATTCCACTATTGTCGTAAACCATATCATAGCACAGTGCTTAGATGGAGTGGTGAAAGAAATGTTAGTAAATTAATAAATAACTGCTAATATTTACGTTTTAAAAAAGTCTCTACTAGAGTCATTTTAAAAGTCATGTCTAAAATCGATGAAACAAAATCAACATGCAAAGAGATATTCTGGTATGTGTTTTTTTTATTACTATTTTACAATACGGGCCTATCGATTTACATCGATACGTATCTTTATATACAAAGTTTTAAGTTGGCAATGTAATAAGTTTGTATTGTAAGTGAAAGGAGGTTATGAAAATTATAATTCATTCGTATGACTTTTTTTTTAATTTTAAAAGAAAATTCAATAATTAAATAAATTAAAAATAACTACGATCTCAAAATTAAATTTAGTAAATGTTGTTGTCACAATAACAAAAAAATGTAAACTTATGATTTCTTAATACAATAATTAGTCACAGATTTATTCTATCAAAGATAACCTTTGCTCTCTTGTTTTATTAAATATAATATAATTAAAACAATTGGCTATCAATATTTTCTATAAACTTGTCTTAAAAATTAATCGCCATTTATTTAATACACGATTATTCAAGTTATTTATTCAATTTATGATATAATCGTAACCGATTTTTTTTGTAACGGGGGAAATCTTTAGAAGAAACCCAGCCTTCTGGGGGAAAGGCAGGGTTATGTGAGATTCGTACTCACTAAAACCTCCTCGGTGGCCATCCTCAAGTGCGATTGCGAGGGCCTTGGGACCTCCGGAGGAACACAAGGGGACCCTGGGCACTGAGCTACTGCACAACCTAGAGCTAACGCTATCTAGCGCCAGAAGTCGGCAACACGGGACCAGATCATGTTACCGTCTTCCCGGGAGATTTAATCGTAACCTAGGAGCTCTGTCACCCGTGGGGCGGGGGACTGGTGATCAAAAATCAGGATACCCTAGTTTAGACACCAGTCCCCTGTCCAAGCGGACGGTGTCCAAACTAGGGTATCCTGTAAACTAGACGGGGACAAAAGTAAAACTTTGTTTGTTGTTTCTTTCTTTCTTTGTCATCAACTTCTAGCCCTCACTCCTATAAAGAGTCGTCATAGTGAGTACTGTTCCATAAATCTTAATAAATGTCACTTCCTTTTTACGCAGGAATTCTAACAATATCCCAAATGTACAAATCTAGAAACTATATTAAGATAAAAAAATATTTTAATTTCTTCTCAATGAACTTAGTTATGTTATAAATACGATATTCATTAAGCAGACGATGTTGTGACACGGCCCGGACCGACATTAAAAAAACATTTAAAAATAATTTACTGTGATAAGCTCGCTTAATTGGGTTATCATAGACGCTCTTACGAGTATTTCATGACAAAATCCATAGGAAGTAGATGAATGAGCGTAAGATACGTACGCACGCGTACTTATTTTAAACAATATTTTTTTTAGACAAAAGCTTAAGAACTATTGTTAGAATGGAGGCCACGGTTGGGGCCCAGGAGCGGGGTATCCTCCCTCCAAGTCACAGGTCGATAAAGTGCGGCTCCAGAGCTGCATGCGGCTCTCTGAACTCTGGAGAGTGGCTCCGGCACAAGGTTCCTACGGGCTTGCTCGATCCAGACCTAGTAGCTTTGCAAACACTCTTGTTACCAGTGTTCGAAGCTTATGGCATATACAAGTCGTGTGCTACATGCAAATAATCGTTCTTCAACGTTGTTATATTTATTCATTAAGCTGCACAAATAGACTTGGCTCTCATTTTTTTAATCGTTTTAATTCTGCATATTTCGCTCTTTGACTAATAAGTTTGCCAACCACTGCTCCAAGGGGATCGACGAATAGTGCGGACGGCGGGAAGTCGTTGTATGCGGAAGGCGCAAGACTGCATACTGATGAAGGCATTGGGTAGACAATGGGTAATGATGATGGCGATGAAAGAAAATTTTACCTTAACCATCGACCGTAACATGTAACCGTAAGTTTTCACTGACACGGCACTTTGGATCTCAAATAATTTTATTTATAAATGATTCACAGGACATACATGATTTGCAGTGAAAACCGATTGTTACATATTTAATAATCGAACCAGTTACAATCTTTAATTCAAATTATGAATTAACGAAGGTTACCGTTGATTTATAGTTAATTATAAATGTTTCTATAGATATAGTGACAAATCAACAGCTGTTTGATTTGTGGAAACATTTAAATGACCTTGTGCCGACTGGACGTTACAAGTCCAACTGCTTCCAATCGACATTTTTCTGTGCAATCTGTATATGTGTCAATGACAAAATAAATGTTCATCGCAGCTGCTAATTACTAACAAGTAACTGTCGTTGGACACTAGAGCTCATTGGTTTAATACGTTTTTTGTGTAATAGATGGCGCGATTGTTAATACGTTAACTTTTATTAATTTACGAATATATCTTATACCATTCCGATTAAGCTTGGATGTTGTTTTACGTCAATAGTCCAATAACGAGATTCGAACCCTCGACCACTTGATCGGAAATACGTACTATTAAATAAGCTATTGGCGCTTACATATTGTAAAATACTAATAAGTAATTTCTACTATATTTTAATTTAATAAAGGTGGCTTAAGTTTGACATTTTAACTTTTAATGAACCTATTTGTTATAAGTAATTAAAACCGTTGATATTACCATCCAAAAAAAAACATCTAAAGAATTCTCATATATTTTAATTAGTATCTAATTAATTGATTTAAAATAAACATAAGAATATATCATTAATATTTCAAATTCAATAAACACAAATCTCAATAACTTATATGACATAATTATCGATATGTTAAATACGAGATAAAAGTATAATCTAATAGCCATACCAAACCAGTCTCATGTTTATTATCTAAATTAACTAATCAATACTTTCAGTACATATTAAGATTTTTAATTATTAACACATTTAATTGATTCCGATGTAAATTGCGGATTAACATAAAAGTATTACGAACAAAATTATTCCTCGCTTTTTATGACTGCAATAAATAGGCACAAGTAAAATGGCAACGTTTTTATAATGCCATGATATAATGATATAGTCTTTGGAATTTGACTTAAAAGGAACTCTAATATCAAATAAAAATATATTCTCGTGTAAGGGACTGTAGTATTTTTGAAATAAAGTCTGTAAACCACTATTAACTATGCATTGGTTCTGCAAAATACTTATCCATCAACCTGTTGATTTTATATGGGAATAAGAGTATAACAAGGAGTTCTTACTTAGGAGTTTTAGTATTGAAAGCCTACTTATATAGCCTACCTATATATATATAAAATAATCTAATTTTACAACAGTGTACTTAGCTCGATAACAAAGCAATCGTGTCGACAAAATTTACATGAGGATTCCGTGTTCTTTCCGATATGCTCTACACTTCTTTTTTTTATTAAAATATTGATAGGTTTTTGTCAATTTACTAATATTTTTTTCAACACCCCGACTGAGCTTAATTACATTAGGCTTAGACTCGGATATTGTTTACAAAAGTCGAATAGAGAGATTCGAACTGTCAACCTCGCGATCGGAAGTCTGTACTCTTAACCATCATGCTATTGGCGATTTAATTCAAGTTAATAATAGCTATAAAAATAAATCACAGATGCAAAAAGAATTACTTGTCAACAGTCGTTTGTTATATATTTTAATTTATCATTGAAATGGTTTAGTTTAACCATTTTAATGAAAGGAAAATGTAAAATTTGACTAACTCGAAGCAATATCAAGATGTTTGACCACTCAGAAAATATTGTAAAATATTCTTTATGTGCTTCAATAAACAACCGTGAGTGGGCAACGTCATTTAGTTGAGTGTTTCCTAAATCATAAAACTATTTCAATAACAAATGAGTCTGTTTTCTTTCCTTGACAATTTAATGTCTTGAATTAAAGAGGGAGCGCCGGTGGCGGAGTTCTTAAGCGCTCGAACGGACAAGACCGTACTCGACATGGTCCTGGTTCGATTCTCGCAATGTGTTTCTCGATTTTCGATTTTCATATGTACATTATCCGACGTACTTACGGTGAAGGAAAACGTCGTGATGCAACCTGCATATATTAGCGAAGAAATTCCCAAAAAATATGTAAATTCAACCAACCCGCATTGGGCAAGCGTGGTTTAACTATGGCCTAGGTCACTCCCGAATATGGGGTAGGCTCATATCCCCTCAGTGGTGACGTTATAGTGAGCTGATGATGATGAATTAAATAAAAATACTGGAAGTAATTAAAATAGAATTTTAAACATCGTTTTTAATCTTTTACACTTAATTATTTATAATATTTTATAGTTACATTTCATTTGTAATGAAACAATCAATACCGTAATGAAAATGTACATTTTTTTCCATTATCGACGCATTTCAATTTACATATTTATCAATTATTACAGATAAAAGTACTAGGAAAGCAGGAATCTCCTTATTATAAGTGTAGTTAAAGCCATTTCCCTATAATGAAATATGCACTTAAAAGTATGGACAAAGGGGAGAACACGAGTAACAAGTAATTACGCGTGTTAATATACGTATTGCGCATTCCTGAAATACTTCCTGTGGCGTAACAGCTTGCCCTTCGCCGCGAGCCAGCGTCATACAGCTTATCGACATCAGAGCTGCGACCCACTTCTGTGGGGCCAATAGAAAAATCACACGATCGAACACATTACATCGACGCTCGTTATAATTTAGTGTAACACTGTAGTTTCGTTAGAGAACGTGCCGTTCGACTCTGACTGATCAGACTTTGACTGAGAAACAATACTAAAAAGAATTCAAACTGTAGTAGATAATATTCAACATACATTTTGCGTCAATTACCGAAGATTCTGAGATACGTTCATCGTGATATCTCTAATCAAGTCTATTGGAATGTTTATTTTCTAACACGTTTAATACCGACGTCTCGACGAGCCTTAACCAAGTCCAGTAAAATAAATGCCATGTATAAGGAGTCATAAATAAAGACGTTTTTTTTTTTTAAATCTAAACTAACGCTTGACCACGATCCCACCCGACGACGTATTAAAAAAGTTACGGAAGTCAGCTCTGCGCTGTTTGAGTACAGAACATCGATAATTGTTATATCTATTAACCCCATGAAGAAATTAAACTATTAAAACTATCGCGAGACATTTCACTATACTACTTATAAAACGGCTTGAAGAAGAAGAAACAAGGAATAAGCCCATGAAGAAACATCAGAGAAATTGTACGATGATAGTTAAAATTTGAAGACACCATCAATATTCATGGTGATTTCCTTACAACAATAGTCGCGGGTAGGATTACGGCCGCGGCATGCGGCAGATGCTATCTGTAACACACACTGTAATTACACTCCCACCGCACGACAATGTATCAGCGTTTAAGATTAACCAGTAATATAGCCTAATGACACTCGGACCGAATTACGCGAATACAACCCGCAAAGTATCTTCGATTTTAATACATTACCAGCAAAGCACCTCAGATTCATATACCAACTGACATGAATCTTTAATTTTCGACATATTTCTATTACCGTTGAAACATTTTTTTTTTAAACCGTTCTCATAATTTTAAAAATGGAATCATGATTTTTTTTTTATTGTTGAACATCTAGCTTGTCATTCAAGAATATTTTAAGGGTTTCTTTTCAGGCTTAGAGACTCAGACTACTGTTTTTTTTACTATAAAGTGTACTCATTATTAATATTATAGTGTTAGTTTTTTAACAACAATCGTAGATTCTATATTCTTATAAGTTACTGAGTCTGTTAGTCAAAGACTGGTTGATGAGGTAACTTTTGACACAGCTTTTTGACAGAGTGACAAGAACGCGCTTGTTGTTCATTATTTTGTGTTATTCATATAAATTACAATAAAATATAGTTAAAAACGTAATCTATCGTCCCAGTACTGTGTAGCAGTGTGGTTTATTATAATAGTTATTCATTAAAAGTACATTGATATCGAAGTAATAGAATTGATCAAACAAAAACTAAGTCCATTGAGCAAAACTAAATCCGTGACTCGTTACAACTTATGTAATGAAAAGAGTTCATCGACTTCTTACAACCGTCATTTGATTTAACACGATGTCATATTAAGACGATAAATAGTATTGTATTTGTCTAATTATTAAAAAGAAACAACGACTTATAAGGGTAGCGAAGGAAATATGGTGTGACGTCAATGGTTGAAATTACCTACTAAGTTTAAAAGTATTGCCATTGTTAAAAATTTCCTTGCCATCAGCGCAACTTCAAAAAAACAGACTGATGTTTTTTTTTTTATTACATAAGTATTATTAAAAGTTAACCTTAAATACTTTTCTAAAATTATATTAAAATACTTATATGTAATTCAAATGATTTTATTTACAATACAGTCGTATATTAAAAATTAGTTTCAGTAACTTCTTAGAATAAGTTATATAAAAAATTAAAGTCTAAAAGTAATTGATAAAGTCATTGAGTATAAGAAAAAATATCAATAGTCTATTATTACTAAGAAAACATATTACGTTCAACCAGGACTAAAGTATTAAAAAAAAAATCAAACCGTTGTCAATCTGAATATTAAAGCGCAAAAACAGTTGTCAAAAACGCGTATGAAGAGATAAGCCGAGATATGTCTATTGCATATATTAATATTAATTGAAAGCCTTTTAATAATCGTACCTATTAATTCAATATCAAACTGGCACATTATTTATACAACATGAAAAAAAAAAAACTCGTCGAATTGTGTATTCACATTTGAACTGCAACAAACTGGTAAGTTTCTTTTTTTTTTATAATGCCGTAAATGGCTTTGTGATAATTGATTATGTGCCAGCGTGAAAACATAATTGGCATGTACATCACCCGCGAGAGATCTGTTACCATCGGGGCGAATAAGTAATCAAACATATAGACGAACGTTACATAAAGTAAATCTTTACACATATGCTAATTGTCATCGCTAAAAATCGATATAGTACATTGCCCAATGATGTGTCCCCAAGTAATTCATTTTTAGTAATAATTCGATGAACTGTAAACAAAATTATGCTTAGCCAAATAGTTTATTCACAATATTAAAATGGGTTGAACTAGTTTCGTCAGTATATTCAAATTTGATTGGGCAAGGGTTAAAGTTGAATAATCAATGAGTTCGGTCTATCCACGACTTAATAATATCTATAAATGACATGTAAATATTTTTGTTCTAATAAAACATAAACTTTATCCTGAATACTAACCTTTTATATCTCGGATCACAGGAGAATAATTCACTATCTAATCACAAACAAGAAAGTGTTAATATATTTAGAACCATATATTGTGTTTGTAAACTTAATAAAAAGTTTTGTCTTTAATGTATCGTGTTTAATTACGAAGTGCGAACCGCGTGGAGCGCGCGTCGGAAAACTGTGCGGCACGTGTGTTCTCTGCCGCGTCGTGTAATCGACTATAGCGAGCTATGAACCCGCGCCGGCACCAACTTAACTAGATTTTTACAATAGTATATGTTTCTTTTATGCTTGTGCTCCAATTTCGAGTGTACTTGCGCAAAAAAGTAGCCTAACACCGATGGTTTGTTGATCTCTATTCTCGTCCGTGTATTTCAAAGGTGGAATCATTTTTAGTTCTGTACGCACACGATCGGAACAAATCGCCTTATGTCTATCTGTCGCGGACTTTACACTTTTTACTAAACTTCTAGTTCACGTTTGTATTGAAACGCGGAAATTAGTTTTTTTTTTTATATGTTTAAATCTGGTATCGCGTAATTTCTAATAGCGAAGTGGAACAGATTCGAATGATTGAAGTTTTTCATTTCCCTTTCATCTGTCAACGTCGCACACCATTTCCGAACGAGCGGACTGATTGCGACCAGAAAGTTTCTCATTGAATATTGTAATAAATGTTGACATTTTATTTTTTAAATTTATTTGGTTCATTACCTACCCTAATTAACTTTATCGTCTATTTAAATAATATTACGCAGCTTAGTTAAAAAAAAATAACCTTTAATAGAAAATGGGTCGTAAAAATCCTTTGTTCATCACGCTCTTCATCACCAACCTGACCGTTTCTATACAGGGAGTCGCCCTAGTACGTACTACTCTACCATACATCTCTAAGTCTGAGCGTTTGAAGCGCTACGGTATGGATTACCGATCTATCGATCGCCGGTTCGTTTCCCACCATTCGACTATTGTCGTGAACCATATCTTAACACAAGATTTTTCAAGCTAACCTGGAATGATTACATAAAATGAATTAACAAAAATCTACTAATGTTTAAAAAAAAAACAAAGTAATTCTATAGATTTAGAGTGTCTTGGAATATGATGTAATCTTGTAATATCACTTTACATCACAATTAGGATTAATTCCCTCCAGTACGTTGCATTCCAGCGGACCAAGTTCAAAGGGTTCCTAGGTTCACAAGCAAAAGGCAATATATCTGTATCTCGTACGAGCACGGCCGTACATTTGCCACCGATCTATTGTACACTTCGCAAGTTTATAATCCAACTAGACATATTTAAAGCAGCCAATAAAGTGTAAACCAATGTAATCGCTGACAGTTTTACGTAACACGTCTAAAATATACTACTTATAAAACGGCTTAACTCACGTGTAAATCGGTGTCAGTACCGACTAGTTTCGAACCCATTGGGGACTCATCTTCAGGGTGAGTGGGATCGGTAATATCGCGCGTTTGCGGCCCGTCGCTCTAAACTAGTCGGTACTGACACCGATTTACACGTGAGTTAAGCCGTTTTATAAGTAGTATAGTGAAATGTCTCA
>JAODUI010000008.1:3420705-3434496 GCA_027563995.1 Papilio gigon | reverse complement strand
ACTCGAGAACGGCTGAACGGATTTATCTTATCTTGGAATGTTCGTGGAGGTCTAGGGAAGGTTTAAAAGGTGAGAAATATTAGAAAAACTCCAGTGAAAGCCTTGAAAATAGCCCTTTTCCATAACCCATACAAGCGTTTTTTTCCGAGAAGGAAATGTTTTTTTTTTTTGTCGTTCCTAATAAATTCAAAAATCTGTTTATTTATTGCCTCTAAGGCGACTCAGAGTTTGCGGGGTCAGCTAGTTTAATATAAATAAATTTAACAGGTCATAACAGATTTGTTTCCAGTGCCGCAGATGGTTAGGACGATAGCGAATATCTTGCTTCACGACACCGCAACAGAAATACATGGAGCCTAAAAATCGTGACGACTTGCGCCCTCTAGCGTTTAACATTCATCTCCAATCACGTTGCAGTTTAAAACGTGAACATTTCAATCGATAAATGGTATATAATAACAGTAATTTATTATCTATGAAATGTGAATCTTTATGAAGAGTACGGATTCTAAAACAATAACATTGATATGGAACTTTTAACGAAAATATAGTCAAGAGCAAAGAATGCGGGTCATCTATAGAATCTACCAGATATTTCTTTCAAATTTGATTTTTTTGACGTAACCTTCCAATAATAACATATATTAATACGTCAATTTAATGGGTATTACAATGTCTATTAAATAACGTTTATTTTATTAAGCTAGCATTCTTAGTTCCAGATTTTACACACTTTAGATCTTTTTTTCATAGGTCTTTTGAAGTGACCCGAATTCATTGTCCTCGAGTGTAGTTCAAAACAAGCTAGATACACATATAAAAATAGTCGGGTTTTGTGGTTATTTTTGAAAATAACACCGTTAATAAAGTCGTGCCTTTCTTCTTGATACTGCTAAATTTATATTCTAGTTATAGAGTTACATTTAAAATATTGTTTGTTACATCATACTTTTTATTGTTGAATTACATATATTTCAATAGCTATACAAAAAGATTGTTGTCGTGTCTACGCAACAATAGATTATCGGGAATAAAAGGATGGATAGGATAATGTTATTACAAGACAGGCGTGAAATAGGGGCTATTCTTATTTTTAAATAAGTCCAGTTCAACGGCTCGTTGCCGGGGTGCGGACAGCACAATGAGGGTAACGTAACGTAGTATGCATCGATAATCTATACCAGTGATATTCAAAGTTCTTTCTCATAGACAACATTGAATATTAGACTGCATTCAGAGACCTTACTGCTCATACATTCCACTTTTAGATTGAGAGAACTCAAGTTTCATTGCCAACATCGTACACCTCTGACGGTTCATTCTAAAACCAAAGTGTGACCTGCAAACACTTTGGGAATCACACATCTATACAATTCAACTATTCAGATTGTAATCGACGCGCCTTTGTGAATATATTCCAGTTGTGACAATTTCAGCATTCAAACGATCTGAAAATGTTTCATATTCAATTCTATAGAGGCGTCAGAATAAGGAGGTCTGAATTGTTTTAATAGCCTCCTTTTATGGAGTATGAATAAAAGACTAACATATCACATAGAGTGATATATTCATAGAGTTATTGCGTTCGTTACGCATATTTTTCGTCTTTGAAATACCACACGTTCACTGGCTTTCTCACTTCTAAACACTAAAACATATAGATTATTTAATTGCTAGGATAACCTATCAGTCAAAATGACTATTATTATTGCCCTCATTTCCGGTGTAGTGAAAATGTAGGTGTATTGCAGAAAAGATATGGGTACGGATGCCTCTTGACTCTTATTATTGAAAGAATCACTGGGATGTGACGCTCGTTGATTCCTGACAAGTATAGTGATACCACCTCTCTCGCAGATGGTGGCATTGCATTATTATTATGATTATAGTCCAGCGTACTTTAACCTCTAATGTATCGTACTAATACAAACGATTGATTACACTATGCCTTTTAAATATCTAGTTGCGGTTTTGCGGTTTTATATTACGCATTCTAGATCACAGAACTATTATTTACCTAACAATTCAACATGCATTCCTGAATGAATTAATTTCTTAATCACTATTTAAAAAATGTATAAGTCAGCTGTGCATTCATTTGTTTAAATATTGTGTAATTCGTACCGCATACTTAAACAAATGTTTAAAAGCTGACACAAAAGACAACATTTTCATTAATAAAGCTGTCTAGAAAATTATTGTCAACGATGATAACTGCATTCGAGAACGAACTGAGCATAAATCATTCGATTAAAGAGTGCAGCTCACCGAATGACTGCGGGTTCGTTTAATTCAAACTACAAGCGTTCCACGACCATTTTAAATAGACATCAAAGTCCTTGGTAAGATTATATTAGAACATTAATGAGTAGGTGTCAACTTAATCTGGTTACTTCAACCGCTAATGCTGTATTAGTGCCGCTGAGAAAATTATAATCCTATTTTAATTTGACTAATTACGACGTTAATTGAAGAGGAATACGCCGCGAAGTGCCGTGCCGGTGCGTTCCTACGAAAACGACTTAATAATATAAATCAAGATAAATGCGTTTTGTTACGACATCATTCTAATAATGTACAATTCAATTTGAGATTATATTTTTCTAAAATATGAAGCTACTCCATAGAACATTAGCCCCGCTTTTGTACTCCAGATAAAGTACAGATTATAAATGTGTCATTAAAACCTTATCCTTTTTTTTTTCAAAGACAATTTTCATGTCGTTGTCATTTGTTGACTATTCACGGCAAACGTCGCCTCTAAAACGTTTTGAATTTTTGCACTCCTACCTTATTCAATGTCCACTTCTCCGGGCTGCATATAGGTTATCAGGGTCACAAACCTGACTATCCACAACCTTAAGAATTCCTCCCTTTTTTACTTCGATAATAATATTTATATACGAAGATATTCCCCGGGCAAACACGAGTTACAAGTTAATTTATGGTCATTAATTTATGGTGATAATGTTTAGGAGGGCGGCTCTATGTGATCATTGGTTAAATTAATGACCATATTTAATGAAAGATTAATCGGTTTAGAAGTAAATCATCATTCACGGCACCAAGTACCATAAGTATGATGAATTATGATGGTTGTAATTGTTAGTTCCGGTTTTTTTTTGTTTTGAAAATTTACAAATGCACCAAAACTTTTCAGATAAACATTATCTTGAAGTCACGACTAAGTTAAGCTGACTAGTATTGATTTCTAAAATTTCTAATATAAAGAAATGATAAGGTAATATTTTGTTCCATGATATGAGCAGTTATTAAACTTTGTACGCCTCTTATTAAAAAAAAACAAGCTGTTTATAACTTACGAGAATAATTAAGTTATTATTTCGTCTGACCAATCTGTCAATCTGCCAAAATTATGCATAACTTTAAATCAATGTCAATAAAACAATTGAACGCGACCATAACGTTCACGGAATGTTTTTTTTTTTATTGATGCTCATGGCAGTCGAGCCGTCGACGCTCGCATGTAAGTTTGTATAGATCGACCAACTTATCTGGCCCGGTGGGCACAACTGGAACTAAATTAAAAATGCTCATTAGCGCCATCTTATCAATGTCAATTGTACCACAAATTCCTTATATTTCAGCAGTCTTACTATGAACTGTTTTCATTTTTGTTTTCTATAAACTCAGTATAACGTATATATTTTCTAAAAGAATTATCTAACCTCTAGGTCGGCTCAGATATGTTTGTCAGACTAAGTTTGTGCCACGGTGACCCCCCGCTGTTAACTTGACTTTAACGACTAATAGCACCACTTTAATCGACAACCGATCGTTGTCGGCTTTAGCTTTTTTCTTTAAAAAAAAAAACGAAGCGTCTCAGGATATACAGATAAAATAAGCAATCCGTTCCACTTTGAATAAAGGATAAAAGATTGACTGGCATATTTTTATTCTAACCTACTCATATTTCGTTATCTAACTTTTTTGATATAGGACACAGCATCGTATTAACACTGTAGAGAAAAAATCAATATATAAACCTTAAAAGATTTAGGCCTCAGATTTAGGACTTATTTTCAATTTTTATCTGAATGAATTAGTCTTATTCTATCAAATATACATAAAATATTAAAAGAAAACTAAATTATAAATATAGACATCTATTAGACAAAAGCTGAAACATAAAGTTTTTTCACGGGAGCAACAATTAGTCTATTTACTATTAAGTAGATGGCGTTGTACAAAACCATGAGAATAGAAAAAAATGTACTTATCTTTTTACGTTTTATGTAGGAAATAAAGGAAAACAATTTTAAGTTTTCAATACGTAGCTGTAAAAATTTTAATTTAATTTGTGCGTAAACAGACCTAAACGGAAGTTGATGTGAAAATTACATTTGACAACCGTAATACTGTCACTGTCACCGTCAGACTAGACATTATCAGATGTTGAGTGTTATAATTTGTTTTTAGTTATGATCATTATTTATTTTCTACATTTTCCTATTTCCTATTAAATATGTAGTGTATATTTAGTTCATTAAGACATTAAAGTTAACTTGGAATGTACAACATGCAGGCTAATAAAATAAGAATAACTTTAAAATTTCTAAGATCTCATTGCACGCTACATAGGAAATTACAATGTTTAACAATAATACGGCACAATTTTACTTCAACCTTGGATGTTATGGATGTAGTTGCAAACGATTTAATAAAACAAGACAAGCGGAAGTCTGAGAAATACAATGTAAGTAATTTATTTGCTGAGAAAGAAACTCAGTTGAATTATTTTAGTATAAACGACCATACTACAGAACTATGTACTGAAATAACAAATGAAGAGATCGACAATACTTTATTAGACTTAGTATCAAAGAATAAAGAGAAACAAGTTTTAGATTTGGTAAAAATGTGTAGTAATAATAGAAAATTTATAAACGAGAGCACAATAAAGAGATTATTCCAAACTTACAGTATTGCTGGGAAGCCTGATATTGTCGTGATCCTACAACAATATTGCTATAATGTAAATTATGAGCTTTATAAGCGTAATGGAGAATTTTTACACTACTTAGCCAAAGCTCACTGTTTCAAAGGTAATGCGGAAAAAGGTCTTACAATATTATCAAATTGTTACAACAAGTATGATGGATTAAGAGGTTTCTATAGAATAATATTCAGAGAATTAATCGAAGATACCATCCTAAACAGGTCTGAGGCCTCTTTGGTTATTTTTAAGAAGCATATCTTGGAATTTAGTGAGAAATGGAATGAAGATTACCCATTAGTATGTTTTTGGCATATGTGTTGGAGTAGCAGTTGGTTTTCCGATCAAATGTTGTCTAATGAGTTGTTAGAGTCATCGGAAAAGTTACAAAACATAGTCAGAGACAAGTAAGTGGCTGTGATTAGCTTTTTTCTAATTGTTAGCATTGCTTATTATGTGAAAAATATGTTCTAAACCTCCAAAACCTAAAGGCCTTAAAATAAGTTTTATGTAATAAACTTTGTTTTTATCTCTGTTCATATGTTTAGGTGGACACATGAAGAGAATGATTTATTTACATTTTGTAGTTTAGATATATAACCAATAAATACCCAACTTGAAATACAAAAATTGTGTGATAAAAGTCACCAAAGGTCTTTCATTAGGTTAAATTTCTTCATATAACTTTGAAATTTCGTGGTTTTTATTCGTATATTGTTCAAAGAAGCGGAATTTTTACCACAATTAGCTTCTTTGAGCTTCCGATATATTGGCACAGTTGCATGCGCCATGTAAAGTTCCTCAGTGTTGTAACTCACAATATAAATTTTATTTTAGATGACATAGTATTTATAACACATCAAACTGGTCTTTTGTAGGTTATATTTCTATAAATTATTTTTTTTATGCTTCAGGGCAACAGTATTTTGTATTAATATTCTTAGGCAGTACAATGAAGATGCAGTAATAAGCTTAATGCAGACACTACTTAAGTATAAGATGATGTTGGAATATACTAAAGTTTTACAATTGCTCTTCAATTATAAATGTAAGTAAACAATCATATTTTTTTAATTAATTTTATAAATAGGAATGTTTGGATGGATGGATATTAGTTACCTAACTCCAAAATGACTACATAGATCTGAATGAAATTTGCACAGACAAAAGCTGCAAAAGCTATCTATTTATAACAATTGCATGCAGTCTTAATGAGTTATTGTAAATTACATTTAATGTAACATCTCTATAAGAATATTATTATTTTTGGTTTTTATTAGCGGAGTATTAGATAGGTGTGAGATTGAAATACTGTTGTATAAATGTTATAAAGTTAAAGTCGGGCCAACAGACGTGATAGATGGCGCTAGTACGCGCTATTAGCGCCATCTAGTGTTGTAAAATATAAATGCTATAAAAACCTTTTTATAGCATTTAAAATGAATAAGTGATAAAATTCGTAAAAAAATAATTTTGTATTTCTTACTTTTAATTTTCAGTAAGAAACCGCGATCTCCGCGGATGCAGAGAGATAGTCCGTAATTGTGAAGCTCTGGGTATTAAATTGCCTTCCGACCAGCAAGGACGGTATATAAGAATGCTCATAAACAATGAAATACCAGAAGAAAAATCTGTAACCAAACCGAAATTGAAGAATTTCAAATTAAAATTTTAGATTTTTTAAACGATTTTATTTATAACCTGTATTGCTATCGGACAGATTAAAAAGATTTTTCAGTGTTATTGGTATTTTTCTTATAATACTTTTATAAGCTTACGACAGTAACAGGGATCTCGCCTACATATCTATAGATGGAGTGTTTAATACAAGTTTGACGTCTAAACAAAAGGCCTTTTTATCTCGACTTGTACTATTCGTTATGAGTAACCAAAGAAAAAAACATTTAACGCGCATTTTTTATTTATCATTCATTCGTTCTTTCATTCACTCATTCATTCATTCATTCATTCATTCATTGGGAGTGTTTATGATAGAAATCTACAGTTTCTAGAATGTCCGGCTTTTGGATTTTTTTAATCATTATTTTTTGAATTTAGAATGATGTTACAACTGGCAAGTCTTGATATAAATAGTTTTGTTGTTTTTTATGAGATATCTAGTGATACTTGTCTACTTAAGTATTTTCTATCTTCCTATGTATGTTACGTGTGAGGTCACAGGTTATCATAATCTCTTCATAAGTTGTACACGTGACAATTTGATGCAAACTTTTTAATGGGACATCGCGAAAGTTCTTTATGTTCCTACTGCAGAAACATGTTCAAACATATAACACAGTTTATTTTTAAACTGTTCCTTTTTCTTTCGAAATAAAACTACAAAAAAAAATAGTTTACTTTTTTTTCTTTTCACACCTATATACGCTTTCGGTACTTTTTTTACTTTGTACAATTTTGTTTTATTTTTAATTACACACGGTGTTGAGTTCCTAATTTTTTTGGTTGATATTTTTGAAAAAAAAATAGAGTCGACATAGATTTTAATCTGAACTTTATTTTTTAAATATTTGTAGATTTTAGTTAATATGCTAACATTTATTGTGACCATTCCTGGTGAGCTTGTGCTTGTATTAGGATATGGTCCACGACAACAGTCGAATTGCAAGATTGGAACCCACCATCTCTAGATCAGTAGTCCGTACCATTAACCGTTAGGGTATTGGCGCTTCGATATGGGATCAATGCGAATATTTATGCAAGTGTGAAAATTACAGCCATTTGGTGTAATGTAATTGTGACTTAACATCCCAATAGGATTAAACTATCGGCCGATAAAAAGCATAGTCAACAAAGGCTCTTATGGTAATTATTTTGAATTACTAAATTCTAATTTCTTTTCTATCGTGTAATTTTGTAAATGAGTTATTAATAGAAATGAACTGGTGGCCGGTCAGTAAACTAGTAACCTCTAGGTTATCAACATTGGACATACGTATTAAACAATAAACAATATAAAAGGTTTTTTTTCTATATTTATGTTATTTTATCGATGACGCTAGGAATAGATATTTGTAAAAAAAAAATAGGCATTTTTTTTAAATAGTTTAATATCTTACAATATTTTTACAATTATATGCTAAATTATAAAACAAAAAATCAACCACTGAAAACAAATAGGAGTTAATTTTGAGTAACGTCGAACCTTCGTCAAAAATAGTTTAAACACCAATTAAAATCAATTCATCTAACTTTTCATATTGTTATCGAGTATCACAACCAACATCTCTCAAACTTTATATTAATCGAACATATATAACATAATTATTGAGAAGAGCGTCGGTGGCGCAGTTGTAAGCCCTTAACCGGACCGGACCGTACTCGATGTTGTCCAGGTTCGATCCCCGCCATGTACCAATGTGTTTTTCCATTTTCGAAGTGCATATGTACATTATCCGACGCTGTTACAGTGAAGGAAAACATCGTGATGCAACCTGCATATATCGGCGAAGAAATTCAAAGATATGTGTGAAGTCAACCAACACGCACTAGGCCAGCGTGGTTGACTATGGCCGAGTCACCTCTAATAATAGGGTAGGCTATGAGTCCCTCGGTGGGGACGTTTAGTGAGCTGGTGATGATGATGATGATGATTCATCGAGGGTTCATTTTTTTAAGACACGTTTCCACTAATGTGACAATGAACAATATTTTTCCACCAAGAAAATGTCATCAACTCTAGAAATTATCATAACTATCCCGAGTGCTTCAGTTAATTTCCATTAGCGAATTGAATTATAATGCTTTAAATGAAATGCAGGCGTTGTGCCAAATGGTTACATTTTCCTGTTGATGCAAACATCCTGAGATATTTCTACGGACTTTTATTATTTTGTCATTTTGTCTTGCTTAATAACAAACACCAAAATAATTTTAAAGCCTAAAATGTGACAGCATTTTAAGTGATAAGGCCAAACATAACCTTCAAATTGGTTTTACATTTTGACATCTGTCAGATTCCAAGCTGTTTACCAACTGTTTCGTTATTCAGTCTTCAGTATAGTTACAATCGGAACCGTTCGCGGTGTTCTACTCAAAAAATTACCTTGCCCGCATACTCCGCGCCTTCTCACAAATTGACGAATGTAGTGCACAGAGACTGGGATAATAGTAAAGCAATTAGTCGTCTATCTGCTCTGACTGCTGACCGACTTTTTTCTCACAAACATATTTCAAAACTATATGTTATTGGCTATTGTGCACACGTCGTTGACTCAATACGTATCAAACATTCAAGAGATTGTAGGTTTTAAGATACAACACCGCGAGCCGACGCGTTAGTACTTAGATTGGATTGTCAGCTTCTATATAAAAACTGATACTATTTATTTTAATAATCGAGAGGATGATCTGTGTTCCTGTTATTCAGACCGCCAAGTACCATACACACTATCTTTATGGCTGGCATTCCACAACAGTCAGATTTTCGCGCAACTGACCTACCGCTCAGGGGAGCAGCGCAAGGAATGTAGTTCCAGAAAGTTCCTCCAGCCACGAACCGTTTTGTCCCCAGTGTGTCCAGCCTGATTTATACAATACTTGTATTTTCTTTTAAATTTATAGGTTGCGCAAATCTTACATAAAAACTATTTTTGTGTCTTTTAAAAAAAATGTGTAATGATAAATAAAAACACTGGCACTCAACAAAGTAATATTTAATTTCTATTCATCTAAAATACATTGAATTGATATGAAGCAATAGTTTCATGTCAATTCAATGTATTTTATGCAAAGGTTTCAAACAGTAGAAAACCACTCAATATTACATTACCTAACAAAAAACACAAATATCGACGCCAGAGGGCACTAAAATCGGCTTCTTTAATGTATTAGTTTCTAAAGCGTGCAAATAAATTAGTTCCTTATTTTTCCGCAATATGGCGAGGATCGGGTTGTAAGCAAACATACGTATTACCATTCCCACTACAGTAAGTTATAGTTAGTGCAAATATCTTGTTTGTATTTAATTGAAACGTTCCTACATCCCCACAGAACGTCGAGTTTATAATTCGATTAACACTCGATAATTGTTCAATAGTTAATTGATGCTCACAGTGCGGGTGTAACCTTCGGTTCTAATCTCAAGATAATTTTCGCTTCCTCGATCGCTTTCGGGAAATTGCTTATTGATTATTCATTAGTATCTACACGACCCTGTTCCGAACTTGTTACGTTGTGGATACAACACTCATAGTTTGTAATAAATACGCTTACGAGAAACTTTATTAACTGAAAAGTTTAATAATTCTTGTTAAGTGAAATGCAGTACTCGTTTTTAATAGCGTCTAATTTAAAAATTGATTTATTAAAAAAATTGATAATGATTAAAACACGGATTTCATTCAATATAATTTTGATAAAGATATTGCTGAAGGAACGCCGCCGCCGTGACGTCACGCCGAGATTAATCTCCTAATAAATGCTCCAGATGAAGTTACTTAATTAAATGGCACTCAATTTCACCTCGACACGACACTTTTTATTTTTCTACTTCACTGATTTTCTTTCCTTCATTCAAGGATGAACGTATAAAATCAAATTGAATGAAATAATTTTAACTTGACGTACTGGAAAACAAAAAATTGCATGAAGCAATTATACCTACTATCTTTTATTATTTGCAATAGTTAACTATATAAAACTAAGGAGGTTTGAACGTGAGTAAACTGTACAGTGCGTTTTATCTATATTTTATTAAATGTATCCTGCTTTTACATAAGAAACTTGTGTATACCAAGATTAAACATATACGTGACATTTACATGATAAGTATATAATGTAAACATCCCGTGAAATTCAATAACACGGGATCTAAACCCGAGTAGCCGGGGCGCGAATTCCGTCGGGCGTCGCGTGTGACGGTGAGTTGTGCATTCGAATCCATAAATTAAATTTCAAGCGAAATATTTCCCCTTCCGGGATGGTTTGATTAATTTAACGCCGGGGATTTAATGGAAAATTACAGTAAAGCTCTGCTTTGAAGACTTTCAAAGCATTAATCGCTTTTCACATCTCATGCGTCACGTTTGGCATGAAAGACTCACGGAGTAATCATTTTAAACATTATCTCAAATCTTGTTTAACGGATGAAAACATTAATTCATTTAATGTTGCTACTAAACAGACCCTTAGTGTAGATTTTTCCAACTAAATCTTGACTTTACCTATCCCACAGTCACTATTATGACTCTTGAGTGATTCGGAATGTTTCTTTTTGTTTTTTTGGAAAACTGGAGTCCGTGATAAAAAGCGCAGATTGTAATTAGGTATATAATATAAAGTATTAAACAGTGGGCATTATTAAAAGTACTTTTTTTTTCATACTTAAGTAATTTTATCTTCTTAACTAATTCAAAATGGAAATCACATAAAACTGAATGTAACTGATAAATCTTTAACGTTTTCTTAGTAGGCTTGAAATTTATGGGGATCGGGGAGAAAACGGAGTAATAAAACTTTTGTCTTTTACTTAACGGTCACAGAAATACTACTACTTAAATTACAAGAAAATTAAAAGGAAAATATTTTTCAAAAACTCAAGGATATATTGATTGTAACAAAAATGATAAAGATAATTTAATTAGAAAGCGGTTTTGAATAAAGTTATAAATCTAATAGAACGGACTACATCATTTCATTGAATAATTGATTTGAATTTACGACAGACCCAAATTGCATGGCTCTATTTTGACGAAGCCTGTTGTAGTCTGCATGATTGATTAGGACGATTGTGTTTCAGTTATCGCCAATTGTTGAAAAAGTGTTTCAATTTTTTGTTAGTATAGTATATGTACTGCCGAAGCACGTACATGTGTCAATAATAATTTTATATTTTTACTTTAATTTGGATGAGATGGAGATTTTACATTTTAGATATATTTAAGTTTAATTGATACAAAATGTTTAAAATCAAAGCACGTTTTAAATGCAGTCACGTATTAAAACTTTGGATAGAAGAGGCGATGTGCGAGAGCGAATGCAGCAACGGAAGTCGTCACTAAGTATCTCATTGTTCCTTGCAGTTAAGTCTTTAAACCGAGCATGGAAAAAATGTTCCGTTATTTTATTGTGTACATCATCATCATCGTCATCATCAACAGCCCTTGTCTGCCCACTGTTGGACATAGGCCTTTCCCAATGCCTTCCACAGTATTGTGTACATAATTTATAAAAAAAACGTCGGTTGTTTTGTGGTTACAATGGTTAAGTACTTTTGATGCAATTTTTCCTTATAGCAATCGAAAAAGCATGTACTGAATACAACAAATGGAATTAATTCACTTCCTAACCAAGGCTTTTCTTTGTCATATTCTTGCTTAGTTCTTTTTTAATTTTCTAAAAAAAAATTGAGTTACTTTTTTATGTAAATAATTTGACATACTGTATTTATTTAAACGTAGTACAGGCGATTGTATTGTGGTTATTTGGATCAGAAAAGAGGAAAGGTAATTTAAGAAAAAAACAAGGCAACAGTACAACAAGGATTTAGTGACACTAGCTTGACTGTTGCCAGTTCAAAAAACTTTGTCTATTATGAGTAGAATCATATTGCTTCAATAATGTGGATTGGCATTTCATAAAACCATAAATTAAAATTAGGCGTTAAATTATTCAGTTGGTATACGTAACTTCAAATAAGAGCGAAAAGGGTTTCTTGCCCTTTGTTGATCCTTGTAATGGAAAACCTTTGTAGTGGTTATGAGCGGGTTGAAACCTTATACGCTTTAAGTCCTAACCTATAAAACTATTCTTTAATAGAACCCGACTTTAAATTTAAACCTTAAATTGTGACTTGATGGCTGATTGAATTTCTTTATATTTCTGTTTTTTTTTTTTAACATACATCTTATTAATAATATAAATTATTTGTTAATTGTTAGTTTGAATGGAAGGTTTTTCATCACGTAACTCCAAAAGGATTACGATGAAATTTGGAATTAGGATAGATAACCAGTATGGAGCGCACAGATAACTTTGTTTTTTTTTTAATCGCGCGGGCGACGTGCTCGCTGTCAGTTTTAATTAAATCTACCACTTTTTACCAAATTTACCAACCGATCGAAGTGTTTACGTGTATGGTAATTAAAAAATAATACATCACAATTAAGAGAAGGTAAACTATTTATGATTGAAAGCGCCTCAGGGATTATGAGCGTAATTCGACATCTATAGAAGAAATGTTTTTCGTAGATTAAATTATTATAATAACGGATAAAGAAAAGATTAATTTAATTCAGTTAGTTAAAACATTAATATTTTTATGGAAAAAATTAAGTATTATAAATAAGTTAGTAGAGAAATTAATTAATATAAATTTTACAATCAGAATATATTTAGAAAATAATGACTTTTATTTTCTAATCGAGCCTTTAGTTCAATATATGTTCCTGCTGTTACAAAGGACGTTTCCGAATATGTGGATTGTACTTACGTCATCAATATTGCAGTTTCGATGGTCGTTAATAATTATCATTTGGAATGCCGGTGGAACCATTTAATATATTATATATTCGTGTCCCTAGTCGGAGCTAACAAGTAATCCGCCATTAGTATTCAAGCAGGGCTTTGACGTTTAAAATTAATGGGCTCGACGAACGTCCAAGAGATCAATTGATAACTGAAACTGATAAACCCAACGGATCAACGGCTCGCTGTCTTTGTACCTTAACTTAGTATACTAGAACATAATAATAGTTAAAATAGATTTAATCAACGAATTAAATATTTAACGGCCGTGATTTATATAAACTATAGTACAGCATAGTTTAAAGTCAAAGTACATCACCATGTGCCGCACAACGGGTTCGGGTCCCGCG
>JAODUI010000008.1:3394129-3416566 GCA_027563995.1 Papilio gigon | reverse complement strand
TACCATGTAATCCTTTCAAACATACCATGTAATCCTTTCAAACATACCATGTAATCCTTTCAAACATACCATGTAATCCTTTCAAACATACCATGTAATTCAAGTGATAGCGAAATTATATCAGTTGACAGTTGGAATTATGCTTCGTGTTGACTTTCACAGTATGCGGTCTTGTGTGCTCCTTCGGCGTCTTTATGAGATACAAGCATCTTATCAATACTAACTCTTGTTACTTTATATCCAAGTTTAGATGGATGGATGTTATATATATCCAGAACAGTTAAACGTCACTCGCTATATATAAACGAATTGCTGTTCGTTAGTCTCGCTAAAACTCGAGAACGGCTGAACGGATTTATTTTATCTTGGTGTTGGAATGTTCGTAGAGGTCTAGGGAAGGTTTAAAAGGTGACGAAAATTAGAAAAACTCCCGTGTTAACCTTGAAATTAGCCCTTTTCTATTTACCATACAATGTTTTTTTTTTGTATTTCCTTAATAATTTCAAAAATCTGTTTATTTATTGCCTATAAGGCGAAACAGAGTTCGCAGGGTCAGCTAGTTTGGTATAGATTGAGAGCACATAGACAATATTCAGTTTTTTTTTAATTCCGCGCTGACGGTGTCACGAACAGTTCTTGCATAAAGAAATTAAGTTGAATAATTGAAGCGAAACATTGTTAGATAATGCATCTTCAAGGTTAAATGTAAAAAGTGAATGAGTAGATATCAGGAAGTATCTTAGACATGCATTAACTTATTGATTATAGATATACGAGTTAAAAATATTTTAACTAAACATATCGATTTATTTAACGAAAACAGTTACATCCGTTGAGATCTCTCTATTCGGCGAACGACATTTGGTTACATGATTTCTTAGATATTCAAACAAGCATAGATTAACTGATCCCTTAATTATCCCCTATTAGTGAAGATGCATCATCATCAGCTCATTATACGTATCCACCAAGGGGCTCTGAGCCTACCCTATTATTAGGGGTGACTAGACCATAGTCACTCTGGCCCAGTGCGTGTTGGTTGACTTCACACATATCTTTGAATTCCTTCGCAAATATGTGCAGGCATCACGATGTTTTCCTTCACCGTAAGAGCGTCGGTTAATGTACATATGCAATTCGAAAATTTAGAAACACATTGATACATGGCGGGGATAGAACCTAGACAATGTCGAGTACGGTCCGGTCTTGTCAAGCGCTTAAAAGCTCGCCACTGACGCTCTATTAGGATGCATAAATTACTCAAAAGCCGATAAAGAATCTATAGTTCCTCCAGTATTGCGGATGTGAGCGTTAATAGTCTTTTGATCCCATCATTCGTTTGCCCCCTTCTCTTTAAAAATACGTAAGTATGTAAAACACGATGATGATGACAGTATATCCATCAATAGCGAACCTTGTTATTTTCTGATCTGAGGTAACTTGTAAATCCGGACATAGTTTTAAATGTCCGCTAGGTACAGAAAGACACAGGTCGAGTTTTTCTACTTAGGCGTTTTGAATCCAGGTCTTTGTCAGTTGGATTTCGTAATATAAAACATAATCAGAACGACTTTCAATTATAAAGTTCATTATTAAACAACAACGAAAATGCATCTGGCACCTACATTACTTTCTATTTAACCATGGTCAGTAAATATACGGTATAAATTATTTAACCTAATTCCTACACTGGAAATCTTTACTAGACCCTGTGACGTTGCCGCCCCATTGACACACAAAAAAAAGTGAACACAAAAAAAAAAACAAAATTAAAGAAAAAAAACATAGTATAGTATAGTTATATAAGTAGTATAGCATATTAAGGAGATGTATAATAATTCAGGAACTCAGAACTGAACGTACAGATATGAAGAAAGCAAAAAGGTTAACAGACCGCGAGTCGGTAGGGGCACAAATAAATGAATTAAAAAAAAAAAACTTTACTTTATAATATCTACTTTATATGCCTATTTTCAAAACAACTTAGATATAAGAAAGAAGGTTTATTTGAAAAAAGAAAAACTTTGGAAGCACACCAAAATTAATTTCACAATGAAATTACTGTACGAAAATTCATTAATATCTATTGATGGTAATATGACTAAATTAATTATTACACTAAAATGCCAAATGTCAAGGAGCGTAGTTTTTGCTCATTTGCGTCGTTATCAATACACTATCGTTATATTGATGGACGTCACGTTTTGAAATCATACACACAAGCGACCATCATCTCATCGTGTATGGTATAAAGCGCAAACTTTATTATGTATGTATGACCTCAGTAACCACGGCATACGTTTTAATAACACTTTAAAAATAAACAAAAATACAAATATAAAATATAAAATAAAACAAAAACTTGTAAAAATAAACAAAATAATCACGACAATTTTTTGGCTTTAGCCTAGCTAAGGTGACGAGTTATTTGGAAAATGTTATGCGAGAATTTCATCCGCGTGTAGCAGCTCACAAACAACTATTTTTATAGATATTGTGATCGCCTATGAACATTTTCTGCATACAGGAACTGCTTTTTATTGTCTTGGTGATAACAAGAACTCTATTTTACTCCAAATTCGAAATTTATCCGAATTAAATCAATTCTACTCTAACTAGACTGACGCAGCGACCCCCAGTGTATGGCCACTGACAACATAAGTCTCCATCTAATTCAATCCCGCGCCAGACCCAGTCCTGGACTTGCAGCTCTTTTACGTCTTTGCACCTTGTTTATCCAGCGATAGACCACTAAAGCCGTATAAATATAATCGTAACGATTGTAAATTACTACTATGAAAAAGGCTTAACTTACGTATAAATAGGTGCCGGTGCCGACTAGGTTCGAGCCCATCGGGGGCTAGTTTATTGTAAATAAGTATACTTTGACAGCACTTCAAATTCTTTTGTTTTCCAGTCTGGTGTCACGCATACTTTTCTAGCAATAGACAATTAGATACAGGAGAAGCCGGAACGAATCGTTCTATTCTGCTCGTTAAGACATTACTCCTAGAACACATTAGGTATTTTTAAACGCGCGATTTAAAAACGCACGATATAAAAATCGTCTCCCGGTCTATTTGTAGTATAAGGGCAGGTTTTCATACACATTTATCTGTCTTTACTAATCACTTATCAAACATTTTAACATGGCACTTCACGCAATAAATATCTTAGGTCTTGAATTACGAATTAAGAGCTGCCAAAGCTGTGTGCGGACGGCAGGAAGTCGTTGGTTGCGGAAGGCGGAGGACCGTTTACTATGGAAGGCGCTGGGAAAAGCCTATATCCAGCGGTGGACAGACAAGAGCTGATTAGATTAGGCAAAGCTGTGTCTGAAATCTGAATCGGTGTTAATAATAATAAAAAAAATCAACGGACCCTGTTGATTTTTTTTTCAATTAAAAGGCACGAGTATATCCACTTTGAGGTGGCAAAAGTTACTTTGAAATTCGCATATTAAGCTCACGATTGTAAACGCTGAATGTGCGCTAGGCTAATCTTTTATTTTTAATTTTTATTCTGTGTGATCAGGTACAACGGACAGCGGGTACGATGCGCCGCTGATACAGCCAGTGCTCGCGGGGGTCATACAGCCAGAGACGGAGACGGGTGCGATGCTCGCCGTTCTGCCTTTGCGATGGCTCGACAGAATCAAACATGGCGGACTCGCGAACCAGTTTTTTATGGCGCTAATGGGTTAGTATTTTTTACTTGATTATCTTTTGTATGTTGGACAGTTGTCTATTTTAACGTCTGATGTCATTTAAATATAGCAAACAGCAAAAAATGCGTAACACCTAAAGGCCTAAAAACCCAAAAAATCTTGGAAATCAAGAATGGCCAGCTTTATCAAATAAACAGTGTTTAATAGACAATATGTTACCCCTTAAATAAAAGTAGTAAAATTTATAAGTCACTATATTTTATTTATTAATAATGTACATATAGAAAAAAAATGCTGATCTCGTCTTTATACAAAACTAGATTTTTTTTTGTACAGCAATATGATTACTATTAATATGGTTTATAGACCCACTTAAAAATAGATTAGAAAAAAAAACTTCACGTGCAGTAATTTCAGTCTCCCTTATTCAAATTTGATTTTTTATGACGTGTTGTCAAAATAACTAAGGAGGGTTAATACCTCAATACATTTTACAAAGCTAGCATTCTTAGTTCAAGATTTATTCATTCTAGAATTAAGTAACCCGGATTCATAGCTCTTAAGTATTTCTAGAAGTGTCCAAGGAGTATGTATGTTTAGTTTTTAATGATTTTCTTTTTTTTTGTCATACCACAGTATCATCTTTCTTTTCTTAAAATCGGGATACACTCGCTTCGTTTCACGGAGCCGTTAAAAATTCAAATGATTCCATTGTTTTGTGCTGCGTTCCGATTTCAAAGTTATTAAACATGTATCGTGTGAGAGCTATTGTCATTTGTTTATTCATATACGAACAAGTTTTGTATCAGCTGGATTTACTTTGTAATTATAAATCGAATCAGGTGATCAAACAATATGAATGCTTCGCTAATTCTTGAATGGTTTACTGACAATGTCGTCAGTGTCCAAGAAACTTTGAACAACGAAATAAAACGGATATAAAACAATAATATTGATTTACAGATAGACTTAACAAATTGGATTTGACACATCTTGTGATTGGATTAAGATTTTCTCCGAATTGTTTTGTAGAGTGACGTGTGCAGGTTATTTTTGGGACTACTAACGAATTGTCAACAAATGTTTCAAACGAAACAAAACTCCGTTACCGAGTTTTATTTGTTTGTTTTTACATTACTTATTACTCATTTACGATATGAGTGATTAGAATGTTTTCAAATAAACTTTGTTGCACTTTCTAACACCCATAAATATATTATTGTTTTACATGTGTCGGATGCAGTTTTTTTTTTATTATTCGTATCATCAGCTTTGGTTGCCCACAGCTGGATATAAGCATGATATAAAGTATAGTAATTGAACAGCCAATGGCGTATCACGTGGTAGTGAGTTCGAATTCTGCCATTCGACTATTGTCGTGGAACATATCCTAGCATAAGCCTAGCTTAGTTGGAATGGTAAAAGAAATATAAGGGAATTACCAAAAATCTGTTAATTAAAAAAAATAACTAGAATGATTTATCAACTATTATAAAATTAATATATGGTACTTGAGAGCGTCGGTGGCGCAGTTGTTCAGCGCTTGATGGGACCGGACCGTACTCGACATTGTCCAGGTTCGATCCCCGCCATGTATCAATGTGTTTATCAATTTTCGAATTGCATATCTACATTATCCGACGCTCATACGATGAAGGAAAAACATCGTGATGCAACCTGCATATATCGGCGAAGAAATTCAAAGATATGTGTGAAGTCAACCAACACGCACTGGGCCAGCGTGGTTGACTGGCCTAGTCACCCCTAATAACAGAGTAGGCTCCGAGCCCCTCGGTGGGGACGTATAGTGAGCTGATGATGATGATGATGATGATGATGAACATAATTATATAACACTTATGTCTTACATGGAGACTTATTTATTACTATATCCTAAATAACCTTAACAGCACTACACAATGTCTGAAACATTAAAATAAACATTGTTATATATCTGAAAAATATACAGACGAATTAATAACGCTTTGGTAGTGGAAAAAAACTGAGAATCTTTTTATTAAATAAGAATATTTCAGTCACTATGCAAATGTTCCGAGCGTGCGAAGTCACAGATGGAAGAAACCACTGATTTGCATTCTTGTATTTGTTATTGCACAAGCCAATGCCCTTTACACGACTCGTATGCAGAACTGAATACCGGATTCATTATTGTCAAACGATAATAACTTGTTGAAGTTCTTTTATAAGAGAAGAGGGCAACCAGCGGCGGGATCACATGAGTGATCAACGACACGGACATCTGCAATACTAGAAGAACCACAGATGCGTTGCCTTTGAGAAACTACGGTCGCTTCTTTAAGGACCCTAAGTCGTACTGGTTTGGAAAGTTGTTTTAAAATTAATATTTCTAATCCATTTGTTTTTAATTGCATTGATCTAACGATTGATTTAATTTGAACCAACTCAATTTCATACTAATTATAAAATTTTGAAAATAATCGATCTTGAAGATCGATTATTGATTTCGGTAGTAACAAGAAATATCACACGATGATTAAACAAATAAATAACATGAATATTTTTTTTTAAATATACCACAGAAAAATTCTTATAAAACTACAAAATGGCGGACAGGAAGTCCCAAAGACTATAATGTCATTGGAATCCGTAAGTGACTTGCTTCGTTGACATTTCCATATCTATAGATAACTTGTTTCAAAATAAGTTGCTGTATATAATACAGTATAAGAATTTATAATATACAACAATAAAGATATTCCAATTAAAATCTTGTAACTTCATTTTCTTTTGTCTTATCTGTGCTGACCGCGGAGTTCTCTTTGATTTCTTTTCTTCGTAAACTGTACAACGTTCTGAAATTAAAATAATATTAAAATAACAATAATTATTACTGTAATTTATATATTAAGATAAATTGTAAATCTAATTTTACATTAAATTATACATCTTGTAATTAAAGAAACGTCAAATTGGAAACATGGCGGCCATTACGGATTCTTTTTTCATCGAATTTATGGTATATTTTTTTTTTAATTAAACGCCAATAGCCTAATAGGTACGGATTTCCGAACTAGTGGTCGACAGTTCGAATCCCGCTATTCGACTATTGTCTTAAACCATTTCCTGGCACAAGCCTTCAGCTTAGTTGGAGTGGTAAAAGAAATATTTGTAAATTAACAAAAATCTGCTGGTATTAAAAAAAAAAACAATTGTGACCTCCAAACTACGATACTCTACGATCATACCTTTGTTTTATTTTTAATAATTATAACAAATTACTTTGTTTTTTTTTATAGCAACTTTTATGATGCTTTCAAAGGAGATTACACATGTTTGCAAAATAAACATTCTTGTACTGGACTATAAAATATGGAGAAGTTCTAAACGACTCTGTTTACATATAAAACTAATATATATGGAATCTCGCAATTAATAGCGTAATATGTTCATGTTATTAATTACAATATAAAACTCATTTCAGGTTTGTTTAGTATGTTCATATTTTCTTAACGTCATACTTGTATTGAATGTTATCTTGCCCAAGGATTTGCCGAGTCGGAGATAAATTTAAATAGCTTACAATATTAATTTCTTAGGAATACCATATTTGTTAAGAATAGAAAAAACTACTTTTTCGGATTAACTCGAAAACTACTGAACTAATTAAAAAAAAATTAAACGATGTAGCACGTTTTAATAAAATTGATTTCAAGTTCCTAACTGTATTATGTATGAACTGCATTTTATCGTTAGTTGTTAGGGATAGTGCATTGATTACTATGACTAGATTAATATTACGTAAAACGAAAAGATATTACTGTAAAAAAAATGCGAATCGTTGGACTTTGATACAGTTAAAGTGTAAATGAAGTATCTAAAGATGTTTTTTTTAACAAAATGTATTTCTTCTCTTTTTTTTTCTAAATTTACTTACATATATCTCTACTTTTTCGTGGATTTACTTTTTTGTGCCGATGGAAACGGCAACATCACTAGGTTTTGGTTAACAAACCCTTTGGTTTCATAGATTAGACATTGGATGTAAGGGTCGTAATGAGTTTGGCACTTTATTACGGTCGAATTTCTATTTTTTTATAAAAATTAATAACACTAAACAAAAGAAGATCAAGTATTATTTTTCTAAACAGTCGATATAATAATACGTTCTAATTGTCACCTACGTAATAACGATAACAAACGAATGTTTTGCAAGAGATAAAAATGTTTGTTCTAAAAATCAGGTGGTACAAAGGCTATTTGACCGACGCTTACGTTGATTCATTACTGGCAACTTCCTTATAAACGTTTCAAGATATTTCTGAAGTATTTAGAGAACACGTAAATAATTAGAAAACGTATTTTACATTTGTAGAACGAAAAAGAAGTAGGTGAGGTAATCTTAAAAAAAGGGAAATAATGATTTTGTCGCGCCAATAGCCTAATGGTTAAAAGTACGGATTACCGATCTAGCGGCTGTGAGTTCGAAACCCACCATTCGACTATTGTGAACCGTACCTTAGCTAAAACTTTTTCAAAATTACCTGAAATGGTTACAAATATTAATAAATGTAACGTCTCACTCATACAAATCATAATATCAAAGGAAACGGCAGTTCAAGGCTTGTGTTAGAAATCGATAGAAATTACTTTGTGTCAATAAAATTAAGGGCAAACTGTTGAACCGACCGCAAGGTCTCTTTTTGCTTTTATTTTGTAATACTGTTACCGCGGAGCGCGACTGTGGCCAACGTGAAAGTATTTTATTCGGACATTACGTCTATCGCTTGTCAGTTTACACTGCGGAGACATGAACAAAGTATCTAAAAGCCCGACGCTTAAAAGATACAATTTTCATATTGTAAATGACACTAAGAGAATTTACTCGATAAATAGCCGCTGATCACCTTTTTCCTATTCTTTCTTTTCTAATATACATCTATGTTATGTAGGAACAGATATTATTACTCTGAAAACCGTGATAACATATGTGTGGATGTAATTTGGAAGAGATGGGTTACAGACTGTCATAGAGCCTTGAATCATAAAGTTTTTTTTTTGTATTCTCACAGAACCCCGTGCAACAACTAGTTATTCTATAAGCTTCGAAAGTAAAATTGGATATTAAGTTAAAATTGTTAGCGATTAAAGAAATTCTAGACTCCAATATAAAGGTGTGTTCTCATCACGTATGTCGTCCGCAAATCTGTTGCTAGGCAACGCATTTACATCCTAAGTTACTGCAGTTATCTCGTTGGCTATTGATGCGAAGAATTTAACAGTTGTTAACTTACAAGAATATTCCAATAGCGGGTACCGCCAGCGCCGCGCTAATGAGATAGAAGGCACCGGCGAACGTCAGCAGTGTGCTCAGATAAACCTTGCTGTACACGGGCGTGTAGATGACGGGCACCAGAGCTTCCGATATGCTTATTAATGAGCTTGTTTTACCTGAAAATAAACAATGTCAATACGTTTACTTACTTTAGTCTTCGAAATTCGACTTTTTTATTCGTTATTAATAGTATGTTTGGTATTTAAATGTCACTTTTCTACTTTTACAACCAATAAAAAATATTTATTAGCCAATTACCATTGTTCATTTATTTTAAGCCGCCGATGAAATAACGTTTCAATATTAATTTTATTTAATAACCAACAGTGGCATGTTTATTGGAAAAACGTAGACTTTTTTATACTGATAAAAGAAATTATAGCATAAACAAGTATACAAATATCCTTGTCTAGGGAACTTTAATTATTTTCTCCGTTTCATTACTTTCTAATGTAAAGAAATTAGTTCCATATTTTTCCGCAATATGGCGTTTCTTTTTAAATTTCTGGTCAAGCTTTAAATTTTGTTTATAAATCGTATCTGAATATTTTATTCACGCTTATTTTTATAAGACGAAACAATTTTATTTGTATTGCGTAGAAACCTTTGTATAATTGTCAATAGACTAGTAAATTAGGTGATTGGATAAGCTTTGTACATTTAAATTTGCTAAGGTCACGTGTATAATAGAAACATGTTTTAGTCATGCAACAAATGAGCGAAAACGTTGCCGTATGTTATGGAAAATTTTCAAACTATTACCATACTTGTGTAAACATAATATTGACTTGGCCAAAAAAAAGACAATACAAGCATCTTGTGATACTGTTTTGAAATAACGGGGAGGCGCTAGTGTGCTATCATAATTTAGTATCACTTATGTCCCCCAGGGCACACAAATTTTGTCGGTGTACACCAGTGGTCCTCAAGCCGCGGTTCGTCATAGATATTTGTGCGGCCCGCGAACCTTTAGAAATAACAATATACATATTACGAAGAAAAAAACTTTTATTAGAAATTACGAACATCTTCAGTAAACTTTAAAAAGATTTTCAGTTGCTTCAATTTAAAAAAAAAAACACATTTATAAAAAACCTACATCTACCGGTAGCACGTCATAACAGCTCATAAGAAAAATTAAACAGATTAGTTCTGTCAACTACTTAGTGCATGAACATGCGGCCCGCATCGCTACCTCACATTGTTCTATTTGGCCCTTATATAGAAACGTGTGACGACCACTGGTGTAGACTAATTAACCTTGCATATTTGTGTCAGAAATACAGATACACCAATGTCAATATTCTGACAGGAAGATAAATCTCAAATGTCACTCGCGGCCATATCATAGAATCGTCATTGTTCGTCATATTTATAATTGCGAGTTTATTTACGGAAAATGCTTGGGAAGTAATTATTGCTTATTTACCTTTATATCTTTACATAAGGAATGTAAAGAAACAAAGTTGGCAATTGAATGGCATATTTGACTTTATGACACTCAATGATGACTTCAACGTGGAAAGTTTGTTATGTAAATAAATGATTAATTAATATTTGACATTCCAAGATATTTTCTCATCATAGAAACCAAACAAATATTACGAGAATATTCAAAGCGTATTCCAATAAGACAACATAATAGAAATAATTAATTCATTAATTCATTAATTATTTCCTATCTGAAAAATGTACTATAAATATGAAATAATGGTTACTATAATTTTTGAACCTCCGTGTTATTTGAACATTTATGTTAAGCGTTGAAATCTTTTTATTGTGCTAGCATTACATATTTCTATTTAAAAATGTTTCTCACAGATAAAATCATAATTACTTTAAACACATGCTTTAGTCTAGTAATACAAAATGAGTATATGCGCACTAACCTACTTCATCAGCGTCCACCATTTTAGTAGCCATAGACCGTAGCGAGGTCGCTCCCGCCGAACTGAACATATCCAGTACTGGTCCAAGGAAGTACACGGTCCGTGTGGGCGCGAGAGCGTACACCACGCTCGCAGCGACCCGGCTTAGACACGCGAACACACCAATAGCGCTGTCCTCTATCTCCCACTTCTTGCTGAACAGATACAGCGTGATGAAGGAACCTGTACACAATGATTAATAACTTAATTTCAATAGAGAAGATGGTGCTGACATCTAGCAGCGCATCCTGGGATTACTAAATGTATTTGAATAAATTCACGGGATGATAGCATGATTTGTATGTGTGTTTCAGCATTGAAAACTTAATAATAAATTAAAAATCTTCGTAAGGCTTTAATTACTAAAGGAACTTTCCAAAATTGTACAATCAATGATATCATTACATAGACTAAATGAAATTCATTATTTATAACTAAAATTTCAAATATTTGACATAAAGTAACAAATACAATTAAACTATGTTTTTTGCAATTAATTTGCGTATTATAAAGTTCGCAAAAAAACTAGTACAAGCACCGAAACAATAAGGTCTAATCTTATACAGGATGATATATTTATAAAAAAAAAAGCTTAAAACTTAGCGATATAACGGATTGAAATAAACTATTGAAAAATGTAAATAAATACGACACAAAAACTATCAACAAAACAACAGATTTAGAACAGAATAAACTTGTTAGAGTGAATAGAACCTCAAACCAAGGCTGTTTCACTTCTATTTATTGTTCACACGTGGTCTAATAAATTACGTGCTCTTAATCACCTTTATCATAATACTAGTTTATGCCCGCGACTTTGTCCGCATTGAATTATAAAAAAGCACAATTAGTTCTCTATCTATTCTTACAGGATATATTATAGATCAGTACCAAATTTCAGCGAAATCTGTTTAGATACTCTGAAGTTACGTAATAACATGCATTTCAAAAAAGCATCAATCCATCTAAAGAGCGTGAGGCGCCCTCCTTCCAGTGGTCCAATGGTTGGATGCGTAAAGCGGAACGCTGTAACTGTGAAAGGCATTGGGATACCCCAATAGCCATTCGCCTATATCCAACAGTGCAGCAGACCAAGGATGATAACGGTGATGATTATTTATGTAAATATTATATTACCATGATATTACGAGAGTAATGCTAACAGGTAGAGTAGAGTGAATAGGCATTTGTTAAGCTAGCGCGTATCATCCTTCGACTACACTTGATATTAAGCGGGATAGAGGTCGAGCACTAGCTATCATCGTCATCACAAAAAAGTGCTAGTAAAATTATGTCTCCCACTTGCGGTAAGTAACAAAAAAAAACCCAGAATCGTTTTAATTATTTATTGTACGGGAAAAGCAGATGGTTTTACAAGAATCTTGTTTAATGCGGAAATAAAAATCGAACCAATCCTTTATCTGTCGAGGAAGCGAGATGATTTTCCGTGTACAAGAAACTTTTACGTTGGTTACATGGAAGTGATTGTAATTGTACTTACTATGGTAAGGTATAACGACGCATGCATCGGTCATGCGTTAATCGAATATAACGAACATTGTTAAAGAAAATTAATTATTTCTCATGGAATTTTAAATTTCTATATATAGTTAACGACGCCACCGGGAATTCTGTCTTTACAATGGATTTAATCATGCAAAAATTGATTCATCAAAAGATATGATGTTCGTCTCGCAACCGTTTAATGTTAAGCCATCTTAATTTAATAAATTATCTAAAATATAACTCTAAAGATCATAAAAATCTTTCTTTCGAAAGACTAAAAGCTGACACTGACTTCCTGTTTCTTTGCCAATATGAACCGACAAAGTTTTCTAATACGATGGGCATAAATGAAACTAAATTATTTTAGCTCACTAGCGCCACCCTGTTAATATTAAAATAGCCTCGAACCTTCTTGGACAGTCCAAGAAGGTTCGAGGCCTTTTTGATTAACCTAACATAATTATGTTTTTTTATTTTATGTCATTTCCTAAATTTACGTAGGTTTTTCTTATTTTCTGTCAAATGGCCTCTCTTACGAGCCTCGATAATAATCTCGCACTTTATTTTAAGCTACTTGAATTCAATGAAACAAAATATGTATTTAAACAGTTGGAAGCATGTTTAACTCTGTTCACACAAGTTGTCATAGTATGTTCGCACGCTGTCATAAATATTTAGCTTATAAATAATTGTTTCATGTCTCATATTGTTTTGTTTATTTAGTTAACAGTGACTCTACTTCTCTGTTGCCGTGACAATCTTATCACAACAACGTGACGTCCATCGTTGTACGATAATTGGAATGACGTTAAGGTTTCTCAATTTATCAGTGGGAATATACAAAGTGAATGCTACATTTGGGATAAAAATATGTGGGAATAAAAATGCAAGTAATTCAACTATTAAAACTTTCTTGAGACATTTCACTGTACTACTTATAAAACGGCTTAACCAACGTGTAAATCGGTGTCAGTACCGACTAGTTTCGAGCCCATCGGGGGCTCTTCTTCAGGGTGAATGGGAACGGTAGTATAGCGCGTTCGAGGCCCGTCGCTCACTGACACACACACACAAAACTTGTCGGTACTGACACCGATTTACACGTGAGTTAAGCCGTTTTATAAGTAGTATAGTGAAATGCAAGTAGTTTAATGGATATATATACCAGTTGAACAATGAATATGTTGCCAATCTTCTGTTACCGAAACACTGAGATAAATTTGTTTATAGAAGGAAGAATTAGATGAAAAAAGTATTAGCAGGGCAAAAACACATAGACTTTACGTTATGTCATTAATATGTTGGATTTGATGCTATTTAGATTATGTGGGGAAATTTGATGATAACTGCTAGACCCCACTATCATAACACATGTATAAAAACGTGATATTATTATTTTCAGTTTCTTATGCCAGTTAATATGTGAGTATACGAATGTTAAAGACATTAAATAAAGACACCGAAGTGAACTGACTACCGACTGTCACATTACATTTTTATGAGATAGACACTTCGATTTATTTCATATTGTATTGACAATTCCATCGTAAAATATTGATAGACTGGCGAAATAACAAATAACTAGCTTATAAATCTCAATTGGAATGATGAATACATAAAATGACAGTATTATAGAAAAATGTAATTAACTTATATGTTTAGTAGCCGTTTAGTTTAGTATTTAATAAAAGCATTTCTTTTACTATGGCAAAATTTATTCGTAAGTCATATCTACTTTTGTATATTTAATTCTAATGTACAAATAAATAACATCTTACTTATATATTGCTTATATATAACAACTTAACATCAGATGGGAAAAATGATCTCCCGTCTTACCGCAAGTCTGGACTCCGCGATTTGATACAAAACTGTCTGGCAATTTAACATGTTTTGACGTGTGACAAGCGAAGGGCTCTGTATCCTTACCATTCTACCATTTTTCTCTACCGCTTTCCCTTCATCTACTAAGTCATATTAAATGACCTCAACAGTGTCATGTAACGCACGAAAAAACTCATTCATATGGACTTTAAAAATAATCTTACAAATAAAAATTTACATCAGTTTCAAATATGACATAAAAAATATAACAAGGAGTTGAGAATCGTTGTCAAATTATGATAAAAAAAAAAAACTTACCAACGCTGCCAACAAGTACGGAGTACGTGAGGAACAAGCTGTAGTCGACTTCGGTGAATTTGAACTTGTACCGAGTGAACCAGTACGTCATCTGCGCCTCACCTTTATCCCAAATAACACATCTATTAGTCAAGCTTCCGAGCCCGTGAGCGTCGGCAATCTGCAAACATTACGCTTAATAGGCTCCACTAAACGGAATCGTATCTTCTCTGAGATATATAGGTACTTTATTATAACATAATTTCACTCTACGAATTAACATCAACTTGCCCTATTCCCTAATGGCGGTCGGAACACTGCTATTCTTCCATAAATTTCTGTCAGCCGTCATATTTGAACTCACACACTTCTTACTTGCATCCTTTTTCACACAATCCATCCACACCTACATCGGTCTTCCTTTATAACCGTCCACATCCAACGTCATCACTTTCACTCTACAAATAAATATTTAAAAGAATACCGTGGTAAAATATCACTTTGCAACGTGCTCGAATGTTGTACGCAATTAGTCTTTTAGTCAATGAAAAAAAGATCTTATCACAGTATGTAACACCATAAGATGTCATTATGACACTTGAATAAAAACATACTATTATTTCTGTTTTATTCAAAGAATAATGTGATGACAATATGTGTATATATACTATGAGAAATAATTTATAACTCCTGTTACATTAAAGATGCAACAAAGTAATAAAATCTTGAAAGTGTCCGATAACTTTATGACCTAAAAATTACTGCATTCAACCTAACTTGTCCAGATAGATCTAATGCATTATATGTTATGTTATACACGTACTTGACATCAAAATATTAAAAATCCATAAGTAACATTATACGAGGAGAATTAAAAAAGATGCTTCGATGATTTCGATATAAAGTTGAATGTAAGGAAATTTATGACGCGAAAGTTAGTAGCAGTAGTCGAGGCCGTTTCTGATGTTCCTAAATCCAGATCGATAAAATACTCAGGAAATACGGTATTTAAAGCACCTGAATTCGTGCATATATGCGTAACCACAGGACAGCATAGAGTTTCACTTTTAAAGACCACAACACCTGTGACAGACGTATTCAGAGAAATACAAACGCTACGTTTTGTTTCTTTCCAAATTATTGTAATTTATTTTTCTTCAATAATATTTGAACAATAGTTAGTTTAGAATTTCTATTGTCTGACGTATGATGCTTTAATAATGTTAGATTTATGATAAGAAAAGTGGAACGAACACCATTTATCTATTGTATCCACTAAATAGCTGAATATGCTTCATCCATACAAAACATTGTGTTGTATTACTGACATACATTTATTTGTTTTAATAAGGAAGTGATAACGAAATGTCAAGGAGAAAAATATGTTATAAAACGTACCTAATTTTTAGGCAAACGTTAGGAAACTGAGGACAGATTCATTTTCGTTAATAGCTGGTTCCTGAGAGAGAAAAAAAAAACTATAATAGTAGACCAAATAAATTAAACATACATTAAGAATAATACAATTAGAACAGAATAAGTAAGAATTTTACCAGCACTAATATGTGAAACCATAAAGGTCCCTTTCGTGGGTCACTATGCACGGCTTAACGGCACCTCGTGTCTTATTGTTTTGTTAACAAATTTAAATCTTTATTTGTCTTAATCGGCGACACCGAGACAACGAGAGGACGAGTTTACAAATGCTCTGTAACTTTTATTCTGACACTTAACAACAAGAAATCTGGTTAGCAATTAATATAAAATTTGTCCAATGTATCTTTTTGTATAAAATCTAAAAATATCTCACACCTTTATACCATTTGACAGTTTTTTTAGTTTTACATATTTATTACGATTGGATTTTTATATTTAGTTCGGACATGTAATGGAAACGAGCTAGACTTTGTTATTTTTTATTGTTTTATTTAAAGGATCGGATAAAGTCGAGTGTTGCGAAGATTTTTCGTACGATTTCGAATTTTATTAAAAATATAAATTTGGAGTCGAGACAGAGCTCCACCGATGCTACCATAGCATTGTAAAGTGAATACATAATAATGCACGTCTTTCTTTTCATTCTTCCATAACTCTGTATTGTCGCCAATATATTTATAATTTGTCTATCAGTTCGACTAGTTATTTATTATGAAGAAATAGACGTACTATCGGGATTAACACCGTTAAAGATCTCTTGTTGCAAAACGTGGCGCATCTATCCGAAACAATGTTGCGAAATAAATTGCACAAATCATTACAGCACGCCGACTTTCATAGTTGATAAAAAACTGACGATTTTCTAAACTATCGTTATTAGACCTAAATTAACTTAAATGTAACGGTTAATCAATTAATAAACTAGATGGCTATCAGCAACAACGGTAAAAGCTTTCATAAGTATTTCAAAAACTTAAAAACTACCTAAAAGTCCAACCCATAACCTTCTTTACATTCCTCTACATGATTCGGGTTTCTTGAATGACAACATTAATGGAAAATGTTTTGTAGGGGAGGACAATTAAGCGGGCTTCGACGCACACTACTGATCAGGCTCTACCATTGTTAAAAATAACTTGAACAAACTGTGATCTAATAACAGTTGTGCAAAATAAAGAGGCAAAAGTAAAGTCCGTGACCTACAGACCTCGCGCTGAGTCACTGTCTTGGTTGCACATTTAAATCTCTCCCCCGTACTTGCATCCGTCTTTCCTATTTTTTCCTACCTATGACTAGACTATAGATTTGAACAGTATATTCAACTTATTGGTCTCAACCCGTAGGAGATTTTTGAAGGTTGTGAAAATTCGATGACTTTTTTTATTTTCAACGAGGCGAGGAATGAATTCTAACCATTTGAATGCTTGATTACCCGTGTAACTGGCGTAAAGTTAAGTTCACCAAATTATTTATTAAAAAAAAAACATGTTACTTTTTATTTTGTTAATTATGTTATAAAATAACCTAAAAATCAAATGCAACTACAGAGAATAATAACACCGATCGTCATATCGTATATCGGATGTTAGCCACCGAGTTATTTCTGTTTATGTTGCGTTTAAAAGACGCATGTTATGTAATTGTCAGACAGAAATTGTTTCGTTTTGATCAAAAGATTTCGTGCAGCAGTGCACCTAATTGCTTGGCACTGTATAATCAGTTATAATGCACTTATAATGCAAGCATTGTGCCGAAATAATTACGTATACTCAAAGAACAATACAAAAGCGATTGTACATTCGAGCTGTCGAGTTATATTTACAGAGTAATCACTAATTTAATTAGTTTACCGAATTACATTTGTTCCACATAATTCTGATTGTGGAAGAAAAATAAACTGAGATAGCTAAATAATTGTCAACTCGGAACCCGGAAATCTTCTATAGCGATTAAAAACATTAACAACTACAATATCAATTGGGTTTAAGTCATTTAAAAATTTTAGGCTTATGATAAAATATATTTTCTCTTGTTAATTCTAGTTATAAAAGTTAATGTATACATAAGTATAAAATTTTACGCACAAAGTATTTAATCAAATTTATATTTTTTTATTTTTAATACACGAAGCGAGAACTATACCCTAAAAAAATGACATGAACGAACGAACGCATAATTTGACGATGTTAAATTTAATGTATTGAAAAAGTGCATGGTGTTAAGGAAAACATCGTAATATCTGCGAAGAAATTAAAAGATATATGTAAAGTCAACCCGCAGTGGGCCAGTATGGTTGACTATGGCCTTGTCACTCCTTATTATAAGGAAGGTTCCGAGCCCCTCAAAGGGGACATATAGTGAGCTGATGATGATAGTATTGGGGTTTGGTCTTTGCCAAAAAAAAATTAAGAAGAAACGGGTGGCACCGACACCGATTTACACGTGTGTTGAGTAATGTTTGAGTAATGTTTATAAGCAGTATTGTGAAATGTCTCACTAAAGTTTTAATAAATCAAAAGAGTCTTATTAAAGTTAGAGCTCAAATAAATTATGACCGAATTTTGAGCAGTATAAAAAAATAAGTAAATAAAAACTCTTCATTGCACCAAACTTTCTTCAATATTTCCCAGGGACTCTATTTCCTGTGGTAGGTGAGGGCCTGTGTTACAGGAATCATTGCCTTCTCTTGTTCATTAATTACTACGATATACAGACGAAAACTTATTTGTCAGTTCACTGTAAGTGTGTGTGTAATACGTATTCTAGTTTATATAAATATAATTACTAGCTAGATGTAAAATTATGCATAAACAAAAAAGAATCTATTAAAAAATTAAAATAGAAACAATGACTCAGGTATCACGATGGGCGACCACAGTTTATTAATTCCTTTGACATGACTCGATTACTGTCAATACAAGAGTACTACTATAATATACTACAAGTCTATTCAAATGGAAACTTTGTGCTAAGATACGGTGAATGAATGATAAATTGTATTGAGTGATGGAAGCAAAGGAATTATTGTCTTAATGTGAACTTGATCTTAGGAGTGTTTAATAATTGTATTTAATATTTATGAGTTTACATAAGTGAACGATGAATGAAAGAAATACAGTTGTAAGAGAAATGGTTTGAAATGGTATCCTGTGAAGGAAATTGAAAAAGGAAACCAAAAGTGAATTGGTTGTGGAAGTCCGAGACGGAGTTAGAGCGTCCAGATTGGAACAATACTCAAATGATCGGTATTAAGAGTACACAAAACCAACATGTATGCGACATGTATGAAAGAGGAAAAAGCCAGATTCATCTCGTATCAGGACTGTGCCAAATGGAGTCCTGTGGACTCTGCTTATCTCTCTTAGTACTGGACGTAAGTTATATATTTTTTTTTAAATGTAAATGCGTAATACCTAAAGGTAAATGTGGATTAAAAAAAACACTTATAAACTTATTAAAGCATCTTATTAGCTTCGAAAAACAAAGACACAATATAAAATAGTGTACAGCTGTATATTCGTGGCTTCGAAGCGGAGTATGGCAACTTATATTGCGTTTAAAACCCAGCCGTAAAACGTTCGGTAATCAACAATGTAACTATATTGTATTGTTATATAAGTGAACAATTGTACTATTCGAAAGTTCGTGTCGAGACTGAAAGGAATTTACATTTGAACATAAAAATGTAAATAAAACAAACCGACCCGAGCACATGTGGCAAATTTGATTTTACGACGGTAATACTATTGTTAAAAAAAAAACTGACGGAAACAAAGTTCTTTATACGAAAAAAAATAATTGATCTGTATTCGTTTGAACGATTGATATAAATTTTTATTAATTGTATAAGAAATAAATAACTTACCAAGCACCGGTCCCACAATGAACATGTAAGCCAACATGATCAGTATGATCTGCAGCCTGCGTGAGCCTTCGCGTTTTCTGAAGGCTACGTTGATGGTCGCACTCAAGTCTTTTATAGAGAACAAGGAGAATATCGTATCTGAATTATCATTATCGATCGACTTTTTCGGTTTCTCCTTCAACCTCAGAACGATATAAACAAAACCACTCAAATAGAAAACGCACGCAATTGTAAAAACACCATAGTAGCCAAAACGTTTCGTCATAATACCACTGAGAGCGAGCCCTATGGGCCTCGTGAGATTCAAGATGGCCGTTATTATACCTAAACGATAAGTCCGTTCAGAGTCGGAGGTGACGTCTGTGATGTAGCTGTACACCGCCATCGTCATGGCAACGCGCCCGCCGGCCAGCGCGGGAGGCAGACCCTCGATCAGGGCTGTCTCGTTCAAACCCACTTGGAGGAAGAACGCCAAACTTAACATTAGTCCGAACACAGATACTAGTTTCCCTACAATAGGCAATACCATGAAAGCTTTGCGGTTTCCCGTCCGATCGCTCCATGCACCCACGAACAGTGTCATTAATCCAGGAAGGGCCGTTTGCAGGGGAAAGCTCCAAGCGGTCATTCCCGCAACCATGGTCTGCACACTTCTTTCTTGCTCCGTGTAATTGTGAGTCCGGCCCTGCATGATGCTCGTGCAGGTCCGTTCGTCGTATTTCAAATTCACAAGGCATGATTTTTCTAAACACAAATTTTGCACCGCCAACCCCGCTAGGACGCTAGGTAAAACATAACAAATTACATAAGGCTCTACTGTTATTTTCGTTCTGGTTTCCCACGTGTCCTTTATTATTTCTTTTAATCTTCGAGTGAATTTCGATTCATTTTTGGCGACGTCCGTGCAATAATTTTTGTTGCACTTGCACGATTCCACAGGCACGATCTTATCCCCGGGCACTTCGACCCGTAACGTCATTTTGAGGGAGCAAGCCCACTTTAAAGTTCATTTGTTATAAACGTGTTATATATAAAATGTTTAAGACGTTATTTATTTAATTATATTGCGTATTATTTTTCACTTTATATCGCGGCAACGGGCGGCCAGTTGCGCGTGCGACTTTAAATTGTCAACGTCGTTAAATACGAGGCGGGTATTATATGCGAGTGGCCGGCGAGCACTGGCTATCAGCATCAGCTGGCCGCCTGCACTTTAATTTGTACTTTATCAATGTATCACGTGGCCTAGCTGAGCACGCTTCGCTATAAACAAAACTTTAATTAAAACACCATAATTTCAAACAATTATGATATTCAATAACATTTATTCAAATATTATATAAAACAAAAATTACGTCTATTATTTTGATAATTTAAATAAAAAAACAAAAACTTTTTGAGTTCAAGATTAAACTTTTGTCATGCATAAATAAAATAATTGTTTGTATGTTTGTCTACTTTATCTGTAGTTAAAATGATTGTGGTACACTAGAGACAAATTTTAACAGAATATATTTCAAAAATTAAAATAGAACATATTTAATGTTGAACTTTTTGCTCATACCGTAAATTGTGATTATTAATTTTAATTTTAGAATTATACAGCCAGGTTCAATTTGGACTAATAAAATCGTAGAAGTAAGTTAAATCAAAAACTAAGTTAAATTAAGGGATATAGATTTCCAATCACGTGGTCGAGAGTTCGAACCCCATTCGACTATCGTCGTAAACTTTATCCCAGCAAAAGCCTAGAGCTTAATTGGAGTGGTAAAAGAAATATTAGTTGATTGACAGATAACTACTGGATTAAACAAAAAGGAACTTTATAGCGCTCATATAGAAATATACCAAGTCCCCTTCATGTGCTGTGCGTACATTATTAGCTGTCTATTTTGCAATTGAAGTACTTGAAAATATAATGAACTCCCAATAGCTCACGTACGTAACATTATGCGTTCTAATTTTTACCCAAAATGTCGGTCAAGATAAAAAAAATTGTGCAACAAACTGAATTGTATCCCATTGACAATATGAATTTATTAAATGAGCTCGTATTAAAAAGTAATTTTGTCCATCAAGGTTTTTCATCTAATTCGCTTAATAGTTATATTAAAATATACTCAAGTGAGTTGTACTTATCTAATATATTTATTGGTACAAATGAAAATATACGAGAGTTCGTTTGCCCCTTCTCTTATAAAAAAAACAAATTCCGCGAGCATGCTTCTCGTTCTCCTTTTAATACGTTCGCTGCGAAACGAGGTCTAAATCATCCCTAACGCAACTTCCCTGTATTGTGGCAAGGAAAAACGTGTACTTCTCTGTGTTGCAAAGGGCATAACTTTGTTATGGGGGTTGAGTCTAATGGACCGTGTGTCGAACTAACGTCTAGTCACGGAGCGGGTCGATAAAACCTCGTACCACAGGGACGGAAAGTACGCAAAAATTGATGACGCAACGAACGTGTTAAAATATAGCAGTATGTTTATATACTTATCGTAATTAGCGATTTTGTCGACTTTTTTATATGAAAAATTGTGATAAAAAAGTGGTGTCAAACTGTCTATTCCAGACTGATCTCTTTTAGATATTTCATTCA
>JAODUI010000008.1:3340955-3353781 GCA_027563995.1 Papilio gigon | reverse complement strand
GCCCCCGATGGGCTCGAAACTAGTCGGTACTGACACCGAGTTGCACGTGAGTTAAGCCGTTTTATAAGTTATAAAGTGAAATGTCTCACGAAAGTTTTAATAGTTTAATTGTTTAGATCAATAAAGAAAATGATATTATGTGGATACACTAATACTCTGTATACTTCTAAGCGTCCCCAATTTTAACGAGCAGTAAAACAAAAGTCGACGTATAAAGCCAGTTCCAAAAGTTCCCTGTGGTACACTAGATGACTACGTTTAATATTTGTTTCACACAAGTTTTAGTGGTTATTAAAAGTTTTAAATTATATCACAGACTGGCTAGCTCAACATTAGCTACACTGGCATACGAACAAACTAACAAAGAATATTAAATTACATGAAAAATTGTCTACCCTCATCAAATAAAATTGATGTTTAATTGAACAGTCTAACCGTACAGATAAAAGTGAAGTGTGTAGTAGACCTAATAGAACTGTATTTTTTTTTATAAAAGAAGGGAGCAAACGAGCGGCAGTATCACGCTCATTGACACCCAGACATACGCAACACCAGAGAAACCAGATACGCGTTGCTGCCCTTTGAGAAAGGAGCTCGCTTCTTGAAGGAACTTAAGCTATGCGGGATTTATTTGTCGGCGCGTTCGCGTCTCGAAACGCTATCTATCGCTTTAGGAGAACCATAGTGAACTCAGAGCACTAGTGAGGCGGCCATCTTGACAGATATCAATTAATTTAACTGACATTTAAAAATTTGCCTACGAACTGTGCAGTTCGATTGTACAGTAAAAACTGAAGGTAGCTAGCGAACATTGAAACATCCTCCAATAAAATAACTGCACCTTGTACAACATTAATAAATGAACTATAAATTTTACTTGTCTAAAATAAATTGCAAGCGCCTGTCTGTCTAAATAAAAAATCAATCTCAATTCCCTCCCCTTCCCTTCCTTACTGTTTACAGTAATCAGAATAAAGTATACAGCGTAATAAAATTGCTTGGCCCGGGAACAATTAAACTTGATTGTTTACCAGAGCCGCCTATATTTAAAATTAAACGTGTGCTTCGGAAGTTAAATTTGCATCGAAATTTTTAACAATCACGATCTTTTAATGAATATTTAATAACAAGTTATTTAAGTTACATTTAAAAAGATATATATAAATTGCCATACGGACGAGAGAGCTTCCAAAGAGATTATAATATAATATTAGTTATAGAGCGGACGTTGCGAGTATTTTCCTACGAATATTTTAAAATTGCCACGTTAACCGGTCCGGCGGCGCCCGCATCCAATCGATGGGGGAGGCCTACGTCCAGCAGTGGACTACACTAAGCTGACAATGATGATGATGATGATGATTTTAAAATTCTATGTGTCTGACAACCATGTCATGTCTCAGCATGTCAAATGTAACTATACCGGTGGTACATCTTTCTAGAGTACGGTTTGGTTTGTATTGTACTGTCTACTCATTTATACGTAAAATTTTGCTTACGTATTAAAAAACCTTGATCATTTTCATTTGCCTTTGTCTGCCTCGGGTTGGAAATAAGCATCCCCAATGCCTAAAAATTAATAGGATAATGTGTCAGGTCAATGATACCAAATATCTTATTATCTCCAACTATATAATTAATGTAACAAAAATAAAACAGTTTCTACGGCTTAAGTTCATACGCGCGCGAAATTACATCTTCTTGTTCGGGTCTTGGTGGTAATGACCGGGTTAACACTTGTCGTAACTCACGCGTCATAAAGTCTCACCGGTTTTTAGGTGTATGTTTGGGACAAAATTGGCCCGCTCAACACTTACAACGCCCGATGTCCAATAAAGCGAAAATATTTTCAATTTTATACCTTACCCCTATTCCATTTCAGTGAATCCTGTAACGCGTTTTAGATTAGAATAAACCGATTTAGGGGAAACCAAATATAGGACAATAAATCGTTAAAACTTTCTCTTTATCTTTGTTTTTTCACAAAACATTATTTTAAACGTCAAATCGTCTTATCACCTAAACTATTTATTTCAACCACTACAGTTAATATAGATGTATAGCGCCAATGGCCTAGTAGTTAAGGGTACGGATTTCCGATCCCGTGTCCAAAGTTCATTCGACTATTATCGTAAACCATATCCTAATACAAGCCTAGAGCTTAACAGAAATTGTAAAATAAATATTAGTAATTTTACTATGATAAATCGAAAATTATAGATGTATGGATGGATGTTTGTTAATGCGTTATTATTATAGCTCCATAACGACAAACAGATCTGGTTTAAATCTGGCAAATATATTAAAAATATATACTACTTATAAAACGGCTTAACTCACGTGTAACTCAGTGTCAGTACCGACTAATTTCGAGCCCATCGGGGGCTCATCTTCACGGTGAGTGGGAATGGTACTATAGCGCGTTCGCGGTTTAATATTAAAAATAGTCTGAAAGATATAGGCTACTAATCCATTTTTTCAATTTCACGCAGACGGAGTCGCGGGCGGCAGCTAGTTAAATATAAATTGGGAAAAAGGACACCGCTTACTGTGAAAACATTCAATCAAGATTCATCTCTCGCTGAACGTCAATTTCATTATACTGTGGACATTTATCTTATGAGTGTAAACATTTGGTTTGGAGACGCAATTGAATTGAACTAATAATAGAACCTTCTTTTAACGATTTAATAAAAATAAGTTTGAAACGTCAATAGCCCAATGGTTAAGGATACAGACTACTGAACTAACGGTGGTCTATTCCAATCCCGTTATTCGATTATTCTCGTGATCCAAGTTCTAACAGAAGCTTTTTCAAGCTCACCAGGAATGGTTAAAAGAAATATTAGTAAATTAACAAAAATCAACTATGTTAGTTGATTTTTTCATTCAAAATAAAAACAAAACTTTGATTTTTTTAAAAGTAATTTTAACACTTCTAAATTCCACATCGTCATCATCATCATCATCAGCCCCTGTCTGCCCACTGTTGGATATAGGCCTTTCCCAATGCTAATCTCCACATTTTTGTTTTTTTTTAAACATCCAACCAACAGGTTACAAGATATTTCAGTTCATTATCACTTAATCAAATTAAAACAAATGACATACGATATGGGGCGGAATTGGCCCTTCACTAATAGCAATTTGGAAATTAACAATGTTGACACAAATAAGGAGCAATTACGAGTAGAGGTTACACTCCCCACGTAATCATATCGTGTGCTTGGACACAATAAAGCCACTTCTGTTAATGACTTGCCTAAAACATTTCTACGTCTTGTCGCATGTGAGGAAAATAATTCATAAAACATACGCGAACATGTCATCGAGCTCTAAATGTAATAAGAAAATTAACTTAGTCACAATAATGATGATCACTTTTGTGATCTAGCCGCTCGCTTACCCCCTTCTCGTATATAAAAAAAAGTAATTTCATGATGTTAAAAGAGTGTCAGTGTCACAGTTGATATCTGACTGGACTGGATCATAATCATTACATCACAGTAACATATATTTTTCGATTTTCAAATATCATATGTACATCACCGACGTTTTTACTATGAAGGTAAACAAATTGTGATACACATATCTGTAAATAAATTCAAAGAACTGTGAAGTCAACCAACCCGCGCTTTGCCAGCGTGGTTGTCATAATCAAGGACATTTATAAGATTACAATGACGATGTCAAATTAGTGTGTAAAATTAGAATTAATTTTAAGCATCTGTGAGTATTAAAATAGAGAAAAGTCTTCTAAATATTGCAAAAAATAAACTCGTTTGTCATATTTGAAAATTGGAAAATCCGTCGGAAAGCTTTTAAAGCTTTGCCTTTTACTTTATGCAGCAGAGAAAAATAGTTAGCATTTTCATTTCAATTATTCAAATTTTTGTTTATTATTTAACAAAAAAAAAAGTACTTTTTCTCTATTCGGTACATTAATTTTGATCACATTTTATTTCTCTTTCGAACCAATTATTTGGTTTCATGCTTAGTACAACCAATTCTATTAGAATTCCATGAGTTATAAAACGTTCGAATTATTTTGCTGTGTTTGTTTTACAACGTCGTCGCTATCTTTCACATACAGGGCCCTGTAAAAGCTCTGATAAAACGCTGTATAACTTTATTGACATAAGCGTGAAGTCATAAAAAAGCTTAAAAAAATTAAAACGATAACTTTTCGTTCGTTGCATAATTATAAATGCACGTGCGTTTTTATGATGTACAGAAGAAAACAAATGACGAACAGTAGACGTCGCGTTAAGCAATTAATCGGTATACTAAACACGTGAGCTAACTTGACTTTATATCTTTATAACGTCTCTAAAACTTTAACAAGTCTACATTATTAGTTAACTAGAACATAACATTGTATATCATCGACCTATCTATGCATTTATTAAACTGATTTATATTTTCCTATGACCTTTTAGTATAAGGTCGCAATAATTAGGGTCGGCTATGTGTCCATTGAGTGTCTTCGCCGACACGGAAAAGGAGGTCTATTAAGTGGCCAGACAATTGCTCAGAGGTCAGAACGTCACCAGTAGGAACTCCCATACGGCAACTCATCACTGACCAGTAATCACTCGTTTCAATCTTGATACCACTTGACCACTTATTCTCCGACGAGAAAAAAAATCTGAAATCTACTTCGATTACTTTAAACGTTAGAAGTATGTATTTCTAAAGTACTTCACTTATTTTATTTTAATTAATTAATTTGTTGAACGTTAAAAATATAATTAATTCGTATGTTTTTTTTTAAATTCATGCATAATAATTTTCAACTGAACTCGTTAATTAGTACATAAATAAACCAATATGATAATATGCATTTAAACAAACAAGTCCACAGTGTAAGGTCATAAACAATACATCTTACGATAGCACAAAGAGTATTGTTAGAGAAGTCAAACAATCCCGCAGTAAATAGGCAAATACATCTGTAACCTTGACTAAATATTGTGATTATAATTAACCATGGGTTTTCATTTTCTAAACAGTATATAGAAACACATTGTCATCCCTTACATTCTGTTTGAAAAGAACAGAGACAACTATATGTTTCTAGCTAAGCTAGGATTATATTCTAATAATTGTCGCTCCAGATTCTGTTCGCGTGGAATTAATAAAAACAATTAGTAGAACACCGAAGAAGGTGTGGATGGATTGTGTGAAAGAGGATACATGTAACTGTGTGAGTTCAGATAGGACGGCTGATAGTGGTGTATAAACGAGAAGTACATACTGTGCCGACCCTCCATAAAGAAAAGGGCAGGCAGATGAATTAATTAGTTGCCTATATCTTATTCTAAGTTAAAATATATTCCTGTTCAGAATTACATCCAGATCTGGTCAGACGTGAAGTTAGATAATGACAAAAATCCATTGAAATATGTTATTTAAACTAGTAAACTAGCATAGACATGAGCTGTACAATAGATTAACATTATCATCATCATCAGCCCTTTTCTGCCCACTGGACATAGGTCTAACAAATAACTAACTCAAAGTTGCCTTACAGCTACTATAATTGAAATTTTAATTATACAGTTGCGATGCCATTTCAACAGAATGTTATCAAGGCACTTCAAAGATCCCACGTCTGCCAATCAGATTTGATCGCTTGCGTCGACATTATGAATAGGTTGATGAGGGTGCTTGTAGCTACAGAGCCTTCAAGGTAGCTAGCACCGTTGCTATACCTCATATTCAGTGTTTGATAATCCTATAAAAAAATTGTTGTTTGGTTATATGCGCTCTGACAGTTATTCTAAAGTTTGTGCTGAATTAGAAAAAAATGTAAGTCCAACACATAAATAAAAACATTGCTACCCGGATGCTTTCAAAGAAAGTTGAATGTTTTTGATCCTTCCGTACTAATTAGGAGACAGCCAGAGCTCCATTAATTTTTTTTATTAATAATATTTCGTAAAATAGAATTATACATCTTCTTATACATTCAGTTTATTCAAATTAGTTTCTTCATATTTAAATATATTGTAGAAATGTAAATATTTGCAGGTTAGGGGATTAATTCACGGTCTGTGGAATTGTTGCGTATTACGGGCTTGTGGTTTATCATCCCGGCTAACGGCGCGATGTGTGTGATCGCTACGCAGCACGTAACCGCAAATAATGTATGTTTTGATTACACGTCGTATTGATATTAGCTAATTTGTTTTTGTTTTGACATTAAATAATTTGCAAGAATCAATTGTTTTAAATTACACAAAAAATTGTTAATTTAATTTATAAATAGGTGGCGTTGAAATCAATAATGGAAGGTATAGTTAAAACGTCAGAATTAATCATGCAAAGGTTTTATTTTGTCATAAAACCTAAACTAAAGCAAACCAACTTATAGGAGTCTATTGAAATGATGATGATCCGCGACGTGTCTGTCAATGGCGAACCTTGCTGTCTCGGGGAGTGGAAACTTAAAAAAAAACAATGGAATGTCACTTAGAAAATAAATAAAATTGTGGACGGGGTTACAATAAAATTCTGAGTAATGGTAAGTAAATATCAAACACATTTGTATGCCGTACTATTGGTCGTACTCCCGTATAGTGTTGTATCAAGAAACAATGTCGCTAGCGGATACAATCAATCATTTAAGTCTCGCGTTACATCCATCACTAGAGGAAACAGTAATTTCTTTACATCGCACTAGACAGCTGTTAGACGATGTCAAAGTCATTGTTTGAATCCACTCACGTATCAATACGTATACCTACTAATAAACTGACAAACAAAATTACGTTAAGACCAAACAAAATGTAACGTGGAAGAATCACCACTATTAGCAAAACAATAAAGTTAACAGAGTAAAAGTAAAATGAGAGTACAAAATGATTTCAAGATTTAAATGTTTGAACAAATGTTAGAACTGAAGCTCAACCAGGCTGATGTCTTGTTTCTTTAAATTAAACCCACGCCGACTTCGGGCGGTCGTACGATTATGACAATTCGTTTCTTAAACTGAAAAGAATTACGTGGTTGTCATGTCCTTGACAGAAAAAAAGTATATAAAGACTGTCAAGAGTGAAACCTCTTTGTTCACACTTAATTAAATTTACTTCTCGTAGACACAGAGAATTAATCTTAATCTCTCATTCATCATCTCAATCATATCATGGTTTTTTAAAGTTTAACTATTGAACTACATCTAGTTAAACTGTAACTTTATTTTAACCACAGTTATAACATGTTCATTAGTTACTTTAACGACAGCTACATCCTATATTCTTCGTCCGTACATACATTTAAATTTGTTTAATTATTTCGAAATCTTGTTGCATTTTGATGACATATACTTAAACTTTTAACACTTTCGCTGCGGCATCAATTTTTGCGTACTTTCCATCCCTTCGGTACGAGGTGTTATCGACCCGCTCCATGACGAGACGTTAGTACGACACTCGGTCCAATAAATCCCACCTCCCATAACAAAGTTATGGCCTTCGCACCACACAGAAGTACACGTTTTTCCTTGTCGCACCACAGGGAAGTTGCATTAGGGATGATTTAGACCTCGTTTCGCATCGAACGTGTTAATTGAGCACGTTTAATATCTTATAATGCAAATACTGTAAAAGCCCAATTTAAAGCTTAACACTAAAAATTAATTTATTTTACTTAATCCAACTGGAGCTTTCTACTTTAATGAGCTTAAAGTTTTAAAAACAATATTGTTCAATTTACTTTAATTGTTACTATTAAGTACTTAAAACTTTATCTTTATTCGCGATTTAATTATTTTAGAGCTTTATTAGAAATGTTATTAAAAGGTTAGGAACGTTTAAATATCGTAATTACTGCGTATATTGAAATTCAAATGGGAAACTTTATTTTATACGTACGTCCGAACCCGACATTGTCAGCATAAAAAAAGGCAACTCACGTTACTTCCGCACACATCAGCTACCTTTCAGTAAAAAGTCCCGACGAAATCGGTAAAGCCGTTTGGGAGATTGTGTCAAAAAAAAATCACGGTTACCTTTTCAAAAATCTCCAGTATACCAACTAAAGGTCAAGAAAAACATTACTGTCTAAGTTAAAGATTTCAATGAAAGTAAATAATGAGTTTATTTTTATATTAAACAAAAACATTAATATATTTTTTTTTACTAATTCACTAATATTTCTTGTAACCGTTTCTTAGCTTGGAAAAGCATGTGCTAGAAAATCTTTCACGACAATAGTCGAATGGTGGGTTTCGTTTCTACGACCGCTAGAACGTTAGTACCTCAAACCATTAGGCTATTGGCGCCTTAACATCGACAAGAACTAGACATTTTTAATTATAAAGAAGAAGGCAAGCATTAGAAACAAATGTCTGTCGTATATGTAGGTGTTGGTTGTTTCTAAGCGTGTCAAGTCCGCATTAACATGACGGTAGCGAAGCGATTAGTTCCCAGTAAATATATCGAATAGTACGTTCTATGTATAGAATAAGATTCAGGTCGTTCTTAGTCGTTCTAGATTGCAGATTAGTTTTGCGATTTAATTCCTAACATATGCATACACGATTGTTTACAATTCATGATACTTTTTGTGTGGATGTATTGCGTAAAAGATGGTTTACGTGATAAGTATGTGAGTTCAGTTATGACGGGTAACAGAGATGTATGAAAGAGTAGGGCATACTGTGCCGACCCTCCATAGAGCAGGTTGATGATACTACTTTTTTTTATGAAATCTTAAACTTTTAGCTTAAGTTAAAACGGGAATCAAGAGCGTTTCAAAATATTCCTCAAGAAGAGAGCGTAACTCTTTCTCTAACGCCGACAGCACATCTGCTCCTCTAGTGTTGCGAAAATCCATGGGCGTCGACCATCACTTCAGTGATCCCGCCACTCGTTTGCATCTTTGTTTCTCTGATGTATGTAGATACTCAGAATTAATTATAAGAAGTATCATATTTATTAAAACCGCCACATATATTGTTATTAAATTTAGTCGGATTATAAAAATTGTGCATTACACAAGTCTTTATATAAACAGTGATAAACTTGTTAAACATGTTGTCATAAATAAAGAGAACACGAACGTTAGTATGTTATACAGGAAGCATGGGAACTGCTACTGACATGTATAATGTTACTATTAAAATAATTCAATCAACCAATCCATGATATTGTACCAAATTGATTGTAATTCCGATATCTCGATACAAAAACGTAGGTGTATCAATTTGTGAATAAGGTTTACGAAGTGTAAGTTATTTCGATATAAAACGGATCATTAACTCGGAAACGGAAGAAGTTATCGCCTCTACTCCTATATAACCCACTTACGTTGTAATTAAATAGTCTCGATACAACGGTTAACGACTTGCCAACTCGAATACAATGCGTGACATAATTAAGATTTCTTCATCACACTGACAGTTAGAAAGCGAACAGGGCCCGTAATCAAGACGACATTATTCTATTTTCGAATCACATATGTACATTTGTTCGACGTTCTTTCGGTAAAGGAAAACATCGTGATACAACCTGCAAATATCTGCGAAGAAATTTTAACTTGTTTGATTAACGTTGACTATGGCCTAGTCACATATAGCTCGAGAAGGCTCCGAGTACCTCGTTTAGGACATATAAATGCTAACGCCATTGACTTACACCCATCTATCTACTTAAACTTTCGTGTTTCAAATATTAGTAAGATAGGATAACATGCGTAATAATATTTTGATAAGGCGCCAAGTGCAGGCGTCGATGCATCATTCTCTCTTCTATTTATCATAATTTTATCAGCAATTACTAATATAATGTACGTTTGCTCTCAGGTTCACGTAAATAACTCTCAATATGTTATAAATAAGTTATTCAATTACAAATAGATTAATACATTAACACGTTGCATGCCAGTAATATGAAATAAAAACGTTTACATCAATTGAACCGCTAGCACTGGAAGTTTTTTTTTTTATACGAGAAGGGGGGCAAACGAGCGTGGGATCACAAGAGCGATCGAAGAGCCCATGGACACCTGGAATACTAGAGGAACCACAGGTGCGTTGCCGGCCTTTAAGATAGAGGTACGTACGTTCCGGTACGTTCTTCGGACTGGAACCCTCATCAGTTGCAATTGAGGATGGCCACCAGGGTAGGTTTTAGTTGGTCAAATCCTACATAACTCAGAAGTCATTTCCCACAAGGAATATATCTAGATTCAAATATTTCCCCTGTCAAAAAAAAAAGCACTGGACGTGTTAAGAAATTGTTTAAAATATATCATAGCATTTTCAAAGTTTGAAAGCGCATAATGAATTTTTCTTTTTAATTTCGATAAAACGCTTTCTTCTTATAATAGGTTACAAATTACAAAGTTTCCCCATTAAAGTAGACCAACAGGGACTTGTAAAAAATCTTTCGATAATGTTAACGGAATCCGCTGAGGGGTGAAACTCATTAATCTACGTGACGTAGGAAGTTGTACAAACGTGGCACGTCTATAGAACGTATTCTAAATCGTGAATTGCTTAATTATATTTTATTTAAATAAATAATTTAATCTATTTTTAAATTAGATCAAGAAACGATTCAACTATCTAACTCAGAGTGTTTTAAAGGTTACATAAACATCCGTTTAATGTAAATTTCTTATATTGAATTTACATTGAAGACTTCACTTAGTAAGAGTAAAACAATTGTCAGTGCCTAAGTGAAATACAACAACATACAAATCAGAGCGTCGGTGGCGCAGTTATTAAGCGCTTTACCGGACCGGACCGTACTCGACATTGTCCAGGTTCGATCCCGCCATGTACCAATGTGTTTTTCAATTTTCGAATTTCATATGTACATTATCCGACGCTCTTACGGTGAAGGAAAACATCGTGATGCAACCTGCACGTATCGGCGAAGAAATTTAAAAGATATGTGTGAAGTCAACCAACACGCACTGGGCCAGCGTGGTTGACTATGGCCTAGTCACCTCTAATAATAGGATAGGCTCCGAGCTCCTCGGTGGGGACGTGTAGTGAGCTGATGATGATGATAAATTTTTAAACATATTAAAGCAAAGTTTTTGCTTACGGAAATACATATAAGAACTGCAGCCTATCCTCTCGTGCCGTCGTCTGTATACATACACGTCCAAGACTAGCTGAAGGAACACGGCGCAGTATAGGGCAACCCACCCGCTCCTCTAGTGCTGCGGATGTCCTTGGGGGTCGACGACCACGTCTGTGAACCCAGCGTTTGACCTTTTCACTTATAAAAAGACTTAATAAATCTATATGAAATTAGACATTTAGATAGATTACTGTCTGGAATAGAGGTTAGGGAGCAAGTTTTTTATTGAGCACAGACGAAGACTCGACGACCTGTAGTTATGTCTATAAATAGTGCGTTGGTCGTCCCAGTGACCCGCCGCGGCCGGCGGCGCCCTCATAGATTGTTCGCTACAAACAAATTAAGTAGTCTTTTTTTTTAAAGAAGAAAAAAATGTTGGCCGCATAGAAAAGAATAAAAGAAAATAATTTGTTTTTTTTTTAATTGCAATGCGCAAGAACTTGCAGCATAGTGCCAGTCGTATACGTTCCTATCATCATGTTTTAATTCTGGCTGAATATTTTAAGGATAACAGAATTTTTTTTTTTTTAAATAACGTTTGCCTTTTCACATTGGAATTTGGTTAACATTTTACCTGAATCAAGTTATGGTTAGCTTGTTAATTTACTAATATTTGTTATACATCCAACTCAGCTCTAGACTTATTAGGTTATGGTTTACAATATTCGAATTCGAACTGTCGACCACGTGATCGGAAATCTGTACCCTTAATATTATTACTATTAGTATCTGATAGGTGATTTATGTAGGATGGGCATAATAAAGTGAATCAGTGCGATCGGACTACAATCACATCGGTAATAAAAACACCTTTTATCTATATCTTTATTGTACATAAATACGTATTTAAAAATAATCTTAAAATGATTATGCGTCTGTTGTTTTCCCGCGCTTTTATTGTCTGTGAAAATTACTATAGGAGACAGATAAGGATGTCGGCGCTTATTGCCCGCGTCACGCGTTATTCGACAATGTCCAGGTTATATTCCAAACACACACACAACACACAAAACAGATTCAGAATTTTGCCCCATACCGTTTTTATTTCTGTTCTAGATGTTCAAGGAGTTTTTATATGTTCTCGTAGTAAAGCCATAAAAAAAGAGAAAAATAATATTTAATAAAAAAAACACTTTTTAATCGTCACTTCTTCACTTTTTTGCATGTTTTACAATTGTTATTGATTTAAATATATTTTCCGTTTCTAAACGGTATTTTAGTTTCAACAGTTTATAACATCAGTTTTTTTAAATAAATCGTGAAGCCGTAACACATTTTGAACTTGTGCTAAATTACATTTATTTAAGGAAATTATTAATGTTTTTTTTTCTTTTATTACAGGTATTGCATTGTTGGCGAGGAAATAGGAACAATTTATTCGTAAGATTACAGATTTATAAACTATAAATGAAGTCTCAACAAGTTTGACGTCTTTATTTCGCTTTATAATATTGTTCCGTGTTAGATATTCACAGGTTTATGTCTATGTAAGAACTAATACTAAGGCGCCGTTCAAGTATTACGTAAGCACTATAGGGAAGTGGGGAGTCTGCTTTGCTTATTGCTGTCACGGGGGGGTGGTGGGCCTAGATGGCGATTACGTCAGCAGTTATTTACTCTGTCCCACATACCGTCAATCCGCACGTTGTGTGTGAAAACTAACGAACACGAATAATCCCGAGCCGGATACAACGAGACAGAACCAAGTTCCAAACAAAAAAGATCAACTA
>JAODUI010000008.1:3292298-3321006 GCA_027563995.1 Papilio gigon | reverse complement strand
CGTTGGATGCGGAAGGCGGAGGACCGCATACTGTGGAAGGCATTGGGAAAGGCCTATGTCCAACAGTGAGCAGACAAACGCTGTTGATGATGATGATGATGATAAAAATATAACATATGAACAACGGGTTCAAACACATCTTTATTTTATTTTTTTTTAAATAAAAATTCTTTGTCAGACACAAAATACACAACTGTACATAAACTTTTTGGCTTTGTCTCCTGTACTAAGAGAACCTGTGTCACAGGAAACAGTGGGCTTCTCTGACATTTTTATTATTTATATTACGTACTGTGTTTTAAATAAAAATAAAAGATATAAAACTTCCAAGTTTTATTTCCGATTTACGTCAAAACCTTTCAGAGGAAGCACAATTTAAAATAAATACGAGGTAAGTCGTAACCGTAAGTAACGGAGATTTTCCTTGAGATATACAGAAAATGCTGATTTAGTTAACCTGCACGACTCACTAGATCCTTTTATTGCTCTTCCTCTAACGCCTTACTTCGACGTGTACAAACTAGGATTACTTATAATACGTTTCTAAGTGCCTCAACAATTGTTATATTATATTATGCTTGTATTGTTGTGTTGTATTATAGAAGACATTGAAAACATAATAAACAATGCTCATAATATTTGAATTCAAAGAGAATCTATCATTAAATTCAACGAAGTCAGAATGTTTTTAATAAAACAGATTTCGAGTTACAAACAATTCGTTAAAAAGCAAATATCGCTTAAATATGAAATAAATTTTTCATCTCGCATAAAAGTTTTTGAACGATCTCTCAGAACAAGATAAAAGTTTAATTTGTAACGTATATTGCAACGTCAGAGTTACAAGTTTTAAATCGTTTTTCTCGAAAGATTTATATTAATACACATTTAATATCTTTTTTTTTTGTTGACATAAGAAATAGAACTCAAATAGTATTTAATGATTGTCGTAAATACATTAATTTAAGTTAATTTTATACTAAAATCTTTAGTAATTTATTCATCCTATAATTTTAATAAATGTTATGTTAATTACACGAAAAATAACTCGAGCGTGATAGGTTGCGGAAAATTGTATTGCGCACAACTTTCCATTGTCTCTGGGAACGTGAATTAAATTTATAATTAAGCGCTTGTTAAGTTTAATTGAGAATAATTGTTTTCAGATACGATCTGATCTATGACTTTTGTGTATATCAAAATATTAAAATCAGACTGACGGTTCCTGACACGCATGCTCTAATAAAGATCTGACTATATTACGTGTAAAACAATTTTCTGCCGGGAACGCCATCTGTGGGGGTACGAAGTAATTTAGAAAGTATATAGTAACAGAGTTTTAGTTACAGTACGGTTTATGTTAAAGGTTTGCTTTTAAATGTAAACAGATGATGTCTAATAATAGAACGCAAGGAATACGCCATTGTATATTCTAGGTAGTCTTTAATACCTTTCCTCTGAGGCAATGCATTTAAATTTCATCTCTGTTGTCGCAGTATTAGAAAGGATGTTCTCGGAATAAAATAACATTTACAAAGTAATTCTGTTCGCCATCTTCATGCATTATGTTATCCTAGTACATTATTTCACTTCACTATAATGTAGTATACAGTGCCTATAAAAGCTTTATTTAAAAACATTTTTATACGAGAAAAAAGGGAAACTGACGGCGAGATCACCGACGTCATCGTCAACACCCACGGACATCCGTAACACTAGAGGAACAGATTTTTTTTTTATATTAAAGGGGGCAACGCGCCTCGCTCATCGCCTAAAATTATTTGATCCGACGCCTATGGATATCAGCAACACCAGAGGAATCGCAGATGCGTTGCTGGCCTTTAAGGAAGGCATACGCTCTCTTCTTGAAAGACCCTAAGTCGTAACTAGCAGATGCGTTGCCGGCTTTGAGAAAGAGATAAGCTTTTAGAACTCTACCATACTACGCATTGTACCAGCAACTACAAATAAATTTTATTGATTGTTTTAAGTGAAAATTAGTATGGATACAAATATACACGTACATATTTCTACATGGAAGCAGACGTAACACATATACAATAATGACTCATGTAATGTGTCAAAAGAAAACTGCTATTTATAGATCCACAATTTGATATGACTCGATAAACATAAGACAGAAATTACACTTAATTAATAAGTTATTACTTAACGGGTTGCTAATGAGCTATTGTCAATGTCAATGTGAAACGAATATATCACAAGATCCTTGTCGTTCTCTAGCTGTCGTGTCATGTTTTTATATCACTTTCAATGCCTAAGTTATACTTACTCTGACAGACCTAAGCGCGACAATAGCCCTTCATTCATCAGATCAGATAATTTCCACTCGCTATACGAAGTTGAATGACGTCAGTCAGAGGTATTCATTTCCATACAATAGAGTAAAATAACAAGCGAATGTTGATTCGAATTGTGAATTTTTGTTAAACTATTCCAAAAAGTATTCGACTCCAACAATGGGATAAATTATTTGTACACCTTAAAAGGCCGAACGCCTTTGTGATTTTCAAACAAACATTTTATTAAAGATGCATGAATCGAAATTACTTTTTGAATGTCGTTTGTACATACTTTATATTATGATTTTTGTAAAAGACTTCTATATTAAACATATACTGTATATGTAAAATGTATAGTAACGTATATAATGTCAACATACACATAAAATCTAATCGAATATTATGAATATAGTCTTTTGTTTTTTCTTTGTCAATTCACAACAAAGTCATCTCTCAAAGCTTTTCACATAAGTAGGAAGCTTTTGCCGTAGCACTACGCTTATATAAGTATCCGTAGATTCACTGACGAAATAATGTGGAAAAATTAAAATACGTCTAAAGCAATTAAACTGTTATAAAAATAGTCGGTACCTACACCGATCTACACGTGAGTTAAGCCGTTTTTATTAGTAGTTAAGTAGTTTATGTCGAAAGCAATTTATAATCAACTTCGAGAAACTCATATCAGTTATTCATGGCTACAATTGTCATAAATATGTATCTTTGAAGAGTAGCTAGACTACTTAATAATTCAATAGTTGAAACGGTTTAACAAATTCGCTGCGAAACGAGGTCTAAATCATCCCTAATACAACTTCCCTGAGCGACAAGGAAAAACGTGTATTTCTCTGAGGTCTGAACAGTATATTGTTATCGGAAGTGGGGTCTAATGAACCACGTGTCGCACTAACGTATAGTCACGGAGCGGGTCATAGCACCTCGTACCGCAAGGACGGAATGTAAAAAAAAATGATGCCGCGGCAAACGTATTTATTTCTATACTATTATAATAGCACGTATCTTTTATTTGATACCTTCCATATAAATGCGTAAAAAACAATTTAAAAAAAAACTTAAATGATAACAGCACTTCAAAAAGATGCAGTATCTATAAATAACGTCAACTACGAGCTATATCGATTGTTTTAACACAAAGAGGCTATCGCTTTGTCTCTTTGTGAGAGCTGAACGCTACAGCCTATCGCTAATCAGCTAAATAAATTCCTGCTTTATGTGCTGTGAAACTGCGCCGGAAAATATATTACCTTTTTACCTTAATTTATTAATAGATTAACGTATTTCTTTTGTTAAGTATAGTCTTTTAGCATATTAAAGGCGTAATAGTAAAAAAAAATCTTCAATAACAAAAAAGTTTTAATACTTGGCAACGCATCTGCTCCTCTAGTGTTGCGGATGTCCATTGGCGTCGACAACCACCGTTGTGATCCCGCCGCTCGTTGGTCTCCTTCACCCATAAAATAACCTTTATACTTTTTAATATGCTCTCCTTTTAGACCTGGCAATTAGTAATAACGTTAATGATTTTTAAATAGAAATGACTTGACTTACCTGACTTAAAGTCCTAATAGTATAGTAGTGGGGCAGAAGGCGTCCACAGTACGCCGCCTGCTCACTGTCCAGGAATCTGCGCTTGGAGGTCATGTCAAATAAATAGATAAAATAAAATAAAGATGCCGTAGTCACATTTTTGAAATACTTATAACATACGCAAAGTTATCGCAGAGCTATAGTAAAGATAAAAGAAATTAGGCCGTCGAGTCGTGTCCACAAACAGCATTAGCGTGTTTGTCCACACAAACACTTGTGTGTGGTCGCTACGGTAAATATTATACAAGGGTGGTTACACTAAATCTCTGGCGGTAATCAGTATACGCTGAATTAGGTCGGCCGTATACAACACTAGTCAACTTATACTTGCAAGTGTATACTTGTAATAACGTGTTACAAGACGGAAAAGATAGAGAAGAAGAGAAATATACATGCTTAAAACATAGGTAGTCCACACTGGGAGTTTGTAAGAAGCTTATTAAGTAAGGTAAGAAAAATCTCGTCTGTAGACATAGTTATATTAAAATTAAAAAAAAAAAACAAAACCGTTTACTAAGTATATTAATGTATACTATATAGCATATACTCGCAACCTTTCCTGGATTCCCTTAATTGGATGAAACCCGTGATATATTCTATCTAACTAGGAGAACCTAACATGAAAGTTAACAGAAGTGCTTGTAATACGTTCATTTTGTATTGAATGTATATCTAAGGCATTGGGAAGGCCTATGTCCATCAGTGGGCTGACATAGGCTGATGATAAAAGTTCCATTACATATAGCCAATATCCTAATGCTTAAAGATACGGCATTCCTTGGTCGAAGGTTCGAACCAGCTATTTGACGATTGTTGTAAACCATATCCTAGCAGAATCCTACAGCTTAGTTAATACAAAAAGTAACGGTAAATTAACAAAAAATTACTAATATTTTACCAAAAAAAATCAAGATCTTCCACATGAGAGTTTGTTTTTTTTTTATTTTTAAAACGATACCACTGTGAATGCGAGGGTGGGCCGCCTGCATCTAGGTCAAACTCCTTGAAAGGGTGAAGTGGAATACAAAAGTACGTGACGTAAAAGCATAACCGTTTGTTTTGTACTTAATCGATGTAATTTACAAGGGGTGTCTCTTATCTCTTAAAAATATTGCCTCTCCAATATACAATGGGACAGTAATATATTAAACCATAGGGATGTTTATTTTCATAATTAGCATTCTCTATGATAGGAGTCAAATGGTTTTAGTAGAAATACTACAATACATTTTGTACATTATATAAAAATATGGTAGTTATCAAACCACAATTGTTTATTAAAAACGTTTAAAATATTCCAAAGTAATGATTTTTTTTGCTATTGATTTTAAAAGTTTTAAAAGGCTTTGGGCACCCGAAAGCAATACATTTTCTAATATGTATTATTAATATTTATATACACTTTATTCATCACGTTATTTGAACATACTTAAATTTAAGAAAAGCCTTTGTCTTTCTTAAGGAAAAGAATAGGTAAAACGCAATTAATCTTACTAAATGAAGAAAAATGTTTTACTAGCGTTATCTAGAGATAAATTCAGTCGGTTTTCTCTGTTTTTTGACCGTATGAATATTGTGTCGGCTTTCCAGCTAGCCTCAAGTTAAGCCCACTCGAGCTTGACTTTCCCTCAAAGGCCTTTTCTTAATTAATTCGTGCGGTGTTATGCCAAGAATGCAATTTCTCTGTGAACGTGTTACGATCCCACCTGCAAATATTTTTAATTTAGAAATATGTAATAAAAAATATATTTTAATTAACATTTTCATTATTAAGTTTTCAAGCTGGAGGCATTACTTTTAGTTTTATTTTCAGTCTGTACCAGTAACAATCAATAAATCTTAATTAAAGTAGTGCACAGTATTGTATCTTTGATTCTTTTCCACAGCTTCAATACTAATGGATACCATTGAACTCTGTTTAATAGATTCTCTTACACAACGAACGGGTTTCTAAGAATAGAATAACGGATCAGTTACATAGCTACACGAATTTAATAAACTTAAAACAATACTATAAAAAAACTAAATATTGCAGAGCAGTTTACATTTGTATCTCTTTTTATTGATTTTATAATACCCAAAAAAATGTTAACGAAAGAGGCAAATGAAGAGTTTTCCAAATATTTTCTTTTATAACATTAAAAAGTAATTGTAACTAAAAACTACCTGATAGTTTTAAATACAACACTATATTAATAATAGTTGATAATGTTAAAAAAACTGCGCGCTATAGCGATATCAAGGGAGACGCATTTTTACATTTGATGTCGATAATGATGTCATTGTTTCAGCTACTGCCCTGGGATCTGAAGTGACTAGCAAATCTGAACTTAGTCTTAAAGCTCCGGTCACACGGACATATGTTTACATTTTTAAGGCTATTTTATATGTCACTTACATACTTTACTAAACATTACATTAAAAATCTTTAGTGTTACTGGTGATTTATACAAGGACATTTTTAAACCCGTTAGCTTTATGTTTTAAAATGTTTTTACTTACAAGCGGGTTCGCTTGTCAGTTACATGTTCTCGATTTTTATACGAACTTAGTTGACAACCGTTTGCGTATTTTTCTTTATTCTTTTACCTGTCCAATACACGATTGCTGTTTTAAAATAAGGTTGACTTTTCAAAAACAATGAATCTACATTTTCAATTATTATTTTATTTAACGGACTCAAGAGACAGTTATGAAAAATACTATATAACCTTGTTATGGAATCTTTTTCTAATTAGCATATTAACTCAATAGTTTGAAAGAATAAATTCAAATCATCACAATCTTTATATGTAAACAAGAATTTGAATTATATATATAATGTGTCATATGTAAATGACGCCTTGATATATATCTTAGAGTATACGGCGTTTGAAATATTTGTTTTTCGTATATGTAAATGTTCTGAGGGATTTCTTCGTCGAGAATGAAGATAGTATAATTAGAATAAAGACAGTATGTTATTCACAATGAATAGGTCTAAGAATAACAATAACTTGGCCCGCCACTAACCGTGGCTCCACCGACCCTCAGGTCCGTTTGCCCCCTTTAATATAAAAAAAAAAATCGCGAGTGCGCGCGCACGGATTGGCCTTTGTTTGGCTCCGCATGCACCTTTCTTGACTGCCTACAAGTTATTCCGTCCGTTCCTTGCATATGAAGTCACTCTCCCCCCAAGGATAAGATGAGTCTTAAAATATATGAGTGCAATATTGATCAAAAAATACAACTAAACATAATGACGTCATTATCATCAGCCTTTGTCTGCCCCCTGCTGGACATAATCCTTCACCAATGCCTTCCATAGTATATGGTCTTCCTACCACAACCAACGATTTCCGGCCCTCCGCTTATGTTGTAGATCAACTTGGAGAGATGACGCGCCACTCTCCTGGTCCACAACCGTGACCTCCATTCCAACATTTTCATCTCCCACCTGGTGCTAGACAGATGTGACTAGTGTCTGCTATTATAATAAAAAAAAATTAAACAATAATAAATAACACCCAAAATAAAATTAATTAAACTAATAAATTCTAAACGACATTCAAGACGTCAATGTGAAGGAGCGGGTGAATGGAGTCATATCGTAGCGTAAAGGTCACTAACCTTATTGTTGCTTGTCTTGCATTATCTTGACATTGATGAATTAATGAAAAAAATATACTAAAAATAGATTCGGAACTTTTGTTCTGTAGCGGAATCGTTTAAACGTTTTATTTTTAGGATGTTTCAAACTGATAAGTAGACTTACGTAATTATATAAAGCTCCATCTATATTCTTTCAGTTGAAACTAAACTGTTGAACTGTAAGGTTCATAATTACGTGAATACGCAAAGTTTTAAACTATTAATTAAAGTGTAGTGTTCTTAGTTTTGTTTCATACCAAATATTTTCTTGCTGTTTAGATAAAAGTGAAGGTGTGTAGCCGGCGTTAAAGCAATTTTCTCTTTTTTTAATCTAGTTTATGCTTTAGTTTGTTATGATGATTTACGAAGTAATTATTAAAAGCTAATATTAATTGTAACCGTGGTTTTCTACTGTAAATATATTTATACGATATCTATCGTTACCACATATTGTTAACGTGAATGAGACATTGTTTTATTATGATTGTTTAAGCAGTGGAACTCTACGGTAAGACGAACCGTCTACCTTGTTTTGTATTAACGTATGCATAATTAGTACAGTACATTAATGTTTAATCCTACATGCTCTTAGACATTTAAGCCAATTGTATGCGCAATTAAACTCTGTAAGGCTTTAATTGCCACCTTTGGAAATCCTAGTTTTAAATAAAACTTAAATCCTACAGAATACGGATGCTTCCCAAATACAACATCTTAAATAATTACTGCAACTAAAAGAATTGAGATGAGAAAAATCTTTTAACGCTTCATACAATTATTTACAAGAAATTTTGAAAACGAAAAACATTGATTGAATTGCTTCAGTTGAAAATTCATTTAAAAAAAAAAAAAAACATTAGTAGCTTTTGTTAATTTACTAATACTGTAACCATTCCAGGTAAGCTTGAAAAAGCTTGTGTTAAGATATGCTTCACAACAGTAACCAAATGCTGGTATTCGAACCCACGACCGCTAGATCGGTAGTCCATACCCTTAACTATTATACTATTGGCGCTTCAGAGAGTTATGGTACAATAGATTATTTTGCAAGCTTGAATACCATGAAATGTCATGGCCACGACCCCGTAGTGTGCCCAGCTCGCGGTGACCCAAATAAGTTGAGAGAAGTCAGTTCAAACGACTTTTACAGTCACTATTACAGCCGCCAACTTTCGTTCTTCAAATTAACTGAATTTGTACACATACATACTGTCATATGTCGTAAAACTCAATAATAAACTTTACTTATGGAAATAATAACATGTTTGGGATTTTTTTTTGTTAAAACCTTAAAAAAAAATAATTGTCCTAATATCGTTTACATGACAATTGTATTTTTTATAAAAATAAACAAAAAATAAGGACAAATACGATGTTTGTAAATATTTAATTTCTGTTTTCTCATACCTTTTATTGAATAAGGTATGAATTTAAAAACATTATTTTCTTTCGACGATAAAAAGCGGAAGTAAGAGCAACGGATTCAGTACTAAAATATTTACACACTTGAAATTACAGCGCTCTGCGGCGTCCGGTTTGCTTTTAGTATTTCATTGTGACTCCAATTTTGTATACATTTGTCTTTTAGTTTCGCTTTTAAATAAAAAAGGTTTAATTCAAAAATAACTATATAGTCCTTCCGCACACAGTCTTTAATGGTTATTCAAATATTCTCTATGAATGGACTTCTTACTATATTTACATTTAGGGTCTGATGAAATAATAAACAATTGAATGTGTGGCAATCAGAGATTTTAAATGGGTAAAGAAATGAAGATCAGTATAGAAAACAAATGAAGGTCGACGACGTTAATTAGGGTGAAGTTGAAACTGGTAATAAGCCACTTTCTTAAAAACCAACTTACAACCGATACTAGAATCAATTCAAATAAGCGATTGTAATCTAACAGACGTCATAATTTTATACAAATTTGTAGTACAAGCGTGATCTTATCGTTTAAGACGCTATTCTATTTTTAAATTTCGTTCCAATATACCGCCGAAGTGCGGCGGTGGTTCTTTACGTCGAAATATTGAAGTTAAGACATTTTATGTCCACTTTATTGTTAATTAAAATTACATTTTGATTAGAATCATTAAGGATTCTCTTTTACGAGCCTTACTTTCCTTATTAAATTGTAAATTTTAAGAGCCCCAATGTCCGCAGGAAACAGGGAAACCGGAACCGCCCACAGTGGTTATTATAATTAAAGCTTAACATTTTTAATAAAAACGTTCTTATTGCAGGTCGTAATGCAAATTTAGAGACGAAAAATTTAAGAACTTATTAAAAAACTGAGTAAGTAACCCTATGTACTCAGGTACATAGGTACCTGAGTATGTATTAATTGGTTATATTTTGTCTTAATAATTCCTCAAATAATTGACACAATGTAATTAAAAAATAATTTAAAAAAACAATCTTATTAGAAGTACTGAAGTTTTTAAGTTAAATAAAGTTAAGCTTATATATGTAGCCTTATAAACCTTAATATTATTTCGTTGACCTTATTAACACATACCATACAAATTGATAACATATGGAGTCGCTGTATTGATTATTCGGAATGCGTGGCATGTCGCCTTCGAGGCATATTCGGCGTAAATTTCCCTTCGCAACATAATACTGAAACTGGATACATTCAGCACTTTAGCCAAACATTGAATATCCCTTTTTGATTTTCTCTATTTCGTCATGTGTTCATTACATTGTTAGATAACTTCGATACGGATTGTTTGAACGTGTTGTGTATTCATTTGTTTAGACTTCCGAACACCAATACAAAATTTTATTGCTGTTTCTTTTCATTTAATAGAAGAGAACGAGAGAGACTATAATATGTCTTTGTAAAGATGAATTGACAACACGAATAGCAAACTGGTAAATAACATTAAAAACATTCGCGGTGTTACAATCAAAATTTTAAAATTCATATTATAATTAATTTAATACATCCTCTACAGTACAGTGCAGTTGTCGGTTTACTTAAAGATTGCTCAAACAAATAAATATTAGTTGAAGCAATAAATTTTATCACAGTTCATACAGTAAGGTGAAATAATGTTATCCTACGACACTTACGTAATTACTCATCCTAGTAAAACTAAGCTAAGCATCACTACTGAATATATAACTTTATCAATAATTTTATTAACAAGGAAATTATAAGGAAAAAATACACAACCACACGATGCCCAACTATAAACAACACCTTTTTTATCATTTTATGCCCCAAAATCTGTACAGCCGTTTAAAATATACGCCACAATACTATATGAGGTAGGATGCCTAGAACTTTTTCAAACTAAACTTTAAGCCTTGTGCTAGTAAAAAGATAAAACAATTGAATAGCGGTATTCGAACCAACGACTCATTCCATCTTAAATCGACTCGACTAGGTTACTAGCAGTATAATTTTAAAAGTGTTTAAATAAAAAAAAATCAAATTTAGCATTATTTAAAAGTCTCGGAGCCTTTAAGAGTAGAGTGAATAGGCATTTGTTAAGCTAGCGCGTAACATCTTTCGACTACACTTGATATTAAGCGGGATAGAGGTCAAGCACTAGCTTATTCATCGTAAAATAAAAAAAAAAAATCAAACGGACCCAAACTTCAAAGCTCACCGAAGCGTATCAACGGAGACACGTTACTATTTTAATATATTTTATAGCAATCTTTACTTTGATAGTGCCCGTAAAAGCAAAACTATCGAAGTAAAAAAAAAAAGGAAAGCAATAAAAACCTTAAGCGAGCACTTTCTCCGATGCGTTCTAGATAAGTATTATTGGACACCAAGTCAGTACTAAAACGTTAGTAATGTTGACACATACATGAAACATAGCCTGTCTCAGCTTTCGCCCGTGTCTTCGTCCGCGCAGAATTAAAAAAAAAAGTTAATAAATTTCTTTTTTTATATAAGAGAAGGAGGCAAACGAGCGACGGTATCACAAAGGTGGTCGTCGACGCCCAAGAACATCCGGAACACTACAGGAACAGCTGTGTTGTCGGCCTTTGAGATAGAGATACCCCACATTGTGCAAGATTTTATCCATTTTAAAGTTTACTACCAAACATCCATCCATACATTTTTTTTCATTAACAACATTAGTAAGATAATGAGTATTATATTTTAAATAAAAAATGTATGTAATCTCGTATAAGGATTGTATTGTCTTTTTTATAAGTGAAGGCGCCAAACCAACAGCGAGATCACAAGGGTGGTAAATTTTGGAAATAAAATCTATTTAAACACATTATAGTGGTCTTGATATACAGTATATGGCTTGATAAACTCTAGGATGAAATATTGCTAGATAACAAAAGTTACATTACTTTATCTGAATACATTATTAAATTTATTGTTATGTTTTATTTGGTTCGAACGAACGAGCTTCCGATCTATTAACGACTTGTTTACAATCATAAAACGCAAGCAAACGGTGGCGCATTTATCGCTTTTATTGACTCTAAACGTCGCGTCGTACCAAATAGAGACCCTTCCACAACATACATTAGCGAATTTTATCATTATTACGTTGATTTTGTTTGTTATTGACTAGGATATATGGTAACACACATTTTATCGCACCAGTCTTTTTGTAAGTAATCATTTTAAAAACTTTTTATTGCAATGACATAACAGAAATTTCTATTTCTTAAGACTAACCAACACAAAGTACTAGCCAACCTTATTAGCATTTCATCATCAGCATCAGACTCTGTCTACCCACTATTCGACATAGGCCTTCCTCAATGCCTTCCACAGTAAGCGGTCCGCGTTTCGCAATTAGCATTTAAAATTAAAAAATATATATATTATTTAACACAATCCCCCATCTTAACATACGCTCTTATCTTGTATTTGACAAGTGGCTTTACTATGACAGAAAGAATACGTTGACTAAAACAAACACCATTAAAATAAATTCATTTATCTACAATCCAATAATAAACATGGTTTATATTATTTAACTAGAACGCCAAGATATCAGCGATATTGATATTCAAATAAGAGAATCGATTAATATGGAATGATAATTTTGTTGCAGTATGCAAGAGGGAGATTCGAAGACAGAAAGAGTAGAGTTCCTTGGACGATACGCAAATACTCCCGCAGACCGCCGATGTTTGTTCTGGAAGTCTTATCACTTGATAAGTTAGAACACAAGCCTCGCGCAAACAACCTTATCATGGTAACATTCTTACTGGAGACACAAAACTACTACACAGAATCCATTGCAATCAGACGTGACGCACGGAATACCTGAATTAAAATTTGAGAAGTCTCCATAAACATAGTCATGGAGGAAATTTTGTTAGTGTTTACAATATATTAGTTGTATATATAAAGAACAGTGCAAGTGTATCTATGCCAAAGAACGCACCAAATTTATATCATATACTAGTCAAATAATATCTTCAAACTGGAGGACTTACAAACTTTAGAGGGCGCTGAGACCGTGGTCGAGAATGCGAGCGCTAGAGCACAGGAATGCTTGGAGCAGAACCTTAACCTATCGGAGAACTTCTGCCCGGCGTACTACGATGGACTGCTGTGCTGGGACCCCACGCCATGGTACACTTTGGCCGTACAAAAGTGTTTTAGTGAATTTCACGGCGTCCAATATGATGATACGCGTGAGTACATATTTTTATATTGATAATTTACAACAACAAGGTTGTTTGGAGGTCTTCTAAATGTGAAGTAATGTTAAATATAATATCTAGAATCATCAAATACAGCGTAAGGTAGTATAGTGATAAATTTTGTTATTATTTTTTGCTTTACATATTAATATGTTATGAAATCATACATTATTGAGGAGAAGACCCTACCTAACATATATAACATGATATTTTCTTTAACATACTACTTATAAAAACGCCTTAACCCACGCGCAAATCGGTGTCGGCACCGACTAGTCTCGAGCCCAACAGGGCTCTTCTTCAGGGTGAGTGGGATTAGTACTATAGCGCGTTCGTGGTTTTTCGCGGCGGTTCACTCTGAAGAAGAGCTGCCGATTGGCTCGAGTCTGGTCGGTGCCGATACCGGTATACACGTGAGTTAAGCCGTTTTTATAAGTAGTATAGTAAATTTTTTTTCTAAAGTTTTAATAACATATTTTCTTTAATAGATATTTTCGGATTAGATTTTAAAGTATATTTTCAATGCCATCTTAAAAGGGCCCTCTATCATTCATTAATAAAAACGATATACACTGTCAAAAAAACTCCAGTATTATATAACAAATTAAGGGCATTGATGAAACTACGTACTACGTACGTACTTTACTAGCTTCATACCCTGATATCTTCCCTTATGTAAAAATGAAGTTCAAACTTTGTTTTCCAACCATAAAGTAAACAGAGACCTACAGCAGTGGTTTTTAATTTTAAATCTTTTGTTTTTCTACAGCCCTAAGTTTTGTTTTCATAATAATGAATAATTTATCACTGTCACCGCAATCAAGTGTTATTTTTGCCGCAAAAAGTTTTTTGTTTGGATTTTATATTTTGAATCGTATTTTATGGCGACTGTTCAAAACAAGTCTACGGCTTTTGTTATGAATTATTTCGCGTCAGTGGGCAACCTTCACAACAAAGTTGTAATAAACTTAAGTGGGGGCTTCTCTTCGTTTTATGATAAAATTATTCAGCTTATACCCGCGTTAATCCGCGCATTCAACAATATAAATTGAGATCATTTTTAAGACGCCAACGAAATATCAAAAACAAAAATTCAATTTGTAAATACACGTAGACTATGATGTGAATATAATATAATATAATATTGTATGTACACGTAAAATAAAAATAACCGCAACGATTACTTCAAAGTTCACACGAAAAGGTGAACCAGGAATTAAACCCTTATTCCACGAAACGACTCCAAAGTCGCTGCCGCGCCAATGTAAATGCGACACACATTGCTCGTAGAAATTGTACCTTAATGGAAAAAGGGTGTTGAAATAATCCTAGGTTGCTGATTTGGTATTCACAGAGAACGCGTCGCGCCTCTGCCTGGACGGCATGTGGCACAACTATTCAGACTACGTCAACTGCACCGAGCGCATCGCCAACGTCTCCCCAACAGATGTCGCTAGCCTCATCTACCTCGCCGGCTACTCCCTCAGCTTAGCCGTACTCTCGCTTGCCGTTTTTGTATTTCTCTATTTTAAGTGAGTACACCACTATTATTGCTTCCTATTTACTGACACTGCTGATTTTAATCATGCTAATCACAGACGTTATATATACAATTTTAATAACGTTTCAATTGTTTCAATTCGTCTTGTTTAATTTTTGATAGGAACTGTGTTTGAAATCAAATACGACCTTTGATTAATGACATCGGTAGTTGAATCTAAAGTTTTACGTATGCAATGTTCCTGCTTTGTAATTAAGGTTTTTCTTTCAGGGATTTAAGATGTCTCCGAAATACTATTCACACAAATCTAATGTCTACATATATACTATCAGCATGCAGTTGGATATTAAATTTAGCTTTACAGGTACGTCACATCTGTATACGTTTAAAATTAAAAATCTTCGTACAAAAAATCATAACAGATTTATGCAAAAAAAACCACCTTTACCTAAAACTTCGTACTTCAAACGTTAATTACGAAGACTTAAAAATGTTTATTACTTAAAATATCAACACAAAAAAAAATTACGTTCATGTTAATGCATATCCAATTTTTTTATATTCAATACTAATTGTAGTCAAAAACTACCAAAATTACACAACTTATGTACATTAGAATCTAATTACGTTTTCCGAATTTATATTGGACGCGTTACAAAAGTAAATCAACGCGATATGTTAATTCAGAAAGTTTCTGATAAATTTACATTGAAAAGGAAAATTTACATTTAATGCAGGAACTTTGAAATGCAATAAAGAGTCAAGTCGAATCTTATTTTGTAATGTATCTCGCATCTTATTGTTTTGGAACCAAAAATTATCGAAAATAAAAAAAAAGTACTTTTTGTTTGAGGCTACATAAATTTCATAAATTTAATATCAATAGCTTTAGAGGAATACTTATTTCAATATACGTGTAGAATGTTTACTGTCCAATATGAGCTACAAAAGCCTCACGTAGAGTTTATACTATCGGGAAGGGATAATATATTCTTTGATAAAAGGATTATTACTTCGAACCAATGTTGTCACATATGCTAACAATAACCTGTAACAAAGAAACTGTGTAGTTAGAAAAACAAAAGACTGCACATTGCCAAATAAAGCAATAGAACGTTTAAGATGTAAATATCGTAGTTATCCGATTGTTTTCTTATCATGTACCTAAACAAGCGCAATACTTTTTTTTGTACATTTTTCCAAAGAGGTTTAATAGGTTGTCAATTGTTTATGGAATTAGTTCGATATTTGAAATTTATTGTGAATGACGACAATTTAAAATACTATGTGATGGAAAATTTACAGCTTGCAATTGCTGGCAACAATCATGAATGAATTCATAGCTGACACTGCTTGCCATGAAGAGGTGTTGGTTATTCAATACTTTTTTTTTGTAAACTAATATATCTTTTGCCTCTCCAACTAAGCTTAAAGCTTGTGCTAGTATATGGTCCACGACAATAATTTATTGCCGGGATTCGAACTCTCGACCACGTGATCAGAAATCCGTACCCTTAATCATTAGGCTATTGGCGCTTCAATGATTCATAATGAATTATATATTTGTTATAGAATTGGTCAGACGAAGCTCAACAAGACCAAACGTCGTGTATGATCCTAGTTATATGCATGCATTATTTCTACCTCACTAATTTCTTCTGGATGCTTGTTGAAGGTAAGTAAATTATGAAGTGAAATATTATTACTACAAACGCAAAAGTTGAAAGGATGGTTTATAACGACGTATCTCCAAAGTAGCTGGAGAGCTTTTGGATGAAATTCAGTGTGGATGCAGAACATATTCTGGATTAACTATAGACCAACATAGCAGAGGACCGCATACTGTGGAAGGCATTGGGAAAGTCCTATGTCCAACTGTGGGCAGACAAGAGCTGATGATGATGATATAGCCCAATATTAAGTTTTTTTTTAAAATACGTATCAATACATTTTTTAAATGATTTGTTTCTTTCGAACTCACATTTGCGATGACATATTTTGTTAATTTTTAAACCGTAAAATAAACTAAGCCTAACGATTTCAGGACTATATCTGTACATGTTGGTCGTTGAAACATTTACAGCTGAAAATATCAAACTCAAAGTTTACACTACAATAGGTTGGGGTAAGTTCAAAAGTTTATATCTTACCATTATAAAAAAAAATCTACTCTGTACATTAATAGTACATACAAGCATATAAGCCAAGGTCTTTGATGTGACCTAAAAACTGAAACCGTTTAAGGTAGACTTAAAAAAGTGATAAAAGAAATTATCACGATTCAGTTTGTCTGCAAAGAAAGATTATTTGGAGGACACCGAACTCGGCCAAGTCGAATTAGTAACACGTGTGATACACGCTACATTACGCTTTTTGCTTTAGAATTGTTTGTTGACATTTGATGTAAGTGCGAAATGCATGCTGTACGTTATTCAATAGTCGTTAAAACTTACACTGGTAACAATGCATCTGTTAATACTAGTAAGCTGTATATTTATAATTTGATTTGAACGGGAAAAATATCAACTTATCTTTTAATGATTTTGTTAATAGTTTTAAAAGGAGCGTCAGAGGCGCAGTTGTTAAACGCTTGACCGGACCAGACTGTACTCGACATTGTCCTGGTTCGATTCACGCCGTGTACCAATGTATTTTTCGATTTTCGAAATGAATATGTACATTATCCGACTTCCTTACGGTGAAGGAAAACATCGTGATGAAACCTGCTCATATCGGCGAAAAAAAACAAAGATATGTGTGTAAAGTCAATCCAACGGCGTTGGACCAGCGTAGTGGACTATGGCCTAGTCACCCCCTAATATGGGGAAGGCTCCGAGCCCCTCAGTGGGGACGTTACAGTGAGCTGATATTAAATCGTTTTTACAATATGTCTCATAAATTAATTTTTTATCACATAATAGTAGCGACTTTAATTTCTATATCAAAACTAATTTGGAAACAATGTATTAAAGATAATTTAATTATTTTTTTTAGGTGCACCCGCCATATTTATTATAATATGGGTGATATCAAGGTGCTTTGTAACAGTAGTACCTTCTACGGGGCCCGATGAGGTAAGCAATACAATGAACATCTTCTATTTGATGCTGTTAAAACACTATTGAACCATAAGGCAATGAATTCAAATACGATGACTGTTAAGATGTATTAAAGAGTGTTACATACTGTACCGACCCTCCGTAAGAGTAATGGCAAATTGATAATCAAAACTGTTTTAACGCGTAGATAAAATTGGATTATATCATATCTAATTATATTTCTACCTATTTTAGAATGTCCTGCTTCTCCCATTTGTCGTTTTTCTAATGATTGGTTACACTGTAATTACCAAAAAAAAAAACTGCATTTTTATCATGTTACATATTTAATGTTAATTTGTTGACAGTTGACAATCGCCAGCGATACAAAAATGTGTCTGTGGATTCACGAACACCAAGTAGACTGGATCCACAAGGCTCCGGCTTTGATTGGCTTGGCGTTGAATCTGTTCTTTCTTATTAGAATCATGTGGGTGAGTACGCAAATATTATCTTAACATAACCATGTACAGAGTTTCCAAACTTTATGTTTGTAGTTACTTTAATCTTCACCCCCTCTGCCTTTCTACTAAGTTTATATTGTGATAATAATACAACACATTTGTGTAACGCACCGTACACTAGATTTGTACAGTGCAGTACAGTTTGTTGTTAATATGAACTTGTCATTCTGCCCCTGTCCCCAATTTTGTCTAATGACTTTTTTCGTGGTTAATTATTATTGTAATAAACAGGTATTGATAACAAAATTGCGATCGGCGAATACATTGGAAACGGAGCAATACAGAAAGGCGACCAAAGCTCTATTGGTCCTCATCCCACTGCTGGGCATCACCAACTTGCTAGTGTTGTGTGGCCCTAATGATGACTCGTGGTTCGCGCACACGTTCGACTACACACGAGCATTGATGCTATCAACTCAGGTATGAATAAGTAAATACGATCTACGCCTTTAATGAATATTCTATGTTCTATTACTGACTGAAATCTATCTCTGTTCGATGTTTCATCCAAATCCATTCCGCCATTTCGGAGTACCGCTAACAAACATCCGTACATACAGACCGAAAAACACTTAACTTAAAAGGTTTATTAAGTGAAATTATTTGTAACATACATCACATAAAACCAAATTGATTTTATTTCATTCGTATATGATTGATGGTGAATTTATGAAGTTTTTGTACTTTGCTATTTTTTTTTAAACAGACGTCGTGTTTCCAAGTAAAATGTTACTCTAAGACCGTACAATAATTTCGTAGTATCGACAACTTGTTTCCTTACATAACATAACTGTACTTAACAACCGCCGCAGGCTTATCAACCTACAAAGGGAACAACTACGTGAAATAATATTTTGAAATTTCAACAAACTACACACAGTATACCCGATGATAATAAATTGATTAAAATCCTAATACTAAAATGATATCTAAGATTGTCGCTGATACTCTGAGTCTTTAATTGCTACCCTCAGCGTAGATTTGGTACGACAAATCTAAATAAACGGACTATCGTGCCAATCAATAAACGTCTCTTGTTGTTAGCCAAGATTTCTCGAAGTGACACTAAACTGATCTGTGCCAACGAACTTTAATATTTTTTTACTGTCTAGGGTTTCACGGTAGCCTTATTCTACTGCTTCATGAACACGGAGGTGCGGCACGCGATAAGATACCACGTGGAACGATGGAAGACCGGCCGGACCATCGGCGGCGGACGACGGCGAGGCGCATCCTACTCCAAAGACTGGTCTCCGCGCTCCAGAACGGAGAGCATAAGGTACATCAAGCATGACAATAATTTAAAAATGTCACGGAGACATTAGGAATTTCGTCATTTTATAATCGAATAAATAAATTTACTAATTCGCAATTTGTGAACTGAATGAATCATACATGAATTGTTGCACCTCAAACTGTCCTACCGGATCAAAACATTTTACTTATGTTATTAAGATATACAAGGACTATAAACATTTAAGGATAAAATAAGGTTAGATGGTATATGAAAATAAAAAAAAAACATACTTAACTGAGAAAATAAATAGATTAAATTGGGACAACATTATTTTTGTTATGTACTATTTTTTATGACATATCAAGTAAGATGTAGACTTATTACTAGGATAGGGTTAACGATAATAGAACGCGAACTCTCGACTACATGATCAAAAAGTTGAACAGATAAGCATTAAGCAATTGGCACTCGGATTGTCAATGGTTCATTCCGTTCACAATTAGTGGACTATATCATACGTATTCCGATAAATAAAACTAACCAAGGCGTGAAATAAAACGATAGCACACTAAGAAAAATGTCTCATAACTACACACATTTATTACTTTGATAAAATTATTTTAAAATATTTCATAAAACCTTAATGTTCTGTGAATTTATTACTTTGCATGCATCATTTTCTCGCATGTAACCCACCATAATTAGAGGTCTTTATTAGATCGTCAAATGTTTTAGTCGAAGTTTTTTGTATACAAAATATTTCATGATAAAATTTCATGATTATGTGAAATCATAAAAAGTATTTTATAAGACGTTTACCCCGTGTAAAGTCATTAGAAAGGTTAACCAACTTAAACTTGAGGTTAATTCTTTTAGTTTTTTTTTTTTAAACGTGTTTGCAATTTTTTTTGTTGATATTAACCTTTGATTGCCATTTAGAAATTAATAAAAAAAAATAATGCAAAGTTTCTGTGAAATAACCAGTCTTTATGTGTGGCTTTGTAGTTCAAATATATTTTGATTATGTTTTTATTTGTGTTAGGCTCACTGTTTGAAGAACTCGGAAGACTGTCCGGATAGTTCGTGCCTCTATTAACTGAAGACACGAATAAAAAGCACACGGAATTAATGTGGCTATGGATGAAAATTAACACATTCTATTTTGTTACCTTCTTTTAAATAAATCGATTTTTTTTTATTTACTTTTTTGTCATTTTTTTTTAGTTGTGTGTTTCATTAATTTTGTAATTAAATGTTTACAAATGCACGATTTTCATTAGATTAATGTTGCATGCATGTAACTTTATTAACAAATTACAAATTAAAAAAGAATAACAATAACATTCACGATGTCTTAAAATAGTAGGAAACAGTTTTATTAGTAAATTTTGCTCGGCATTAGTCGAATTTTGATCGCTTTAATGTTTTATGATTACTAAATTAAAAATAAATGGACCGATGTCACTTCCAATTTGTCTTAAGACCATTAAAAAGGCGTCATCTTTCAAACTCGCCATCAATTATAATAATTTATTTTGACTGTTCTTAGCAAGTTCGTAAATTTATAGATTCTTGGTTAATATAGAATGAACTTGATGATAATATAAAAATAATTACGACGCTTTTTATGAACATCAATGTCAAATTTAAATATAGAATCATCAACGATCTTTCAAAATTTATTCTAAATACAAAATTTATTTTTATTATTTTATAAACTAGTATATTTTGTTGTGTATTTTTTGTAAACCATAACCAACCAGCCAGTTACCAAACTATGTATCACTATATCTACTTCCACGTAAAGCGATGTTGACGTAAAGCCATGGGACAGGTTGTACAGTCATCCTTCCAAGAGGGAGTCGGCAGCATCAGAGACAACGACAACGACTCTACTGGTGCCCAGGACGTCGCTTGCTCCGCACCACGACGGCAGACATCTGCACGCTGTAAGTACCATAAAAGTACGTACTACAGACAATATTACAGACTAGCTTCGCTGTTAAAGGGTTAACATTCATCCGACTTACCTGGTAATTGGTGTGTGTACTTGTAATTGGTCAAATTCTCTGTCTCTTGTTTTTTTTTCGTTACATGTTATTGTGAATGTAAGATAATTTTACTGTTGGCATACCTTAAATAAATAAATAAATAATTATTAGATAGCCGCACGGAGTCCACTCGTTGATGGCGAGTAAGGTGCAAAATAGTATAGCTTTCGCTCATCAGCCTTTGTCTGCCTGCCCCAATCAGCGAAATACGTTTCCTATTTCTTTTGATCCCTTTCTGTAATGTCTATACTTTTTCCATTATTTACTGCGCTAAAAAATTATAGTAATGACCACAAAACTTCAACTAACAATAGCCATGGCGACGACGTCCTTGTCGTTTACGTATTTCTGGTATAAACCTGAAGTGACTACAAAGTTTTTAAAATCAGGAACATACGACCTACTCCTGTCCGTAACTTGCAGTTCTTTGTATAGACTTTTATTAATATTCGAAATCTTTAATAAATAGTCGTTGACAGTACATTTTCTGTTCGCTGGGCACGCATTTTCAAGCGATAGGTTCCCAATACGATAATGGAGGTGGACCATTAAAAACGATTCGAACCTTTTTCCTAATGTTGACGGGGCTTCGTCCTTGATGGACGGAATTGAAAATACTTACCGTTGTCCTTTGCTAAGATAATTCAGCGATACCAGTTAACTTTTTATTTATTCAGGAAACGCGTCGATTTCGAATATATTGAATTAATGTTAATGAAGCTCAGAACAATTTTTTACTCTTAGCCAGCGGCTATAGTGCGATCTTGATACAGTCGAACGTCTTTTGGTAATCAAGTAGAACACAGAGAAAAAGAATGGACTGTTTAAAATTTTGGGTCCATATTCATATTAAAGTTTTTGAAGCAGTTACTTTTATATTCAGTGTTAGGTTTGCCTTCAGGAGTACATAACGAGCGGCAGCGCGAGCGGCGAGCAGTCGCCGGTGTGAGGCGCGGGGCGGGGGAGGCTGCCCCGCCTGCGCACCCTGCCCGAGGAGGACGACCCTCTCGGGGCACCATCCCCCGCCCGCCCCGCCATTCTCCCCTGCAACAACCAACATACTGACTTAAACTGTACAATGCAAGAACTATCTAATAATAAATTTAAATCAGTCTCTGATGTGGGATAGTACGAGCAGCTGCGCCTGCTCATCCTCTCGAGCGCCCTCTACCATCTCTTTTACTTTCATTAACCAAATTACTGTTACATATTGTACATAAATACTTTGTTTTTTTATAAATGTGTTTCGACAATGAATACACACAGTTATAAATCAACTGTGAACACTTCAGTCAATGAAACTAGGCACTAATGGACTTCATGAACAAAATAATGATGGATGTACTGTGTCATGTGTTGGTTCCTTTAGATCAAGTAAGCTTAGTAAAGTACACAATGCTCCATTAAAACAGAATTCATGTGTGAAATAAATAAATTAAAAAAACGAAATGTGTCATGTGTAAATACTTAACATATATCCGTAGATATATAATATAACGAAATGCATTTAATCGTAAGATATACTTAGAAGATGTGTGTACGCAATTGTTTTATTTCGATTAGCTAAATTATTTATTTCAACTCATAACATTTAAATCAAACTGCAGTTACTAAAATCTTATTAAATAACAATCAAACCGTCTAAATCGTGGCCTTGCCTTGTTCAGTGTTAACATTATTATCAATTTTCTAAACAGTGATTGAAATAGTTGTTCGAGTGAACCTCCGAGGTCGACTAGAGACCCGTCGCGATAGTACGATGGCGGGATAAAATTATAAGTATATACCTTGGGCATGACAAAACCATTAAAATTTGAAACGGTGTCTTTAAGAATGAGAACTACTTGGTTTTAAACTAGATTGAAATTAGGTACCAAATTACGTCTTTAAGACTTGGCATACGAAATGAAACTTTGGAATGTGGAATTGAAAACAATGCTTACCTTAAATGTGTATTTATGATAAAAGAAGTTAGTTAAATAGCTTGTTGCATTTGTAAATAAAAATTAGTTGCGAGAGTATTTCACCTAGTTATTGTTAAAAATATCGTACTGCTTATACTGTAAGTTATTTGCTTTTAATTATTATTAGATTTTAATTCTAACGTTGACAATTTATATAAATCTTTATGAACAATGCAAGATCTCTTCATGTGATTTTTTTTTTATATTTAATTAACTCTCTCTTTTATTTCCATTATCTATTGTAAATAAAACTACCAATTATACGGATATTAAATCTGTATTGACATTTACAATAACATGAGATGATGTCACGTTTTCTTCCGCCATTTTGGTGTAATGTCATTTGACGATCGTTATCCAATAGAGTCGAAAACTTTTCCTATTCACATACAAAAATGTTAAATTGTAACTCTTACGACATTTTGCTGTGAGATGTCCAGTTCTAAGTGGGAGACGAATTAAATTCCTTGACTATAAGTGAGAGCGGCGTGTATAGATGGCGGTGGCATTCTCCAAGCATCTCATGTTATTGCGTACGTGTTGCAATGTTGACTCCTACTTATGCCAAACATGTAATATATTGTAATAAATATAATAATGTAGTTATCACAAATTAAATTGGGAAACAATACGCTGTATGTAACATAAAGTGTAGCATATCGTAAACTTTTAAAATTAATATTATAATGGAAGTTTTTTTTTTCTCGAGCAAAAATGTACTATCGATTATAATCTAACACGAAATATAAAACCTCCGCTACATTGCGGAAAAATATAGAACTAACGTGTGTGTACAAAGTTGTGTAACAGAGAAGCCGATTAAAGCAAATTTTATATTCGTGGCTAGGCTATACATAACTTATTTATATTCAATATAAATATGGAAATGGTAATATTAAGATAAATCTTATAAAAGACTAAGAATGTAATTGAATTGAAATTATCTCGATTAACACCTTTTTTTATAAATAAAAAAGAGCCACAAGTAAAACGAAATGCTTGGTTACTGGAACATGTCTTTTTCATAGACTATTTAATACGTAATTAAATCATTTAATATACTTGTTAATATTTATGAATGTTTACCATATTTTACATCATTTGCTAACAGAAAATATACTTTACGTGTGACGTATTAAAGTTGTTTTTATAATGATCATAAGTATACCAAGTAATACGTTTGGTACAAAAATCACAAATAATGTATCAATGCTTTTATATAGCCTAAGTTATTTATTGCTGTAATAAATTCATTCTTATTAATAATCGTTAGACAAGTAACGATGCGGGTAAATGTTATAAAACGTAGATATTAATTGATTTGCCGATGGGGCCACGGAGTCCTGGACTGGCGGCCACGAACAGGTCGACGCAGCGAGGGTAGGCCTTCCGCACGATGGACTGATGATCCGGTCAATATTGCGGGAGTATCCTGGATGAGGGCGGCCGAGGACCGATCGTCGTGACGATGTCTGCGGGAAGCCTACGCTCAGCAGTGGGCGATATGTGGCTAAGAGGATAATGATAATTAATTAAATTAATAAAATATTTTATTTATTGTGATAAGATAAAATTAGCTGCCCGTATATGTACGTAACCACAAATCTTTTGTCAAATTGTAAATGAATGTTTATATCTTTAATAAAATATCCAGCAGAATATGTTTTTTTTTTATATAATCATCCCTCACTTTCCTTAGAAACACTGAAAAAGTGTATTATGTAAATTACAGCTACACAGGTAGACATAGATTTAGCGTAAAGTTCAAGTTATGTATAAACAGATCACAGAACGGAATTACTTTTTCTTCTGTCGAACTTTCAACTGTCATTGTTAGTACAATGATGTCAACCAGTACCATGATTAAGGTCCTTCCATAAGCTAGCGTACCTTTTTTTTTTGGTTACGGGGGAAATCTTCAAAAGATACCCTGCCTCCTGGGGGAAAGGCAGGGTCATGTGAGATTCATACTCACTAAAACTCCCTCGGTGGCCATCCTCAAGTGTGATTGCGAGGGCCCTGGGATCTCCGGAGGAACGCACCGGGACCAAGCTAGCATACCTACCTTCTCAAAGGCCGGCAACACGTCGTGGTTCATCTAGTATTGCAGATGTTTGGGCGATGATCACCTTGTGATCCGACCGCTCGTTTGGAAACTTCACTTTTAATAAAAATGAAGTATTAATTCTCCTTTTATTCTCATTGTCTATGGCACGAAGTGAGCATAAATTAAAATGCGTCGTCACGTTTATTGGTATTGTATTGAAGACGTGACGTCACAGTCAAATGTTGAAACATTCATCAATTAATGTCATAAACATGCTTGCATTTAGAATTTATCTTGACAAGATTAATCTCTCTTCAATATCAATTGAATTTTAATATTACTTGGTATGTATATATTGCGTGAAGTGACAATATAAACTTAAATTGTGTAGTGTCAATATAAAATTATAATTTTTATCTATACGTATTTAGAAAATACGTAATTACAAAATTATATTATTGTACCAATACAGTTATACAGATAGGAAATTATATTAACCTTCAAAAACTTTTATTTCATATTACTTTTGTTTGATAGTAAATACTCATGCGGAGCTCGCTTTTGACTTTCGCTCGGAACTATTACATATATTCTCAAGACGAAAAACTTTCAAGAAACTTATATTGAGGTACTTTAGATACTTCATCTGTTATACATTGTGAGGTATTTTACGCAGGTAATTTGCTACTTAGAACTTGCTCTAAGACTGTTGTGCGAAGAAAGCTAACTAGTTAGAATGATTAAAATAGATTTTATTGAGATTGAATAATTGTAAATTGTATTTATTTTTATAAAAATAAAATAATTGTAAAATGTAAATACAGTTTCTGAATGTATTTGTTGTAATATGAAAATTAAATTATATATTTTTCTAGGCACAGTATTTCGATTGAAAAGCAAATACAAAACCTATTTATTATCTACCTTTGTTCATCTGAAACTAGATTTCCCCACATTCTTTGTTCGCCGGCGGACATCGGCTTTTCATTTAGTCAAAGGTTTTTTTTTATTGTTTTTTTTTATCTAACACGAAGTATTCTATTTTTGTTACATCAGTTTTTTTTTTGCAGCTACATTTTACAAATACTTGTATATATATCACTTTATAGCTTTTTTTTGAAGTACGTTGATGATTTTAAATTATTTGAAATAACTTTTATCCGAGACTTCGTCTGCGTAGAAAAAAAAATATTTTAAAAAAAAAACTCATTAAGTAGTCAAGTATTGTTTCAGACAGCATCCTATTCTCTGTGCTCTGTGTATCTATCAGAGATGATACTTCCAAAACAACCAGTTTTGGAGATATCTGGTTCCAAACATTTATTCGTCTAGGTTAGATGATTACGAGTTACCTGCTCACAAAGATCTGCTTTACTAAACTTTGGCATTTACAATATAAGTAAGATTATCATAGCGTATGTTTTGCGGTTACAACTTTACATTATCGAAATGAACACTTTTTTATTATTCTGCCTCTGGTAGATGTTTCAACCATAAACTTTTCTCATAAATTATACAAGCATATGTTCTTAATATATACATGTATACTGTATAACTTATGCGACCACAATACTAATGAAACGGGAAGCCCCGTTGTAAGTGATTCCGCTAGTTAATCCACTTATAGATTAAATTATTAATTGGCAGCGGAGTTACCTATGGTTACTATAGTTACACAGATCATATAGATCGGTTAAGATTAGCGACATATAGATATCAAATAGCTCAAACGAAATACGGTTTGCTACTTAGCGATCTTGCCAAGTGTGAACATTGCAGTATACTTTAAAAAAAATAATCACCATAATAACACGACTGTTTATTAGTCAATTATTTCAAAGCATTAGTATTGAAAATCAAATAACACTAGCTGGCATTCAAGACTCCATTTCATCATCATCATCATCATCATCAGCCCCTGTCTGTCCATTGTTGGCCATAGATCTTTCCCAATGCCTTCCACAGTATGCGGTCCTCCGCCTTCCGCATCCAACGACTTCCTGCCGTCCGCACTAAGTCGTCGGTACACCTGGAGGGAGGACGACCCACACTCCTGGTCCCCAACCGTGGCCACCAAATGTTGATACAATATAATTTACCAAAGACCAGCAATGCATTGGCAGTTCTTCTAGTAATGCGAAAGTCTGGCTGTCCATGACCACTACGGTGATTCCAACGTCGGTTAAAAAAATAACATTGTAATTGGTTTCAAAAATTCATTATCATAAGTGTTGGTGTTTCCGCAGTGAAAACTTACGGTTAAACATAGCTTGTAACATAAGGTACAATCACAAACGTTCACGGTGTTTCAAAAAAAAATTGCTTTGTCCCTAATCCTGCTCTTTCTCACAAATTGACGAATGAAGAGCACAAAAACGGGGATAACAGTATTAAGTAATTAGTCGTCAACCTACTCTGACCACTGACCAACTTTTTTTTCATAAACATAATTAAAAACTACATCCTAGTGGCCTTTGTGCCCGCGCCGACAATTTAATTCATACGAAACATTCAAGCGACTATAGCTTTTAGGTGGAACACCGCCAACGGACGCGTTGGTACCGCACAAGTTCTGCAGGTAAAACTATTTCGACTCAAAGTTAATTTAACTTCTTACGCTTTCACATAAAATTTCTCGAATGTACGCTAAAAGTTTCTTTTACAATTTGATTATGTTAAATTTTATAATATAGTTATAAAGAATATTGTTATAATGTAAGAGCTTACCGTAAATGAACGTCTCTTAAAGATCTTTAACTTTAAAGTGTGGAAGAGGAAGGAGATTAGAATTCCTCCTCCAGTACACAGTAATCGAGGGCAACTTAGAATTAACCCCACTATATTACTAAAATAACGGTTAACTCACGTGTCGATCGGTGTAGTGAACTAGTGGCTACCAACAGCAATCTACACGTGAGTTAAGCTGTTATATTAGTAGTATAGAGAAATGTCTCACGAAAGTTTTAATAATTTAATTATGACCACTTGTTACGTGAGTACTTCTGAGTGGTCGTGGTATTACACAATACTAACCATTCCTGAGCGTCGGTGGCGCAGTTGTTAAGCGCTTGACCGGACCGGACCATGTTTAACGAGTCGTAGTTAAAATATAATTTGTTAAATATCATTAACATCAACATCGCCGAAGAATTTAATCT
>JAODUI010000008.1:3258719-3281612 GCA_027563995.1 Papilio gigon | reverse complement strand
AATTGCCTACCATCAATAATTGTGCAATATTGTTTGAACAGCAATTAATGATACATTAGAAAACGGATAAAGTTATCTCTTACATTAAGAAAACTTCTAAATAAAATTAAAAGTCTACATGGTATTGATTATTCCAAGATTATTCTGTACATATTTCATGAGAATCACCAAAACATTACATATAAATGAAGTTATCTACAAAAAAATATTGCACAATCCTTTTATTTTAATATTATTTCAAATTTCCCTTTCTTATTCAATAATAACTACCAGTGAATTAGAAATTACCTTCAGTTCTAGACCTCTATTACCTGGTAGATATAATCAGAGTCTGTCTTGAGGGAACTGAAGCTCTGCTGGTGAGGTAATGACACCTGATCATCTTCCATAGGCTCATCCATCTGAGCCTTGTAGGAGAACATGATGCTAGGCTGTGATACACTGAAAATATTGACACAAACATTGCTCGTCACACTTTCTATCGAAGAGCCAAACAAGACAATGTGAGATATCACTGAGGGCCATACATTTGTGGACTAAGTAGTTGACACAACCAATCTATTATTTTTTTTAAAAGCATGTTTCCCATTTTAAGTTTTTCTTTAAAACGATATTTTTAATTTTGACAACCACTACTATAAACAATTCCAATATGGCCACAATGTATGGAATTAAACATTACTCCTAATTAATTAAGACTTTCAATCGATATAAAACTTAGATCGCAAACTTGTCAATCTATGAGATCTATTTAGTCATGAATAACTAGTAATTGTAGTCTAGTATTCATACTAATATTACAACTACCTTCAGAAGCATATGTTCACATTATATAAATATGCAATTACCTGAAAAATTCGCTGAGGAATGTGTGATATACTAATGGAGTGTACAGGGAGAAATAGAGCCAAGTGGTGACATCAACAACACAGAGTCCTGATTGCATGGAGCCCCATGCCAGGAGCCCTGCGCCAACTGCTTGTGTTGTGTCCAACAGTGCCAGTAGAAGTATATATAAATAAAATGATAGTTTCGCTGCAACAATATAAATGTGAAATTCATTGAACTATAACCTATTTCCATTCAATGATTAAAAATAAATATGAGTTAGACTTATTTATATAGAATGATAGGAATTTTTGAAATGAGTTCATTTTTTGAAATTAGCTAATACAAATAATGATCTCATTCTTATTATTGATACAAATTTAATTGTAAAAAACCATTGTATGAGAAAGAATGAGCATACTTCGAAATTCATTTAACATTAGGTAATTGAGTTTACATATAACCTTATCTATTTATATATTTAAGGTATATAATGCAACAGAATATACAGATGCAATGTTAAAACAATGTAGTCTATATCTTGTACAAATACAAAAAATTACAAATTAACACTTTTCGTTATTTGGTATTTGAATTGTTAAATTTTAAAATGTTTAAGAAATAAAGCAATCTACGAATTAGTTTACCTTTAATAGTTTTTCAACCTATAAAACACAAAGAAATCATGTAGGGCACAGAACACTAGCAAAAAATGACCTTGATTTCTCATTGTCACTTCAATAATGTCTGTAAATCGTTCTTGGAATAATCAGTTAGGCATGCTATTGTCCATTTTCATACCCAGGTGCTACTATAAAATGAATGTGATTTAAGATTCTCTAAAAAGGCCAGTGTCGACCAACAGACATTTGGTCTCTTATCTATTGCTTACTAATTAGTTACATATCACTTGTATGTCTTTAGACTACAATATAATTTAAATTAAGAACAACTATTATGAAATTTATTACTTACTTGGTAGAGCTAAATATTCCCGGAGAGGAATCCAAGGCAACAAGAGAATTATGAAGTAAATAATTGCAAAGACCAATGATGATGTAAACCAGAAGAGCATTCCGCCATGTCCAAACAGGTCATAGTCCCGGGCATCAATGTGGAATATGTCATCTGGCATTACAATTTCCAGAGTTCCCTGTGTTATTGTAAATGCAAGTGATATAAATGATGTAGCCAGAAGGACATATCTAATACTGCTTCGGCTGTCCATATGCCCTGGAATTAAGTAAAAACATGCTATAAACATGTACAAAGCAACACACAATTTAAATATAATGAAAATGACATTGACAAAACTCACCAAAAGCCAATCCAAATATTACTACACTCATTTCTGTAGCTAAGAGGAAAAATCTCACAGTAACCCATAAGATCTTGTCCACCAGACCACCGAATGGCATAGAAGCATTAACGGTCATGGAAACACCACATCGAATTAAGCTGATAATCACATTGCCCCACACCAACGAGTAAAATGTCAAAAATATTGGACTACTCGTAGCACGTAATTTTAACTGGGCCTTGTTAAACCTTACCACTAAGAACAGCACAAATAAAGCGTTCGGTATCAAAATTATTAAATCCCAGATTCGGACCCTGCGGAAAGATGTAACGGTGTAAGCATAACAATAGAAATACATTCGTACAAGAACATCGTATCAAGAATTACCTCGAATTGTTTATCTCGTAATATAACACATATTTACAAAAGGTATCCTCAGTAACAGGGGGAAAATCGGACCCGTTTATTCCGTACATTTTTATGTTTAAAAGCCCATTTAATGTAGTGTTACGAAATTATTCGAAAGCAATGGTAGAAATCATAACATGACTTTTAGTAATCAAATTTGTGTTTCATTACGTCAGCTCTGTTCTAACATTGTAAGAAGTTAAGAAGGTACACGGTTTTTACACTTTACTGCTATAATATCTTCACTTTTAATCTAATTTGTAATGAAGACACCATACAAATACAAATGTACACAACTACGAGCAATTTTTGAGTATACTTGATTCGTTCAAGATTTAAGTTCGTTCAGTTCTCTTTAGTTCAGTTCACAGAACGCTGCACAATAGTGATGTGATTAAGGAAGCTCATTTCGTACTAGTTACTCGATCTATTATTAGAATCGAATAAAGTTCGACTCGAGCTTAAATATAATTTCTTCTATAACCTAACCAAATTTTATTCAACTTTGGAATTAATAATTGATATAACTTTGGATTAATATTTTTTTTTTGTGAAATTAAAAATTTTTGTAAAAATGTTGCCTAAATTTAAATTTTACGACTGATCATTGACATGACGTGGACATTCACCGAAGTCGGCACGATCACATTTGTAAAGAAGTTTTACCGGCGACAACTTGTGATGATATAGTACTATTTTATCATTTAGTATTTGTTATTTAATAACTAGGAATTTTGTACTTTAAGTAAAAATAGCTAGAAGAAAAGCAAAAGTTTTCGTCATAATGGGTGCAATTGCAGCGATTCTTGGTCTATTATTTCTGTTCTCCACGGCTTGGACCGAAGAAGCTCCTAAAGGCCCTAAAGTAACACACAAGGTAAAGCTTACTTCGATTTGTTTGTAATGCTTTATTTACATATGGTTAGTTGAAAAATCGCATATTTTTAAACCATAGGAAGGTCGCTGAACTTTTGTAGTGACGCTTCGTGTTTCCGTTAGAGACGTCTTTGTTGTATTCGCTTACTCGACAATAAAAGGTCAAATCTAGAATCCTTTGTGCCTCTTTATTGGATAATATCGGAGGTGATACGGTTTATTTATTTAGGTGCGGTGAGTTGTATTTTTATTAGATACTTTTTCTTACGAGGATTTTTTTTTATTATTTTGTCCTAAGGTCACTTTTGATATAACGGTTGGAGGAGAACCAGTTGGGTCAGTTGTAATTGGTCTCTTTGGAAAGACCGTTCCAAAGACAACTGATAATTTCTTCCAATTAGCACAAAAGAAAGAAGGTGAAGGTTACAAGGGTTCCAAGTTCCATAGAGTTATTGAAAACTTCATGATCCAGGGTGGTGACTTTACTAAGGGAGATGGAACTGGTGGTATGTGTTAAATTATTTAAATAGTCTTAATTGTGCTGGTAACTTATTCTTGCTAAATATATATTGAGTCTCACAGTATATGAAATTAAAGTATTTTAAAAAAAAAATAACAGGACGCAGCATTTATGGTGAGAAATTTGAGGATGAGAACTTCAAGCTCCGTCACTATGGTGCTGGATGGCTCTCCATGGCTAATGCTGGAAAGGATACAAATGGATCCCAATTCTTTATCACCACCACAAAGACACCATGGCTTGATGGCAGACATGTAGTGTTCGGCAAAGTTTTGGAAGGCATGGTGTGTATTTTTGTGTGAAAAAAAAGCTTTAATAGTTAATATACCTAATATACTATTTATCGAAGTCCAATTGGATGTTATAATATCTTTCTCTTGCAGGATATTGTACGTAAGATTGAGAAAAGTAAGACTGGTGCCAATGACCGCCCTGTCAAAGATGTTGTGATCGCAGATACACACACTGAAGTTGTTGCAGAACCATTCAGTGTATCAAAAGAGAGTGCTCAATAACATGTCAAAAGTTATTAGTTAACAAATATTTCATTTATTATTATAAACTATTTGTGTTTTATCATAAAGTTGTGATAATTTACTTCATCATACATTTGAATTAGTTCTACATACTCAATTCTTTTTAATAATTTCACTTAAAATCTTCGAGTTCTTTGAGATTTTAGGTAAATAAAACAAATTTAAATTACATCTTGTTTCATTTGAATGCTGCAACACTTGCATTTAAGCATATCAATGTTGCTTCTTTTCTAAAGAGAATAAGAGGAATGGAAACATGTCTTGTACAAGCATGTCCATAGTGAAGCACAGCCTTTTGGAGTAAGAAATAATAAGCAGTTTACATTATATGGATGTTCATAAATTAGGCTTGAAGGCAAAATCAATATTTTTATAGTAATCTATTTATTTTCTTATTACAAACTTAGGATAAGTTTTTAAGTTCTTTAAAACATAATTCTGCTTCCCGTTTGACATCATCATTTTTAGCATTGACACCAAGTTTCCAACCGGCCCCACATGACTTTCTGGCCTTTTCCAACAACTTTTTCTTCATATATAGCCTTCCCAAATTGACATAAACAGCTCCTAATTCACTCATGTCAGGTAATTGTTTACCAATTTCAATTGCTTGTAATAAATAACTAATTCCCTCATCATACCTTTCAAGATGATCACAAACAGTTGCAATGTCATTCATCTGTATAACAATATGCTCCTTCTCCACATCTTGTAGTTTCTCCATTCTGCTCAAAGAACTGACCATCAAATCAAGCCCTTTATTACTGTTCTCAAAGTCAACTAACAAGCGTCCGTACCAATCTTCAGTTAAAGCTATAATTTTTTCCATATCCTCTAGAGTTTCTGAAGGTAAACTATTCAATTTACTTAAACACCAATCATAACCTAACTTAGCTGTAGAATATTCTTTTTTTAAATGACTTATTCGGGCTAATTTCACACTAATGTGAATAACACGAGGGTCATCTTCTTTGGCACCTTGTGCCATTATTCTTTGGGTAACAGCAACAAATAATTGCTTAGCTTTATCTAGTTGTTCCCTTTCCAAGGCCAAGTTAGCCATTACATCATAAATGTATGTTACACCAAGCTCATTTCGCATCTGTTGTGCTTGCCTTAATGCAACATGTAACAGTTGTTCTGCTTTTTCGTATTCACCTCTTTGAGTAAAGAGAACGCAATGTTTTATAGTTTTAATTAGTTCGTCTTCCGCGCTTAGTTTTTTGTTAAAGCCTAACCATGTGAACAATGAAAATCCCAAAGTACATGGCACAGCAGTTCTACCAAATCCGACTTTCGGCAACTGTTGAATTGTTGGGTAATAATATCTTTTCATTTGCAGTAATCTTCTACAAAAATATCTGCATCGCGATGCCATCTTTAATTATTCGTTCATAACTTAGTACTATAATTATTATTGGTTATGTAAGGTTTATGATTTATTTAAATTTTGACAAACTCCGATAAACTGGTAAACACAGCTGAGGATATTTGACATCTTCTGTCAAATCAAGATCCTTTGATTGTTGCCAGGTTATGATGCGAAACTAGTACTAAAGTCTTGAGGACAACGTAACTATTGTAAGGTAGAAGTCCACAAGGTAAAACCGACAAAACGATGGGTTATAATTTAATACACATTTTTATTGATTATTCATCAGTTACGACATCTTGTAAGAAATCTTCATATATCTTGTAATCCCAAACGCCAAGAAGGAATTCCTCTGAAAGTAAAACGGGTCACCACAGTTTTTAATCAAAGTTTTTTCAAAAGCACTTGTAAAAAAGAATGGCAAAAAACTCATTTTCATTCGGTGTTAATTGAACATTTATATAGCTTACAATTGTCTTTTATCTGTTGCTGGAGAGAAAAATAACTGCATATGATCATTTTCACCCTGACATTTATTTCTCCATTGTTCGGTTGTTTTTAATATTCTTGATAATCTGACGTAACGATCACTGTTTTTAGACTTATCCGACCATGTTTCACATTCGGGATAGTTTGTAAATTGTAGTTTACTAAAATTGAATGAAGCTATAGAAATAAAAAAATATAAAATAAAAAATATGTACGTATGTCGGCAGGTCATGCATGCAATAATATATTACTTGCACTATGTTATTGTACAAATAATATATAACAGATAGCTACCCATAAGATTCTTTATCTGAACCAGCTACATTTTTAAATATATCTGAAACAAATAAGTAAAAACTGATAATGTTATTTACTTTTATTTATTTGTATTAATTAAAAATAATTAGTATAAATTAATTATTTTTAATAATTAATTTTATTATAAAATTATTTTAAGGAATTAATTTATATATAATGTTATTTATTTTTATTTTAGCGACTTAAGCAACACGAGTAAGCGCAAAAAATTAAAAACCTATTAAATCGATATTCATAATTTCCCCGTGTTTAGAATTCTCTTTCAGATAGACAAGATTATTTACTGGTCTGGCATTCAATGCCTTGTTTAAGTACATTGACACTGATTTTTTTTTATAAGACATTGAAACCTGCCTAGTTTCTAAATTGTGGCTTCTAGATTTATAAATAAGGTAGGTATAAAATTCCAAGCTATGTTGTGTAGGTGCTCGACATTTTGTACATTGTCTCATTAATAGTCAATAAAAAAACTTTAATGTTAATTTGTTTAAAAACAAATGACGGAAATTAATTTTAAATTATAATTTTTTTCGTTTTTTGAGACAAAGGTCATATTACAAAACTGTTAAAAAAGCCTCACCATGTCATGTTTAAATAAATGCCACAGAGTGTTCAATTTGAAGATAATTAATACTAGGCTACATTACAAATAAAATAATTATTCCATAATAGTAATATCTATCAATTTATTACCTTTAAATGTTTGTTTCGTCGAGAATCTTTTATCGTTGTTAGATGACTCCGATGACCTGGTTGACCGTGAAACTTGTTTTGCCTGTGAAATGTATCCTGATTGTATGCATGTATGCAGTGTTTACAATAGTGTGAGTAGTCTATACATGTTTAATTTTTTTTATTAGCAACACTTTTTTTAATTCCAACTTTTTGTCGTTATTTTAAAACAAAATAATATAAAATAACCTCTTGTCCCGGTTTTCTTATTTTCTCTTTGTTCTCTTTCCATTTTTCTAAAGCTTCTTGTTGTTTATTTTTTAAATAAACGTATTTTGTATACCAATTATAGTGCGACGTGATATCAACCGAAGTTAATCCTGATGATGTGGGGAACAAAGGAATTATGTGAAATAATGTTTTTAAAGTATTGTACCAAAAATGAAATAAAAAACGAAACGATATTTTGATCTGATTTGACAACGGAATATTTTAGATTTCCTCTGAGATTTACGCGAAGTAACTATGAGTATAAAAAATAGTGAAAATCTCATAAGGATAAAGTAAAATACACATCTATTGTGTTAAACCTGAAATCTTTGCCATGACATCGTCCTTGAATTGTTGGATCTGTTCAGTATTTTTGGTGTCATCATCAAATTTTGAAGGATCTTCGCCATTTCCAGAGTTAAAATATTTATTCCATATTTTAATAAATATATTATGATTGTATTCGTTCCAACCGTTGTAACGCTTGCTGGTCGACACGAATTCTTGAAATCTTTGTACTTCCTGTACACGGAGTATGGTTAATTTAATGTTTATATGTTTATAACAATATTGGAAAACTTCAACAGACGTTGGATCAAATCTGGTAATAACGTTACTCACTGGACACTTGAACGGTGAATTTCTAAGAATTCTGACGGGACTCGGTACAATCTCTGCGAATTTCTTTGCCGAGGACCTGGTTACCGGCTTGTTCAATTCCTTTTTTTCATCTTGATTTATTAATAACTAGAATCAGGTGATAATTGAATGTACTGTATGTAACATTTTCTTTTGGGTATCTGGGAAAAACTTAATACGATATCTTGCCTTCTGGGGGTGGGTAAACAGGGTTACGCAAGTGATGTTAAACAGAGTGCCGGGATCTTCGGATAGCACCGGAATATAATTCACGTCTACTATAACGATCAGTCTACACAAGCAGAATTAGATAGAAGATTTTAATGACTTAGAAATAAGCAGGTCTTTCTTACCTCATGTTGTATTTCATTCGCTCTAATTATTAACGATCTTAGTTCACTTTGTAAAAATATTTTGAACGTTCTTAACTTCTCTTCTAACTTCAAAACGTCTCTTTTTACTTCGTCGATGTCTGAAATACGTAAATATATGTATTAGGAAAAATCATATTGAATGTAATACTCAGAATGTAGGTAGAAATTAAACGAAATTATAATTTTTATTATAAGAGAAGGGGGCACAGGAGCTTCGGAAAACCGAAGTCGTCATCGACGCTCAGGGCTATCCGCAACCCGCAACATTAGAGGAGCAGATGCCTTTACATTATAGAGTTATGAGTTATTTTATTACTATAAAGAATAGAAACAAACCGAGTTTTTCGATATTTTCTCGAGTATCTGTAGCTATTTTAACATCCTCCAACAAATTTTTAATTTCGATTACAGCGTTTTGCAAATCCGATTCATATTTTTTAAATTCATTCGTAGTTTTAAAACTTGTAAAATCCTCATCATCCAGTCCCAAGGCGGAAAGTGATTTATCAATTGAGGAAGTCAATACACTTTCTTGTATCTTCAGTCGTCTTAACTTTGCAAGAGTAGTTCCATTTGATTCTTGAGAATGATTACGTGATTTGCTCATATTCGACAAACTAATTATTGATATAAGTTTAGTAATGTAACATCATTAAATGTTTTCAACGTTGACAGTTTGCTTCTTTATCGATCAAATAATTTAATGGCTTGTTATGGTTGTTATAGCAATTAACAAACTCTAATAACGATATCGTTTTTACGTGTAATTTTTTTTACTATTTACTTGATACAGTAGTTACGTACAATGCTCTCACGCCAGTCAGCCTTTATGGGGTAGACAGCGACAGAACATTTCATTAAATTGTAACATTACGTCGAGTATAAATATCGAAACACTGACTAGGACACAAAAGGAGACGTTTGCGTATTTATTAGTAAATTTGTTTAGAGAGTTAGATAAATATTTTTTTCATAGTATTGTTACCTAACAAATAACCTTACTTAATCTGTGGATGTAAGATATTTTTAATTAATTCTTTGAAAAAGAAAAAAATAACAACGTCAACATTGTTGATGTCAATGTCATGTTTTTACCTTATTTTTCATTTTTATTTTTCATAAAACCCTAATAGAAACATAAATTATATCAATATAATCATGAGTTACGTGAGTGATTTATCCCAATCTAATGAATATCTAAGCTTTAGAAGTAGTATTCCATTGCGGAAAATAGTCGTCGATTCAGACGGTTCCAAGGTAAACAAAAATGAATGGCATTGAATAAACATATTTACTTACATAAAATGTATTCACATCTGTATTTACAGACATATAAAATCGCCTTTTATATTTTTGTAGGCCTGGCGTATATTTGATAGCGGACCAAAATCAGTTCGCTGTCCTTTAATATGTTTACCACCTGTTTCTGGAACTGCCGACGTGTTTTTTATGCAAGTGATGGGTTTAGCTTCGAGAGGTGTTCGTGTGATAGCAGCTGAACCTCCTCCGTACTGGAATATGAAAGAATGGATAGATGGTTTTAAACGACTTATCGATTATTTGGAATTGGACAGGGTACACATATATGGTGCCTCATTAGGTGGGATATATTTTTATGAAATAATTTAGGAACATCTTTAGTAATTTTTTTAACCATATTCTATATCTAAATGAAAACATCTAAGTGCGTTACACAAGAATTGGGGATGATTAAATGAATTACTAATTATTTTAACTTTTCCGTAGGAGGATTCATGGCTCAGAAGTTTGCTGAGCTGACGAGAAACTGTCCACGTGTGGCTTCACTGGTACTATGTAATACATTTACAGACACATCAGTGTTTGAATATAATGATTCTTCAGCACTGTTCTGGTTGCTTCCATCTTTAGTGCTGAAAAGAATGTTAATGGGTAATTTCACAACAGATAAAGTTGATAAGAGAATAGCAGAGTCAATTGATTTCATGGTAGAAAGGGTAAGCAGCCTATTAAATATTTACAAAACTGTTTGAATTTGGAAATGTCTATGGTGATGAGGTGGCTGGCTAGTAATTTTTTTTACAGAATAAAAAAATACATATTTAATGGCAACTTTAAAAATATTTTTTTTTTGACAGTGAATAATTGTCCTAATTTATTATAAAGAGTAAAATTGTACGAAATCTCTTATTAAACTTTTTTCTAGCTGGAGTCACTGAATCAGTCTGAACTAGCATCAAGACTAACTCTCAATTGCAGCCCTTGCTACATACAACCTCATTTATTGAATGATATGCCGATAACAATAATGGATGTATGGGATGAAAGTGCATTGAGTTCAAGGGTCCGAGAAGATCTTTACAAATCATATCCACAAGCTAAACTGGCTCATTTAAAGAGTGGGGGAAATTTTCCATACCTAAGCAGAAGTGATGAAGTTAATTTGCATTTACTGGTAAATAAATTATTATTTTATTATCTATGCCAATTATAACTAGGTCTATGTTTGGAGGACCAAGGAAGTACAATTGTTAAAGTAACTGTTAATTTTTTAAATACTTCTATCTCAATCAAGATTGGTCTGTTATCCAACCTTTATGAATAATGTAGATTAATTTTGACTCAGTATAAACAAAAACAGAGTTAATTACACAATAAGTTAGTCTTACCTGTAAAATTATGAATTTTGTAGTAAGGCAACCCTAGATGGTTATTAGAAAGGTTGCTAAGCGACGGTAAATGCTAAATGGCGGATGGGTCAAGAATAATTATTTAAAAGAAAATCCGTCACTCTGGCGCCGATGTAGCATGGCAACCCTAGATGATTAGAAAGGTTGTAAAGCGACAGTAACTCTGAAATGGCGGAATTTAAAAGACAATCCGTTATAATTTGTATTTTTCAATTAACATATCAAACAGTATAGAAATAAATTATTTAAAATCTTTTTTTTATCTGTCTTGACTTACAACACATTGTAGCTGTATAAAAATTCATATTTGTCTTATTTGCACATATTTCAGATTCATTTACGTCAATTCGATGGAACGGAATTATCGTCATCTTATCTGAGTCTCGTACCACAACCCAAGTCTGGCAACAATTCTGAACAGGGCTCCGTCAGCTATTTCAATCAGAGGGATAAATTCGTTAAAATATCGTGAAATGGAAAATTTTTCTGGTTATAATTTAAATAAGGTTGTTTTTTTTTAAATGTTTTTATGCATTTCATAGAAATATCATTTTTTTTAAAGTTTAATGGCAGCGATTTTTATTTAATGCTTTAAGCATGCAAGTAAAATTTTGTTGAGGGGATTTAAGAACTGAAGAAGTTAGAAAATAGATTTTTATGTTTCAAATAAAATAGTGCCTTGCTTACATATTTTAAATAATATGTTTTTAAAAAAGATTCTCCTTTGTGTTTGAATTTTTGTAATACATAAAAAAAGACAATAAAATCCAGACTGTTTATATGTGATTATACGAATTTGATATTTTTAAATGACATGTATTTAAAAATAAATTTGTACAAAGAATTAAGGTTATAATGAATAAAATACATTCCTCTTTTTTATTTTAATGAATAAAGAACTCTTTACTTAACACATCTATGTTTCTTTCTCTATAATCTGTGGTGTTTGTTTCTTCTCTCTCTGGTGCTGTAATGCTTTCTCTCTCTCTTCGTCGTCTGAGAAATACTCTGCTAAGCTGTCATCGACCGGTTGTCCCGCCAACGTTGTGCCTTTTTCGGTCAACGAATGAATTGGATTGTCGTAAATATCGACACTGGGCTGATTCAGCTGCTTGTTTTGAGTACTTATTGTTGAATAAATTGACATCGCCTGCAAAGTAACTTATGTCAATAATTCTATAATAATGTAAAATTTAGTGTGCTCTTGTAACGTTTACTTCTCAATTATGACCAGAATTAACAATAGTAGTGGTAGGTTACCAAAATATAATCGTGAATTTTTACTGTGCTGCCACCGGTAAACATATTTACAATATCATATTAAAAATAATGAGGAGTATATGTTTGTACACATGTTACAGTAATGGAGATGGACAGTTAGCACTCACTTGTGCCACTAGACTGGAGACATCTCCCGCGTTTGCGGGCAAGATGAGCGTGTTGTTTGTTCGGGCGAGTTTATTAAATGCCGCTACATATTGTTCTGCTAAAGTGAGAGACGCCGCGTACTTGCTGTCCTGTTAAGAGATTAGTTTTATTGTAAAACACATCCCCATTATCACATACACAAAATTTTTATATATCGTTAAAACAATCATATCAAATTGAAAATGCCGAGGCGAAGACTGACTATGGGTCGCTGCAGCAACAGTATCAATACATTGAAAATTGTATATCGTAAGTTGTAACAACAACAAATAAAATTAGTTTTCTTTCGTTTGTTCATCCAGTGAAACCTTCATCAAAGTAATCAGTTGTTATGAACTTTAATCAAATCGTGTATTAGTAAATACCTGCTGCGCAAGAGCGCCTGCTATAAGCTTGAGTCCGCGCGCGCGGGCGTCCGCCACCGCAATCATAGCTTGAGCTTCACCCGATGCCTTGTTTATCTGTTCTTGTTTCTCAGCCTCTGCGCACATTTGTATAGTAATAGATGCTACTTATATTAATAGGCGGAACATTATGGCCCAAATCATATACTTAAAGACATTTGTCAGCAAGCCTTGAGCTTATTAACTTGGTAAAAGAAATATTAGTAAATTAGCAAAATCTCCTAGCATCAAAAAAAAAAAGCAGTGCAACTGATTTTATGTGTGTACCAGTTTAAGTAGTCATTGGTATGATGCTTAAAATGTAATATCAGAATTCATTTGTTGTTACGGTTACCTGATGCTAATATCCTTGCCTGACGTTTGCCCTCCGCTACATTTATGTCCGCAGCCCGAACTCCCTCAGATTCCAATATGGCGGCACGCTTCCTCCGCTCTGCTTCCACTTGCATTTGCATCGCTTCATGTACACGGGTTGGCAACTTTATATCACCTAAAAATTGAACCATTAAAGAAATGGTATACAGAGAATTTTTTAAATGCAAGCTGTACAAATTCTTACGTATTTCATATCGAAGACAAGCAATGCCCCAAGCTTCACTGGCTTTATTGATTGCATCCACAATTGACACATTCAAAGATTCCCTCTCCCTGAACACCTTGTCAAGGGATATTTTACCAAGTTCCGATCTCATTGTAGTTTGCGCTAACTGGGTTATTGCAAATTCTGGATCTTCAACCCCATATGATGCTGAAATTTATATAATATATAATAGTAGTTGTTTAATTCCGAACCAATCATTAGAATGCAATGTAATATAAACAATGCAATTTGGTCGAAAAATTTTCATAGCAACACAATATTAATTAAGCAACTTTTCCATACAATTTTGTTCAAAGTTACATCAGTATGTATTTACCCAAGTATGGATCAACAATCCGCAAGTACAGTACACCGTCAATACTCAATGTGACATTGTCAGAAGTGATGGCACTTTGTTTTGGAACATCTATAGCTATTTCTTTGAGGCTCTGCACATATTTAATTTTGTCTACAATAGGCCAAAGTAAATTGAGTCCCGGTTCAAGCAATCTATGAAATTTTCCCATACGCTCAACAATCCATGCCTAGAAATACATGCAAATTTTCAATATCATACATGCAAATAAACAATGTTACTTTTCCTAAATCACTTACACCTTGACAATATTATGATTTTAATTGTATGTTTTTCGTTGGATAATGTTATGAGATTAAGTGGATAGAAAGATTATTCAACAAATAATATAATTTCCACATTATTAGAGACGAATAATATTTTGACTTAAATGGTGGATAAAACTCAAATATGTATAGTTGTGCTACATATAATATAAATTTAAAGGTATTTTATATTTATGACGTAAATATAAAAATGACAAAATTTGTAGGAAACATGAATTGTATAATACAAATATTTCATATTGATATTACACAACTGTTTAAAGCCAAGACGTAATGAATAAAAAAAAAATCAAAACTAACCTCTTGTTGGGGAACGAACATTATAATAGTGTTAATTGGAGATGTAGATCGATGTCTCGTGGTTATGCTATAGAGAAATTTTGCTTCATTTTGATGTTCTAGCTTAAATACATTCTGAAATCAAATAAATACACATAAAACACACTTTATACAAAAGAATGTATAAATCTTTGTGTTAAGTTTACCTTTAAAGGAAGAGCTCTAGATAATAAGAATTTCGAACGCGTAAACATTGTTGTATATTTTTATTGATTATTTTCTTCGTCGACACCTTTTAAAAGTTTAATAATCACTCCCGAAACACTTTTCCTGCATCCCATCCATATCCAAAAATTGTCATTGTCAACTGTCAATCTCAATGTGACAAATGTCAGTTTCTGCAACGACTGTTTCGTTTGGATATTATTTCGATTCGAACATCGATAAACATCTCGATTTTTATAAATATCTCTATTTTTCATTTTTTGTGTAAATCTGAGTTTTTTTTTTTAATATCCTGTGTTTATTTTATGACTTTCGATTTAACTCTACCTTGGTATTTGGTGGTTCAGCGCACCAACCACTTATGGACGAGCGGCCACTAATTGCGTCACGAACAATGATCTAATGCCGTGTTGAGGATTTAGTAGTATGACTTTAGGTTGCTATAAAAATAATAAACAGAGTATATGCAGCATCCAAACATATGCTTTATTATCCAATATTTTACATAACGTCCTCTTCGTGAAATACCTACAGTAAATTTCCAAACCGCTTATTATAACTTAAATCTACACTAAATGATACGTTTCGGACGACATTTTAAATTCTGATTTTCAAACAATATGTAGGACACCATCAGTGAAACAGTATTTTTGAATAGTAAGCGACTCGTCTAATAATATTAGTATGTCAATGTGTCACACTATATTTAACTCAGTACAGTTTGAGGTTAACTTATATTCTAATAATCTAATCGCTTGATTTCTATAATGTTGACCTAATAAAAAAAGATGAAAACGCCATAAAAATACAGTAGCCGATGTTTTTGAAATCCAATAATAATTCTAAGCCCTTAACTGCAAAGATACAGCAAAGATTTAAATACAAAACCCCTACAGACTTTACAGCATCAAATTCATTTTAGATTAAAACAATATCATTAGCATAAAAAATAATTGAAATAAAATTTTAACAATAATTTCGTATCCACACACAACTAAAACATTCCAACAATTCATTTCCCTTTATAAAAATTATTACAGATTTCACTCGAAATATCGTACAAGGGAAAATATTTCTGAAATGCTCCTGGCATAACATATGAATAAAAAAAATCATAGACGAAGTTTTTTTTAATATCTATGAAATCTACAATAGACAATAATTGTGATGCCTATGTTTGACACACTTGTTTCGACAGTTGAAACCCAAAGTTTTGTTAGGGTTCGGAAACTTTTTTACACTAGCATCTTAATTATCTTGCTTGTATACCGGGTAACAAAGTCCTAAGTTCTCTGTTTATGGTAGAAAAGGAGAGATGTATAATGAAACAACCATTTTGAAAGGGACAAAACATTACATTTTTCAAATTCCAAGATGCTTAATGTGTGTAAGGGTCAATCTAGATATTTCAATCTTAGACATACATTTACATATTCAATTTTTGTCTCGTGCACGTTATGATATATAAATTTTGTTTATGTATTGCTATGTATTCTTTAGTATGCATTATCGTATCAATCCTACTTCAAAGCATTAAAATTACAATTAATGAAATCTCTGTACACTTCAAATTTTATGTTTACATTCAACTCTCACGAAATTATGTACATTTTTCCCTAACTCATGCGATTTAATACATGCCAAATAAAAATTTTACAAACAAAATAAAGTAGCTAATTAATTTTGATCTACACTTATTAAATGTTTTGACATCTGGTAAGACATTAAAATGAGATGTAAATTAATTTGCTACAGAATAAAAAGTCATTTTTTATCTGTACATATTTTAATAAGCTTGATATAAAATTCGTAAATGAGATATTGTTTAAATAATAGGCAATGTTATTTTGTAATCACAAAATTTATTGACATTGCCTAGTTCTGATGTTCCTATAATAACAAAATAATAATAAGACATTGAAATAATTCAATCACTGTTCCTAATAAATTAAACTAAGACGACTAACGATGCCTGCACACGGAACAGACCACAGACAATAAATTGTGTTTGACAATTGCTTCAATATTTATAGATTTTATTAATTTTAATTTAAAATGTAAATGAGTCCACTTCTTAATGAAAACTTCAACATTAACCATGATTTATGAATTATTATAAAAAAATAATAAGGTAAAAATGACTTCGCTGAGTGCCTAACAAAGCTACCCATGCTACGAAAATAAACAAATCGCGAGTTCTTTTGAATAAAAACTCAATAAAAGTCGGATGTGTCGATATTAACTACGGTATCAACCATGCCAATTCATATTGAGCTTGATATCGAAAAACGAAATTTTTTATTACGTATTTTATCGATTTTTAATTAATTTATATCATACAAAATTATACTAAGCAGCTAGTATTTAATTTTATTTTTCTGTCATGATTTTGTCTACTGTATGTATTTAGCTACAAATTAAGAAATATTAATACATTAAATTATTGACTTGTAACAGTTAATATTTTTTACGTCATATGTCTTCCATAAATATTAAAACATATAAAAACTAAGTCAGTTTATTTGATTACACATATGAAATTATTTTCTCGTTATATATGGATTATATCTAGACAGAGTTTTTAAGCAAGATAATGTTTGAAGTAAGCGAAATAATTTTGAGTACGAAGGCAACAATTTATATATTTTTTTGATTAAAAATGTAGAAACATTACCACATTATTTTATTTTTAGCAATATCTATTCATGATAACCCTACATTAAATCGGTGCCCGTAATTTTCTTATAAATTTTTAATGCATCTTTGATAAGATAACGGCAGTGTAGTTGTTTTTACGGGCACAGGTCATTATAATTCATTATCATCCAATACACATACATTTAATAGATACTACTGAGCACAAAAATGAGACGAAAACCGGCCTCTCGAGTAAGTACCAGTCATTTACATCACACAATCACATTTTAAATTCTCGATTTGACGTACAACTTGTATGGAACACTCCATTTATAGATTATAAATTGATTAATCACTGTATCTCATGAAATTGATTTTTTATCGATTTTTTAATCGATTATATTATCGTCTCGATATTAATCGTCTTTGCCTGAACTATTCGTAATTACAGCTTGATCGGACAATCTGATAGCATAATAATTACTTTAAAAAAAAGTAGTATTTTTGTGATGTTTTTGTATTAAATTGTAAAAGAAGAATTTAATTAGTTAACAATAAACGAATTTACGTAAGACCAGTCGTCCATTGGATACTATTAAAATTACTAAAGATTAACTAAAGTTTTTATTACATACAATGAGATCCGCATTCGTAACGCGTTGACTAAATACGCCGAAGCCTTGTTGAAATCGATCGAGAAGCTTCTGGAATCATTTACATTTATTATTACTCAAGAAGAGTAACACTTATATTTTTACATTGGATTACCTATAGATATATAACTTACAGATAGTTATCCCTCCGGTATTTCTCGTACATATAGGCTCCGGAGTACACAAGCGAGGCAAAAAAAAATGGCCTCTTGAGGCCTTTAGGGAAAATTTCCTTAGTGTTGTCATTTGCAATGCAAATTATCATTTCAAAAATCGACTCTCCATTAGATCTCACTTGTATTAAACACACCATCTATATCAATAGGTTACATATCTATGAGATTAAACAAATTCAATGAAAATGTGAAATTATATCTACACATTTTACTGGCAGACAGTGTCATTCTTATCATTGTTACTTAAGTTGATGACATTGTCTGTTAAAATAAGTCTGTGATTACAGCCTTATAAAGGTCGAATAAAGTTTGTATAATTTCTCATTTCCATTGAATTCGACCATACCATGCAAACAACATATGAAATAAGTTATTAGTGAAGAGCTTACTGTTCGAGATCTTATCCTGTCACACACAATAGCCATTTAATACGCAATATTTAGCCAATCAGCATTAAGTTTATATCGCGGCTTTTAATGTGATCTGAATGATTGAACGAATGAATGAATGAGCAATATCCATTGTCAAATAAGAAAACAATGATTTTTAAATACGCAGAGATGCTTATTCATAACTAAACCATGGCGATATTACGTTATAATATACAAATCATAGATATAGTCATATTAATTTCTCTAACATATGATTACTGCAATATGTATGTGAATGTACGAAAAATACATGTAAAGAAGCCAAGATAACATTTGTTGACTTTCAATCAATAAAATAGCAATGAAATAGCTTAATTTTTCTTAACAGTTTTCATTCATTCCTTTTTATAAAGGCCTGTCTACATATTTAAACCTTTGCAGCAAAGCGTTGCGGTACTAGCCTCACTACTGATATTCACAATGTCCTACAGATAATAAAGTGTTCAAATGTCAAACTGACAGTGACGTTCGGCCACAGATTATTAAGCGTTCCAATGATTTCACGATCGTTTCGATGTGGCGTACGGCTTGTGTCGTGGCTTTGTGGTCCGGGTCTTACTGGGGTTGGTGGTCCGTGCGCGGCGCGCGGGGGGCGGCGGTAGGGGCGGCGGCGGCGGCGGCGGCGCGGGCGGGGCGCAGTCTCACGACTCGCCGTTGCCGCTGTCGTCGCCGTCGCCCTCGCCGCCCTCGATCTCCTCGTCCGAATCAGTATCGAGATCGTCGTAATCGTCATCGTAGAAATCTGTCATATCCAACTGCAAAATAGGATAAAAAAGTGTACACTAAACAATTGATAAGAATGGTTTAGAGCAGGGAATATGTACAAATTGTGATGTCCAGTAAAAGCACGATTTTCTAAGCGAAAAGTATTCTAAGTTTCGTCCGAGATACCATTTTTTTTTATTATGAAATCATATGCAGTAAATTCTGCTGCCTCTACGCGTTGCATTGATGAATTTAAAATTTGATACAACGCAAAACGATATCGTACAACACCGTGTGGAATATATTGTTACAATTACCTGAGGCTCCTGCGTCGTCGATTTGACTTGAGTTTTGATGCAATAATCTTCTAACGTCAGAGGTACAACAATACCCTCTTTTTCTGCTTCGATACGCGCTACCTGCGCTTGTTTCCTGAAAATTACAATAACCACTTTAATATCTATTTTCTTTTCCTTTTTAATTTATGTTATCATAATACTAACGTACGTAACTAAATAAACTCAGTATGTATAATATACTTTTTAACCTTCCTCGAAGCGAAGTCCAATCCAATTTGTCTCGCGACTTGTATGAGAATAACTAGACAGAGTGGTGACACTGACAACTAGAATTACTATCAATTGTCAATGCAAGGACTTTATTTTACCATGTAGTGTGTATAATTTTTAAAGTAAGAGGTTTTTTTTCAATTAGAATTAAAAGAACTCCATACTTCAATTCACATACCCTAGGGTTCACACAAGTTTTTGTAGCGTCGACAAGTTTAATGCCAGTGGAGGACATTTATTTCATACCCATTAAATTTCAGTTGAGGATTACAAAGTCAATAGGTTCCGAAGATTGCCACGATGACCGGTCTATAGGCAATGTGGCCGGCCCATCGCCACGTAAGGTCTGCAAATTTTAACTTTACTGAATTGCAACGTAATTTACCTAATGATATTTTCGTACTCCTTATCCTTGCCCTTGGAGTCACGCCAGCGGCGATACATGACACTAGCGTCTACGTTGGCCGGGCTGAAGGTGTTAGGCTCGTTTAGCAGGGATATGACTGACAGCAGCACTGTGCGCACAGACTGGGTAGGATTCCAGCGCTCGCAGGGCAACTCGCCCGACTGCGGGTCGTCTACTGGAGGATGCAAGATCGATATGCACAGGTCACCGTTCTGAAATAAAAACAAAACAAGTTGTTAATATTTCTACATGCAACATTGGATAAAAATGCATCCTAATCTGTACTGATAAACACGCTATAGAAGTCCTAAAGGGTAGACTAATATTATGAATTTCCATTAATTTGGAAGGTTAGTAGATATGTTCTTGTTTAACATAAGTTTCATAATCAGTTCGTTGGTTGATTCAAGAAGCTGCACGTACCCTATATTCTTGTTCAGTTATTCTCACTGTCAGTTAATAAGACACCCATGGGATTGTCAGTAACAGTAGTGGATTCTCTTAATATTGAATTATATGCTATCTATATTCTAAACTTAAGACTAATTCCATCACTTTAAAGATAACAATGTTATAAATGAAACAGTGTTAGTCTCATACTTTATGCACCCCTGCTCTTTATACTAACAATGAGCCAGCAAACAAGCCACAATTTATTTGCAATTCCTTATTAAATTTTCACAATGACCTCGACGCACAGCGACTATCGCATGTCCAAGAAGCATAAAATATTACTGACAACAAGGCTTTTGATTCTATTAGTCGTAAAATATTCCAAGGAAGCATTATGCGCACTGCCGATCTGTATCAGATCGTTTGGTGATCGACTATTCAGTGGCTAATTTAAATGCGATTATATTCGTACCTTCAAAGGGGAGACTACATTTGTAAATCGTAGCTTAGAATTTAACTGCATAATCAATTCCCCACATAGAGACGCTAGTTACACCTATTTTTTTAAAGTTTTTATAATCGATTACACAAATCATCATATCTTCATTTGTTTTCTTGTAAGACCAGGCTTTGACAACTACTTCCAAGAACTTAAGCACTAAAATGGATCAGATTCGGTACAACCACGGCACATCTCTGTCACTCTTTCATTTACATATCACATACGTCATTTATCGAACGCTTTTGGAATGCACCGTTTTATTTTCGAGCGAGCAATTAAAATTTTCGAAAATCCGGTTTATTGTAGTCCGATTCGCGATTTCCAAATTTTTAGAAAATATTCAACCTATTATGGACAATGTATAATGACGATGCTTTTTGCTGGATTGCAGTCGAAATCTTGAATGTTTTTGGCATCGGATATCGTATTTTGCTGGAAGCCGTTTGATCAGGGTCAGGGTCAAGGTTTCCACCTTCAAATTCCTATTGTTTATGGTCTTTTGCTTGTGTTGCGTGCAAATCAAGGATATAGTCAATTTGTATTCTATTTCACACCCAATATGGAAATTGTAGAAACTTGTCATTGATTAAATAAGTAAAAAAAAAAATACAAAGACGGTTCAATATTTGTATTTGCTACCAAGGGTATGTAACTATTACGTTTTAGGTATAGGCTATGTTCGTAACGTGAAGACGAAAAAAAATTAGCGGTGTTGCCAAATAGAAGTACATAAATATTTTAAAATGTTAATTTTGTTCTGTCGTGGTACACTCCAAATAATCATTAGTATATTAGGTAAGAGCATAGCGAATTAGTTTCATAACTTTAGACTTCTAAAACACAGGGCGACCTAGTTCAGGAAGCAAGGATCCCACAAGTTTATGTATATATTTGGAGTTTCATAAAGCATTTCATGACTTGGGTAGGTAAACCTCTTTTGTTATTACGAAGCACAATGTAATACTAAAAAAAAATACATTTTATATGGTTCGCGAGGCGTACAGGCGTCAATACCTCGATTATATTCGCCACTTTCTCTAACGTTTCAATATTCCTTTCACTGTTCCGATGTTTCACGTAAACGGATTAAACAATAAACGAATTTCTGTATTAATTTATCAAAGTGAAACTTTGGCGTTAACGATACTCTCTGTTTAACACAGTAGTTTTGCTCTAAGTTTCTTAATATATAGTTATGTTAACTAAATTAAGTGGGAATAGCCTAATTATTATGAGTGCTGACTACCGGTCTAGCGGTGGTGAGTTCCAATCCAGCGATTCGACTATTATCGTGAACCATATCTTAACACGAGCTAATTCAAGCATACCAGGAATGATTACTAGAAATATTACTAAATCTATAAAAATCTACTAATTTAATAAAAAAAAAAACTATTTGCAGGATAAAGAAATAGTCTTGTTAATGAACGATATATTTGTTTAAACTAAGACTTTATTAAACTATTAAAACTTTCGTGAGACATTTCACTAAACTACTAATAAAAAACGGCTTAACTCACGTGTAGATCGGGGTAGGTACCGACTAGTTTCGGACTCGTCGGAAGTCCTTCATCAGGGTGAAAGAACTATAA